>QXTE01000361.1:756685-830759 GCA_003942145.1 Platysternon megacephalum | reverse complement strand
CCCCCCAATGTCCGTCACTAAGTCCGGTAATTTTGTCAAGTGTTCGTCGCACAACATGGTGGTGCCTACCCCTGCCTTGTGCTTCAGGGGGTCACGGGATCCAGGGCGGCCTGGGGACTTACAGGGGGCCTGGCGCTGGCAGCAGCGAGTGACCTGGCCCCAGCCCACTCCACTTCACCTCGCCGGCTCCAGGCATTGCTCGGGGCGGGGGTTTTGGGGAAGAGGCGGAGTGAGGGCGGGGTGGGAAGAGGCAGGGCAGAGCAGTGTTGCTCGCTGCTGTCGGCGCCAGGCACCCCGCTAACCCCCCAGGCCACACTGGAGCCCACGTCCCCCTGAAGTGCGGGGCCCCCCAAAGCGCGGGGCCCGGGGCGGTTGCCCCGGTACGTCCTATGGATGGGACGGATCCACTTGGGCACCACCAAAAATTATACAAACCTGCTGCCCGCAGCAGGAGCGCTGGAGGTGTAATAAATAGACTCGGGCCTGATGTACCTGTCTCCACCCAGGGCCGGCGCTCCCATTAGGCGACCTAGGCGGTCGGCTAGGGTGCTGCTATTTTGGGGGCGCCTGCGCCCCCGCCGCCCGTAGAAATTTGGGGGCGGGGCCTTCCGCCGCCGCTGTTGGGGGCGGGATTTCAGGGGCGGGACCTGCCACCGCCTAGGGCGCCGGCAAAGCTGGCGCCGCTACTGTCTCCACCCGTTGATCTCCAGGCGCTGTACAAAGGCAGGGCGGCATCACTATCCCCAAGGTACAGATGGGGAAACTGAGGCTGAGGGAGGGGGACACGGCACCTCCCCATGGCAGGATATCCCTGGGAGCGCTGTGTGCCCATGTTCTCAGAGGTAGGTGCCGCAGCCCTGGGCACTGCCGGCTGGAGCCTGCAGTGGGGCCCAGTCACCCACGCAGTAAGTGGCAGAGGCGCGGCAGCAGGACAAGGGTCTTTGGCAAGCCCTCAGGGTGCTGCTAAAAGATCAACCCAGCTGTTCCTACCCCAGCCTCTGGGGGCAGTAGCTTGGTACCCTGCCCCGTGGCTCCCGAGACCCACACCCCAGGTGGCTCTCCCAGCCTATCCCCATTGGCCTTAGCCCTGGAATCTCAATGGGGCCCAGCTGGGCTCTCCCCCTCACAGGCAGCCTCTGTCGCCAGCCTCAAGCCGAGAGGGTGGCATTTTGGCATCTGGTTCTAAGACTCAGCCTAGGAGGCGACAAGTCACCACCCCAACAGCTGATGGGCTTTTTCACCAAAGGGAATGCCGCCCACCCGCTGTGCTCAACTTGCGAATGCCACCCTGGTCCTATAAGCAATGGCCTGTTCCGTCCCACATCGTCTGGGCGTCCCGTTGCCTTGGCTGTCCCACGGGCTGGCTGAGCTGAAACAAGATGTGCAAATCCCTCTTTCAGACCTCCGTGCCGGCTGCACTGGGCTGGGCCAGAGTCCCTCTTATCTTGGGCACAGTCCCCACCCTCCAACCCTCTGGTTCCCTCACTGAGCCCACACCCTCTGCCCTCCATACAGTGCACCCTCCTGGCTCCATACAGGACATTACTCCTCCCGGATTGTGCCTTTCCAGCTCAGCCTGGAGGTGGGCACTCGGTAACAAGCCAGCAGGTTGATTACAGCTCAGCTGGGCATGTAAATGAGCCTCCCCCCATAACCGTGTCCATGACACACTCCCAGCTCCCTGTGCCACAGATATACCAGCGTGCACTGGCCCACATGCTGCTGGTGCCGCTGTGTCCCCCCCATCTGCCAGGTACGCTGTCTCCACTGAGGCACTATGGGAGTGTGGCCCAGATTCTCCCACAATGCACTGCCCCACTGAGGAAGCCGGCGGGGCTGTGTGTGTTGAACAAAGCTGCTGGGGGAGACAACTCAGCCAAGTTTGCTGTAGCTGGGTCGGATGAGGGGGCCACGACCCAGTCACAGAACTGCTGCTGGATCTGCTGGAAGAATTAATGTGGGGCAGGTCTCCGGCCTGTGTGACACAGGAGGTCAGACTGGATGATCTCAGTAAATGAATCTCTGAATCCACGACCCCCGGCTGTATGCATAGGGCAGGTGGGACCCACATCCCAAGGACACAACACCCAGGAGCTGGGATTAGCGGAAGCTGTTTATTTCGGATTCCAAACGGCACACACTGGTCGGGATTTGGCACGACATAATAACGGAGATGGTGACACACAGCAGTGGAATCGGGACAGGGAGGAGGAAGGGGACTAATGAACAATGTCTGGTGGGCGCCCAGCACCCAGCTCTGCACTGGGGGCAGTACATCCCGAAACGAGCCATGGAGCGGTGGGAAAGAGCTCCCAGGAGCTGCAGCAGGAGGCGTGGGGATGGGCTGGCACTACAGAAGGATGCGGTGCTGATTCTGGAACGTGGGGGGCATTAGCAAAGCCCTGAAGTATCATGCAAAGAATCTTGAGAAACATAGTCCACTGTTTCAGAGTAGCAGCCGTGTTAGTCTGTATCAGCAAAAAGAACAGGAGTACTTGTGGCACCTTAGAGACTAACAAATTTATTTGAGCATAAGCTTTCGTGGACTACAGTCCACTTCTTCGGATGCATAGAATGGAACATACAGTAAGAAGATATTTATACATACAGAGAACATGAGAAGGTGGAGGTAGCCATACCAACTGTAAGTGGCTAATTAATTAAGAGAAGCTATTAACAGCAGGGGAGAAAAACTTTTGAAGTGATAATCCAAATGGCCCATTTCGGACAGTTGACACGAAAGTGTGAGGCTACTTCAACATGGGGAAATAGATTCAATTAGTGTAATGACCGAGCCATTCCCAGTCTCTGTTCAAACCTAAGTTAATGGTATCTAATTTGCATATTAATTCAAGTTCAGCAGCCTCTCATTGGAGTCTGTCTTTGAAGCTTTTCTGTTGCAAAATTGCCACCTTAACGTCTGTCACTGAGTGATTAGAGAGGTTGAAGTGTTCTCCCACTGGTTTTTGAATGTTATGATTCCTGATGTCAGATTTGTGTCCGTTTATTCTTTTGCGAAGAGACTGTCCGGTTTGGCCAATGTACATGGCAGAGGGGCATTGCTGACACATGATGGCATATATCACATTGGTAGATGTGCAGGTGAACGAGCCCCTGATGGCATGGCTAATGTGATTAGGTCCTGTGATGGTGTCACTTCTGGGGTGCAGGACTCAGTGACCCAGTGAGCATCTTACCCACCCCTGAGGCGCAAAAGCAGGTAGACCGTGCTCTTGCTCCGGATCCTGTAATGGGCGAGCGTGTAGTCGTCTTGCAGCTCTTTGCTGTTGAAGGTCAGGCGCTGTTGGCTGGCGGAGACACCCGTGCGATACTCGATCTTCTTCTTCAGGCCCAGGACGGTGTCACTGGCGCGGACGCCATAGGGGATGGTTCTGCTGTTATGGTCCTTCACGAAGATCTCCATCTCCTGGGGCTCAGTCGTGAGCATCAGAACCGTGGTGTCGTAGAAGATGCCGTGTGATGCCAGGGTCTGATCGTCCAGCAGCAGCTTGTTTCCCAGGCCAGGCTCCTGCAGGGCCAGGCGCTGCGTGTAGGGAGAGATGCCCCATGCACCCTCGAGCTCCTCCTTAATCTCCCATATGGTAGTGGAAGGGCTCAGCGGCAGGGTCATGCTGACCCCTGAGAGCTGCTTCACCATCACCTGCATGGGTCTGGCTGGCTGGAAGAGAGACAAGGAGACGGGGATGGGTGGGGGTCAGACAGCCCAGGTGGGGCAGCGGCGAACCTCTAACGGCACCCTGGCATAGGAACCTCTGCTGGGGAGTGGAATCTCAACATGAACGTTTCCTGCAGCTCTGGGCCCATCAGATTCTGTAGCAGGGAGCTGGGCAGGAGCGTTGGCTGTGGGGGGAGGGGGATTTCCCAGCTATTTCAGTCCCAGCCTCTCCCAGCAGGGGGCGCTGTGGGGTGGGGCAGGAGCGCTGGCTGTGGGGAGAGCTCCCGGCTACTCCAGCCCCAGCCTCTCCCAGCAGGGGGTGCTGTGAGGAGGGGGCAGGAGTGCTGGCTGTGGGCAGGGGCAGCAATTTTAGCCCCAGCCTCTCCCAGCAGGGGGTGCTGGGGGGAGGGGGCAGGAGCAGGGGCGATGGGGGAAGCTCCCGGCTACTCCATGCTCGGGAGGCTCTGAACAGGGAAGAGCTCATCACAGGCTGGGGTGGGAAGGGGCCCTGCAAGGCGTCGGTACCTGCACGTCCCAGCAGCGGATGGGGGCGAGGCCGTTCCTACAGCACAGCTGGTCCCGGCACACGGCGGCTTTTTTTGCCAGCAGGTCCCAGCTCTTTCCCTGCCCCAAGGTTCCCGTCGGGTCGGCTGGATCCAGGATCACGGGGCTGTGAATACACAACGGATTCTCTCTGTCGATGGCTCCTGGGCTGAGCCGCCTGCCCACGTGGCCAGAGGCTCTGCTGTGTGCCCCAGCCCGCTCCTTCTCCCCCATGAGCCGGGCCCTGCTCTGCGTCCAGGCTGCTGACACATCTCAGCTGCCTGCTGCCCACGTTGCCTGCCCCGGCTCAGGCACCGCACTGGGGTGAAGAGGGGAGCTGGAGGAGGGAGTCTCAGGCTTGGCCGACTGGAGCCAGAGTCCAAGGGGCTCGGGGATGGGGCAATGGTGGAGGGTGAGTATGGGTCACCCACCCTGGAAGAGCCAGTGTCCAGGCAGCTGAGGGGCTGGAGACAGCTGCTGCCCTAGTCCCTGCGATATTATTGCACCCATCTCTAGTGCTGGCCCAGGGGTGTTGCCGGGTACCACACGCACTCATTCACAAGCCCTCACCCCGTCAGTGTCGTCATCCCCATCATGCCCATGGGGAAACTGAGGCACAGGGTAATGGTGGCGGAGTGGGGGACAGACCTGTGCCAGGCTGTGAGCCCCCCACCCTTTCTCGCTCATATGGGTGCTGCTGGGTGGAATCCTGCCCCTTTCAGTTAATGGGGTTTGGCCAGTGAGCTCCATGGGGCCGGGGCTCCCCTTGGGCGTACGCCCCCAGAGGCAGCCTGGCTGCACATGGTGCAGGGCGTGCTGGGCCGGCCGCGTTGCTTGGCTGCTGCTGAGTGTAACCGCAGGGGTCTCGGGGGTGGCAGGGCTGAGAGACGCTGAGCAGAGCTGCCAGTTCTCTGCTCGCGTGTCCCCGGGTATGACAGAGTCTCCCTCCCATGCAGGAAGGAAGGCCGAGCTGCAGCCAGACGTGAGTGAGCCACGCAGAGATGAGAGGAGCAGATGCAGGGGGTCTCACCATGGCTCCCGCAGCAGCTGTTTGACATGGGGCCCTATCACGGAGGACTGGAGATCGTAGAACTTGGTCCAGTAGATGCAGAGCTCTTGGTACCGGCACAGCAGCTCCATCACCGTGCGGAATCCCTCGGCCGTGCTGAAGTTCTCTGCCCCTTTGGTGCCGCTCTCCCAGGCGTAGATGGTCAGCAGCTCCAGGGCATACTTTGTGGGCAAGCCCGACGTTGTCTTGGAAAGCTGTTAAGGAGATGGGGGGAAGCCGGCCTGAGACACGGGATGGGGTGGGAGTACAGGGGCCTCAAATCCCTCTTGCTGCATGGTCAGGTGGGTGCCTTCCCCTGACCTCTCCCCTGCCCACATCCTGTGCTCACCACAACCCTCAACTACTTAGCAGTGGCCAGACAAGGTGAGCTGGGGTGTAATGTACCAGCTGGAGACACAGAGAGAGAGACAGAGTGTGTAATCAGACCTGCTCACTTGTGTGTCAAGACCCTATATTGCTAACATCTAGTGGTGATTCTCCTTTAGCTCAGGTGGCAGAGGTCCGTGCTTCTGAAACGGATGCCTCCACATTTTATTTCCACTGCTGGTGTGAAGTCCCCACAGGTTGTGGCACCAGGCACTGACTCATTTCAGGTGTTTATTAGGATAAAGAAAATCCTTCTCACCCGACCCTGTAAAGTGTCATTTGACAGGCTATTGTAATTTCCACTCAAGTGAGCAGCAAATAGGTCGTTAAATCATTATCTGAAATTTGCTCTTTGTTCAGTTGCTTGCCCTGAGATTAGAGGATGAGACATGTGAGATTGGATGTTTGAGTGTTTGTTTGTTATGAAGCTACACAATTTAGTTCCAATGAGGATTTTATATCTATCTATATCTATATATTAATTGTTGTTTTGTTTTTGAATTATTTTTAATGGATTCTGTTTCCCAGTCAGACTCTGTTCAAGATGGCCAACGATTTTGTTGTTTAACCTCTGGTCCAGTCCATGATCAGAAGATCTCGTGAGCACGTGCCTCAAAGTGACCTAAGCCATCTAAACCAGTGGTCCCCAAACTTTTCATGCCGCGTCCCCCTTACCCATAATGTAATCTGTCCGCACCCATGCCAAGGCCAAGGCCAGGGCCGGAGCCACGGGATTGGGGGCAGAGCTGGAGCTGGGGGCAGAGCGGGGCTGGGTGGCGCTCCCTCCCTGCCCTCTGTGGAGGCTGGCCCAGGTCCTGCGGTGTCCACCCTGAATGTTCCTCTGTGCGCCCCTAGGGGGGTGTGCCCCACAGTTTGGGGACCAGTGATCTGGATAGATATTCTGGGACTGCTAGAGAGGGACTCAGCAAACTCGCCAGACTGGATCAGAGCCAAGATCCATCTAGTCCACTGTCCCGTCTGCCTCAAGCGACACCCGGGGCCCTTTGACGGGGTGATGGAACCCAGCTGCCGCAGCCCACCCCAAGAGCATCCAGGAGAGCAGCGAGCTAGGAAAGACCAGCCTAAGCCGAGACGACCACCATCTCCGGCGAGCAAAATGCTGGGAAGCAGTGATCTTCTGGAAAGACTTGAGAAGCGCTGGCAGGTGGAGGGGCTCCTGTGATCACCTTCAGTAGCTTTATTCCAGAGGGGTTTTTAAGGTGTAGGAGGTTCTTTTGTCAGCCAGGAGAGCTCCTCAGCTGAACCCGCATTAACATACAATGGTAACCCCCAGGGCTGGCGGAGCGTGAGAAGGAGCAAGGGGGGGGTATCATTGACTGGGGCAGGGCAGGGCACCTCACCTCTTTGTACCAGTGCTTGACCAGCCGAAGCAGGTTCTTGAGCTTGGCCGGGCGACGCTTCACGAAGTCCCTCTGCAGCTCGGTGAAGGAGGTGCAGAACTCACCGGGCCCGGCTCCGGCCCGAATCAGATCCTCGTAGACCTGGGGGGAAGGTTTGATGCCAGGAGTCACCTGCCCTGGGGGAGAGAGTGGAGGGAGGGTCACCACACACAGATCTGAGGGGAGTCCTGTCCCAGTGGGCCTTGAGCTATTCCTGTGTCCCATACATAGGCTGCACCCTCATTCCCATGAGCTCTCTCAGGATAAGCCCTCGGGCCCATGAGGCCGTTGAGGGGGGTGGGTACGCCCAAACCTGCTGGATCCCTGAAGGCCGAGCTGAGGGGCAGGGATACAGTCCCTACCTAAGGCATCATAGGCTGGGAGCACGTCCACCTCAATGGATTCCCACCGCCTCTTCGACTGGATGGTGATGGAGAGCGAGCGCGGGCAGGTGCCCTTCTCCTTCGGCTGGGAAACCTCCACGTCAACACTGAAAGCGATGGTCTGTCGGCACTGGTTCAGCTTCTGCTTGATGGTGTCGAGCACAGCCGCACGGTTCTCCATCTGGTCCCGGTAGCTGGAGAAGCAGCTGAGGAAAAGGACCAGATCCGCATCCGAATTGTTCTTCAGGGCCGTCCCCTTCCCTGCGGAGCCACCCTGCCAAGGAACAGAAGCATTTGCTCACTGCGCTGCCCTCTCAACAACCCCAGGGCGCTGAGCCGTACGGGGGCCCGCGCCCCTGCGCCCACTCAGCCGGGTCACCCCTCTGGCACAACCCCCCCTGCTGGGCAGCCAGAAACAAACCAGAAGTGTTAGGATGGGATAGAAAATATTCCTGGGATGAATCCAGTGTTGTAGTGTACACTGCTGGGGCGCCCTCCCCCTGCATCCCCCTCTGATCCCTGACGATGGTCTAACGTCCCCCACTCATGCTTTGGGGCAGAGACTTGAAATTGGCAGCGGGGTGACCTGCGTCTCAGGGATGCGCCTTTTGCCATGCCCGTGAAAATCCACGCAACTTTTGCCAAGCTAAGAACCTTTGAAATATCTCCCTTTGCACATGCTCAGTACAGATATGTCAGAGTTTGGCCAGCCCCACAGATAACATAGTATTTATGTAGCACGTTGTACAGTCAAAGCCCAGCTCCCGTTGGCTTCAGTCACAGCTGTGAGCACTCAGCAATTCTGCAAATCAGACCCCGGGGGCTCCAATTGGGCACCTCAAAAATGAAGAATGCACACTTTGGGAACAGTTTGGGTTCAGTGACTTGCCCAGCATCACACAGGAACTCAGTAGCAGAGGCAGGGATAGAATCCAGTTCTCCAGGGCAGCATTCAACTGTCTTACCCAGGAGACCTTCCTGCAACCCCCTGCCCCGTTCATTGCACATCTTCCATCTGCTGCAAAGTCTAAAGGGATCCTACAGACAACAGTCTCCATCTCTACCTGGCCCTGATTCACCCATAGAGCACCCTGTGCGCTGAATGAGGCAGGGTCCCATGGAAAAAATAATATGTGATCATGTAATTAAAGCCTGTATTGTAATACATATGCACAATGGGGCCGAACTGAGGTTAAACAGGCCACCTTACCTCTGGCATTTCCTAATGTTTGAGATGCAATCTCAATAACCCTCTTTTAGTGTAATTTTTTTGGACGTAATAAATGGGACTGGGGAGAGGTTTTACAAACTTCCTGTCCTGTTATTGGTAAAGGGAGTGTTGATTACAAGGTAGTGACCCAACAGGGGAAAGGTTGAGAGCCATTGATTCAGAGAAGATATAGCAGATGTCTAATAATGCTAGATTAAAAGGCAACACATTTACAACAGCTCAAAGGTATTTTTTGTGACACAGCATATAGTTAATCTGTGGAACTCACTCAATGAGGCCACTCTCTGCAGGATTAGACATTCGAAGGATAACTAGAACATCCCTACTTGTTTTCAGCAGAAAGGGAAAAGTACAAGGGAGACAACCCTCATGCTTCAGAGCATAAACCAACCACTAACAGCCTGTGGTCAGGAAGAAGCTTCCCCTATAGGCAAATAATTCTATAATTGTCCATGAGATGGGATCTTGTGCCTTCCTCTGAAGCAGCTGGTGTTGGTCACTGTCAGAGATAGGTTACTGGGCTAAAACTGCTCTGACCTGACAATGCAGCTCCTACGTTCCTACCTGACCTCACCGGCAACTAGGAAGCCAGGGCGGATTTGGGATAATGACCCCCTGTAGCCAGCTGTAAGTGGGAGCCCTGTTCGGCATCCCTTGGCCCGTCCAGCTGGTGGTTTTGGCTTCCCCTGATCACAGCATAGGCACCCAGGCTTTCGCCTGCACCAAAGGAGCCCTGACAAGCTCTTTCACACTGGCAGTTGGTCCAGAACAGACTCACCTTCACCGTCTTGAACACCTTGATGTCGTCAAAGCACGTCTCCTTCAGGAAATCACAGATCCTCCGGACAGTGTCTTTCACCTGCAGCTGGAATTCCTCACTGGGCTGGAGATGCTCCGCGATCCAGGCATCCAGTGAGCCCGCGGGCACCTGGTATAGCTCCATCTCTGCTGCTTTGCTCCCTGTCCCTGCCTTCCTCTGCTGCTGCTGCTTTTAAGCAACCCGGGCACAGCCCAGTGCTGATCTCCTCCCCTGTGGATGGCGTCAGACTGAGCTTGTTAAGGTGGCCTGGACTACGGGACTAGAACTGTCTACCAGACACCTGCTGGGCATGGGCCAGGAGAGAAGCTTGGGGGCTGGTCCTCATCCCCAATTCCAGGGGCAGCCCAATGCACTTCCCCCATCCCCAGCTTCAGGGATTCCTAGGAGGGGGCTGCCCTCAGGCTGCCCTTGGGGGCGCTGTCCTTCATGCCAGCCCCTAACCTGAGTGTCTATCTCCCCCACCCCGCCTGAGAGTGACACTGACCTCGCCCGTGTCAGTTTCATGCTCCCAGGCTGGGACACAGGGACTCTCTGGTAACTGCCCCAGGGAGAGTAATTAACAGGGAGGGCAATTAACCATTGGAACAACTTACCAAGGGGGCTGGTGGCTTCTCCATCCCTGGCCATTTTTAAAGCAAGACCTGATGCTTTGCTGGCAGAGCTGCACCCAGGGTTATTTTGGGGCAGGGTCACTGGCCTTTGCTGCACAGGAGGGCAGAGTCCATTCTGGCCCTGGAATCTAGGAATCAACGAGACCCAAATGAAGGGCAGTGGGGGGGACGTGAACCCCCAGCCCAGAGTCTTGTTAATGTCACTCTGCCGCCTGCTGTCTGGACACCCCTGAGCGGCAGCGGGGGTCCTGGAGCCGTCTGTCTGCAGCCTCATGGCAGCCTCCCCACTGCTGCACTTCGTCTCCAGCAGCAAGCCTGCCAGGCCGGACCCTTCCTTTACGAAAGGGCTGGTTAAGTGGTGCTGAGGTTCCCCCTTGACCCAGAGAGCAACTACCCGCCCCCTGGCTGAGGGGCATTTTCAAGCCTGGCTGAAGGAAGAAGAGCAGGATTTGGGGGAGGTGGGCACCTGTAGTGCACCCCAGTGCGGGAGCCAGGGCAGAGGAGTACCCGGGCGAGCACTTTGGAGCTGCTCCCTAAGGCCACCTTAACTGGCAGCAGCAGAGCTAAGGGTTTCTCCGGTTTTGATCTGCTAAGTTTCATTTTCCATTCACTAGAGAAACGAAACTGCAAAGGCCCAGCTGGGTGACAAGGGAGGGGCCAGTGTGGGCTGCTGCTGGAAGCCAGGGATCACTCCTTGGCACTGGGGCAGGGGCATCGGATTCAGTTTCCATCTCTTCCCTGCGTGGGAAGTTCCCATGCCTCCCTGGCCCGGGGCGGAGGGGTGGCGCAGCCAGTGCCAGCAGGTGACAAGGAAGCAGCCTGGCCTGCTTTGGCTGGAAGTGGAAACTGAGCAGTGCAGATTATGTCACCAGCTGCAAGGAGCAGCAGAAAGTTCCCAGCAGCGCTGCCCACCGGAGAGCGTGCGACACATAGAATTTCAGGGTTTTAAGGGAACTCAGGAGGTCATTTAGTCCAACCCCCTTCTCAAAGCAGGACCTAATCCCAACTAAATCATCCCAGCCAGGGCTTTGTCAAGCCTGATCTTAAAAACCTCTAAGGAAGGAGATTCCACCACCTCCCTAGGTAACCCATTCCAGTGCTTCACCACCCTCCTAGTGAAATAGTATTTCCTAATATCCAACCTAGACCTCCCCCACTGCAACTTGAGACCATTGCTCCTTGTTCTTCTGTCCTAAGTGCAGGACTCTGCACTTGTCCTTGTTGAACCTCATCAGATTTATTATTTTGTAAATATCTTGATATTATAAGCCAATCTCATGATTTTTGCAGGGACCTGAGTCACGATTTTAGCTTATGTGGGGTTGGCCACGCTGCACAGATCAGAATTGGATCCTTCTCTTATTGCTGATATTAGCTGCAATTCTCTTTTTTTCATGACCAGGATGGTGTTAGAGGGCTGCACCGTGCAGCTGTGTCGTTTCCCATCAATGTCCAGTCCCATGACTGGGGTCAGCCTGAGCAGACTGTGGAGTTGAGTAACCCCCGAACTGGACACCGAGTGGCCATCTACCTAGCAGCTACCCCAATCTGCCTTGTTGCTTGCATGGAGGGGGTTGTCCCACTGGTTTCCCATTTAATACCCTAGATGTAAGCATCGGGTGCAGGCTGGTGCCAGGGGTCTGCTTCACATGCAGCGGGCCCGATCTCGTAGAGAGCTGTTCTAAACACAGCAGGCTCGGTTGCAAGAGAAAGCAGAATGCAATGCAACCAGTGGGACAGAGGGGTGTAACCACGGAGGAGCCACAGCCCATCCCATTAGCACCCAGGCCCACCCAAACCTGAGCCTGTGGCAATGCCACTTTTACGAACATTTATTCATGTGCAGTGCAAATGATCTGCTGTGACATCAGCTCTGCGGTCATTACCCCTCCACCATAAGCTGGGGGGGGCAGTCAAATGTTCATTCCTGCCACACGCCAAGTGTGTTCTGTGGTGCTCCACTGCTGCCCTCCCCTTCCCTCAGGCCCAGGGAGGCTGCAGATCCAGCATGCCGTGCTCCATCGGGGGGTCACGCTGCAGAGTGAGCCAGTGCTGCTGTGTGCACAGACGGGTACAGGAGGGAAGCTGGATGCTGCCATTTGCCTCCCCCTGATGGCTGATCCTGGCATTGCTTCTGCCGCTGGGTACTCATCCTCTGCTAAGTGTTGGGGGGCAGGCTGGACAGAGATTTCCCCCCCCATATAATTAACCCTTTGTGTGGGCATCAATGGGGGCATGGATAGGGGTGTATGAATGTCCCCCATGGCTCCCACATCCCTCCTTCATCTGCCACCTCCTCACTATCTCCCCCTCCCCCCCCTTATCTCTCTCTAGGTTGGGAACAGCTGGAGTGTTCCCAGCACCACACCCCCATCCACACACCAACCCCCTCACTCACATGTGCAGACTTTTGTTTTGCTGGTGGGTGCTCCTCTCCGCCTCCTCCCCCTCTCATGTGGAGGCTTGGGGGAGAAGAGGCCGGGTGGGGGGCAGGGCTTTGGGGCAGAGCAGTGGGCGGAGGGGTGGTGCAGCCAGTGCCAGCAGGTGACAAGGAAGCAGCCTGGCCTGCTTTGGCTGGAAACTGAGCAGTGCAGATTATGTCACTAGCTGCAAAGAGCAGCAGAAAGCTCCCAGCAGCGCTGCCCACCGGAGAGCAGGTGACATAGAGCCCAAGCGAAACTGGGGGGATTTCATGTACATGTAGAGTTGGGGGAAGGGGCTGCCTTTACCAGCCTAATGCCAATTGGGCATGAAGGGCCAAAGAGACAGGAGGGGGCAGATTGGGGCAAACCTGCCCCTCGGTGATTCCCCACCCCTGCAATGTCCCTGGGGGCCCTAGAGGGGCAAATCAAAGACTGCAAGGCCAGAAGAAGCCATTGCTATCAGCTACTTTGACCCCAGCTCCTGTCACAGGCCAGAGCCCTGCCCACCACTAACATCCAGGGCAGAGCTTGTGGAAAACCAGCCAATCTGGGTGTACGACTGGTCAGTGATGGAGCTCCCACAATCTCCCCCTACAGTGTAGGGCGCTGCTCCGGGCTGATGTACCTGCACTGGCATGGCCCCTGGCCCGGCACGGAGACTCGTGGAGATCAGTGCACGGGAAGCCATCACAGCCAGTCAGGGCTTGGGTGGTGCCAGGCCTGGGCGGTGCCAGGCCTGGGCGGGAGGGATAGCTCAGTGATTTGAGCATTGGCCTGTTAAACCCAGGGTTGTGAGTTCAATCCTTGAGGGGGCCATTTAGGGATCTGGGGCAAAAATCTGTCTGGGGATTGGTCCTGCTTTGAGCAGCAGGTTGGACTAGATGACCTCCTGAGGTCCCTTCCAACCCTGATAGTCTATGATTCTGCTTGGCAGCATGTGCCCAGGCCAGTTGCTGCTCCCAGGTGGTGCCCCTGCAATGGGCCCTTGGGCCTCCCTTTGCCCCAGGCCCAGCCCTTGGGTTCCTACTCCCGCTCTGGCCCCAGTCCCCCAGGTCCATCCTCTGAGTCCTGGCGCGCAGGACTGAGGGGAGGTGGCCATTCTGGGGCCATTTGGGGACCTGTCCCCCTGCCAGTTAGAGCTGCCTGCCCCAGGGCTAGGAGGTGCCGGTAGCTGAGGGAGCCCCGGTGGGGGGTGAGCAATAACTGCCCCTAGTGCTGCCAGACAGGCCTAAAAGGGCCATAGTGCAAAGGAGACTCAACCCTTGTGTCTCCTGCCCCCAGTTCCTTCCTTCCCATGCGTGTGACAGTTCTGGCTGCTTGCCAGGGCACAGACCCCCACCGGCACTGGGGAAGGGTAGGGGGCCTGGGCTGCCTCCCAGAGCTCAGCACTGGCCAGCGAGTGCCGCAGGCGGCTCCTCCCTCCTCTAGTGGCTGGGAGCTGGTGGCCCTGGCACAGCCAGGGAGCAGGGGGCAGCAGCCAGACACGTAGCATCACAGGGCCCAGATAGCTGGTGGGGGGTAAGGGGAGAGCTCACAATGCTCTAGGTGAGCTTGGGGGGCGTGCGCCTGCAATCCTGCCCCAGCCCTGCCTGGGCGAATGGGGAACTGAACAGAGCCCAAGGTGTAGCCCTGTGCTGTGCTGCGCTGCTGTGACGGGGCTTTGCCCTGCCCTGTGAGTCACCCAACCACCCACTGGGTGGCACCACCCCACCCTCCGCCCAAAGGGCACCACACAGGCACCTGGCCCAGGCCAGAGCAGTGTCAGGCAGCAAAGGCCGGGGCGAGGGGCTAATGGACAGAGTGCTGCGAGGGGACCTGCACTGGACTGGGGGAGATGGGGGCACAGCAAGAGAGAGCAGCTGTGAGGGGTATTGGGGGGAGACGGGGCAGCTGAGAGGGGTACCATGGGAGGTCCCACAGGGATGTGGGGGGTGAGATGGTGCAAATGTGAGGGGTGCCTCCAGCCTCCCCAAAGCCCTCCAGGCTGATGGGCAGAGGAGCTGGGTGACCCCCTTTCCTCCCCCGGTGTGATCCCAGCCCTGGAGAGGGACCCGTCCCGCCGCATACTCAGATGACCCTGTCCTGTGGGGAGACAGCTAGAGAGGATCCCCAGCCAAAGCGGGGCCTGCTAGAGCCACTGGAACTGGCCACGCGCGGGCACCATGCCCACCGAGCCTGGGCAGCGAGCAGGCTTCAGGATCCAGCCAGCCATCACTCCTGGGGTGTCCCTTCGCTTCCTGCCCCCTGCCCAGCTCCCCCCCCCCCACCTCCCAGGGCCTGGGACTCAGCCCTGCCCACGGATGCCGTTTGAGCCAATTCTGCACACTATAATAGCGCTCCCTGCTGCACATACACGACTACACACCTGCTGCCTGCTGGTCCAGCCCCCAGAGAGCAGCTGAGCCTGCTTGAGCCCAGGAGCATCCATCAAAGGCACCTGCTTCTTAGCTCCCGAGGCCCCAGGTTTGATCCTGGCTACGTGCAGCTCTGGTAGCCCAGGCTCCTCAGCCTGGCTCTGTGGCTCAGCCACCCGTAGCAGGGGCAAAGTGCTGCCCAAGCAGGTTCAGCCCATTTCAGAAAACCAGGGGCACAAGGGTTCATCAACTGCTTTTATTGTGTTAATATAATACAGTCCCACCAGGCTGGGTCCAGTTCTGTGCCACGCTCCCTTCTCCCGCACCAGGGCTGCACTGGCCTGCCCGGCGTGCGATCGCCTCCTTCCTTCTCTTTCCACCCCCTATTTTCCTGCCTCGCTGTCGGCGCAGCGGTGATCGCATCCACGCGAGCTGGCTCCTGACGATCTAAGCGGTGCTTTCCTCTTCCCTCACCCACGTCTCCACAGCGGGGTCAGTGGCGTCACACCCAAAGGGGAGAGGAAAGGCAGGAGACCCAGGCTGGTAGGTTTCGAAGGGGCTATGCGACCGACATACCCACCCAAGGGCCAGATCCTCCAAGGTCTTTAGGAGCCTAACTTCCATTGACTACAACAGGAGTTAGGAGCCTAAATACCTCTGTAGATCTGGGCCAAAATCTCATCCTTGGGGGAGAGGCCCCATTTTGATGACCTGCCGCAGTGCCTGCTGAGCCATGCACTCCATTCTGTGTGGGCACGGCCAGCCAGGGCTCAGACTTAGCGTCATAACATGCAGCTCGTACCTGGAGCATTTTGGCGACTGCTCTCCATGCGCTGGCTGTTCCCCGGGCCTCGTGGCCGGGGGGAGGAGGGGCCACAGAGGTGAAGGGACTTGGCCAAGGTCCCCCGGCAGGGCAGTGGCAGACTCCCGGTCACCTGAAGCCCACTGCGCTACCCGCTGGGCCACCCAGCTGGTGAAAGGCGCTGCACGGACACAGCCTGAAGCTGAAATGCCTTGTCCCTGGCCAGGAGCAACTGGGAAAGCTGCCTCCACCCACGCCAGGGCAGCCCCCTCACCTGACCCCCCTCTCAGGTGAGAGCCGCTCTCCATCCCCAGACAGGCCTCAGGCTTCCGGTGGCGACACCCAACAAGGGAGGCCAGTTGCGATGGGCTCACCTGTTCAGCGCCGGCCACCCAAATGGCCAGCAGCCAGAGATGGCCGCCGGGCACTGCCAGAGCCAGGCTGAAAGTGCCTGGTCTGGACCCAGATCCCACTTCCACAAGGCCTGCGGTTATTTCCATCCCACAGAACCAGGTTTGGGACAGTGGTCGTGGGGAACCACGCTGTGGCTCAGGCCTCAGGGCCAGCTGGCTCCTGGCCTCAAATGCCTGGCACACCCCATGCTTTCCCAGGGGCCACAGATCAGTTCTCCCTGGGTTTGGGATCGGGCCGAAGACTTGGGGCATTGGGGTCACACAGTGACTCTCTCACTCCCCACCACTCGCTCCTCCTTCCCCACACCCTGCAGGAAGCTGGAGCCGTCCCAGCCACATGGTGATCTCTCCTGTGCTGCCTCATTAGGTGGGCACCCTGCCCCTAATTCCAATCAGAGAGCATCCCAAGTGAAGGGAGAGGCTTGGGCTCTGATCTCCTGCCTGCTGCACCCTCCCACCCCCATTGCACCATGGGACCACACAGACCCGTCCCAGAAGCCACCAGCCAGGAATGTGCCCACGTACCTAGGACCAGACCAGCGTCCTCCAGTCCGCTGGGGGTTGGGGTGCAGCCTGAGGCGGGTTTACATTCATCAGTAACAGTCCGTTAATAAATACATCAGTGGTCGTGTCCCCAGGGGAGCAGGGGGAACCCAGGTACCAGCCTCCCTGCCCCCCAGCACATGCCAAACAGGGGTGTGCAGGGAACGGTCTCCGGGAGGTTCCTGACTCTGGAGAGGGCTGGGTTAAAGGATGTCGGGCAGGGGCCAAGGGCCAATCGAACAAAAACAGTCCCTGCTGGATTGAGCTGCCCCGCGGGGGATGATCCAGGCTAGGGCACGGCCAGATCCAGGAGGCCTCTTCGGTGTCTGGATGGCACACGGCCCCTGCTCCTCTCCCACTGGCCTCCCAAAGCCTTTGGTCTGAGGCCTGGGCCCCCATCTCTGGTTGTGGGGCAGGCCCCGGGGGCTCCCCCGCACCTGGCTGGGGAGAAGGGTGTCTCAAGGGCGCGGCTGCCCCCGCCTAGCTACGCGCGGAGGGAACCTATGGCCGGCTCGGCTCGCGGGTCTCCCCCTCCCCCCGCCTCCTAGCAGGAGTCCAGTGGGTCACCAGGCGGCAGCGCTGCGGGGTCCCCTCTCGGTGCGGGGCAGTTCGTGTGTGCGCCGCTTGCGGGCTTTCCGCGTCTCCTCCACATGCTTCCACTTGTGGGGCTTGGCCTGGATGCTCAGCGGGGGAGGCCGGGGCAGCTTCTTCTTGGGCTGGTGACTTGTGCGGCCCCACAACTGCTGGCAGACCTGATCCATGGCGCTGAGGTTGGGGTGATCCACCAGCTGCAGGAAGTCCTGGTACCACAGCTTGCTGCTGGCTGGCTCGGCGGGTGCCTTCTCCTGGGCGCTGATCACCTCCAGCGAGAGGCGCAGGAGGGTCTGGGTGAAGCCGTGCTCCGTGGCCTGGCAGTGGTAAAGCCCGGTGTCCTTGCGCGCCACGCTGCGGAGGAGGATGCCCCGCTCCGTCAGCAGCACCCGCTCGTCCAGCTGCACCTGCGGGCCCGGGGAGACAAGGCAGAGCTGGAGCTGGGGGAGCAGGGCCAGCGGCAGGGCCAAAGTGCAGTGCCTCAGCGCACCATCCTGGCCTCCCAGGCGGGGCTGGGTAGCTCAGGGCAGGGCTTGCTGCTAGCAGGCCATGGGCTGCGCCAGTGCTGCTGGGCGGAGATGGGCCGAAGGGGCATCAGGGCAAAGAGATGCCTGATAGGTGCCGAGAGCTCGGTTCAGAGCTGGAGCTGACTGAGCTGGCACAGGGGAAGGATGGGCCCAGACAGCTGGAGTGGGGCGGGGCAGGGCAGGGCCAGGCTGGATCAGGAGGGGAGGGATCAGGATGGGAGAGTGAGGTGGTGGGGCCGAAGGGTCTATGCAGCCAGGAGGGGTCTGGCTGGGGGTGGCCATGTGTCATGCATACACAGCAGTGAGTGGGGTGGAAAGGGGCAGAGGATGGGAGGGGGGCGCTGGAGCCCAGCCGGGAGGGCACAGGGATCCAGAAGCCTGGGGTATGATAGGTGCCAGCCTGTGTCTCTTGGCTCTGACCAGCCTGGCCACAGCCAGCCCGATGCCCCCGTATCAATGCGGCACGTGGGTCAGGCTGAGCAGCCTGGCTCCTGGGGATGGGGGGCCCTGTACCTCCTTCCTCGGGGTGTCGCTGGCTTTCTGGTAGGTCCACAGCACCCGGGCCTGCAGGGACTTGGGCACGCACTCCAGGAAGGCACTGCTGCCCTCCACCCCGTACAGCTTCTTCTCCAGCACGCTGCTCTGGTGGGGATCTGCCGGGCACGGGCCACAGAGAGCGTGAGCATGGGAAACACACCGGGGCAGCCAGGCCATGGGGCCGGAACGAGCGAACGTGCCCAAGCCTTTGGGTCACGTGGCACGGAGCAGGCACAAGCGAATGCACCAGGGTGGCTGGGACAGGAAAAGTGTGGCTGGCATGTGCCAGAGCCATGGGCCACGCAGCAGGCATAAGCTATCGCCCCCCAGGCGTCTGCGCTGAGCGGGCAGAGGCATGGCCATGACCTGTGCCCATGTCTCTTCGTGCCAGGCATGTGAGCAGGGGGAGCGCCTCGCCCCACATCCTGTGGCACATGAGCGGGCGGCAGTGGCACTGTCCGGGCACGTCTCTCTCTGGGAGGATGGGCATGCAGAGGGGGGCTAAGGGCTGAGCTGGTACCCCAGGGGCGGGGAGCGGGCACACTGACCTCCAGAGCACAGCGCGTTGGGGTCTCCGTTCCGGACGTCCTGTCGCCTAAAACGCCTGTAGGGGGAGTGGGGAGAGGGGTCAGGGTGGGGGCACAGCGGGGGACGGATAGACAGACAGACATTTTCTGAGGAGCACAGGGGCTCTGGCAGCCTCTCTTAGCGCCTGGGGAGTGAGCCCCCTTTGCCCAGCACCCGCCAGGAGCACTCTAAGCAGGGCACCCTGCTGGACACAGTTCTGCGACACGGGGCCAGGGAGTCTCTCCCGTCAGTCCCTAGCGAGGGGCTGTCGCTGTCCTGAACAGGCTGTTGCTGTGCTGACCGCTGGCAGCACCAAGGTTCCTACCAGGCCCCCCATCACCCTAGCATCTGGGTGCCTCACGCTCTTTAATGTCGCTCCCCTCACATGCCCTGGGTGGCAGGGCAAGGCTCTTCTCCCCATTGCACAGATGGGGAAACTGAGGCCAAAGTCACCCTGGGAGCCTGTGGCACTGAACAGAGGCCTCCTGCCCCAGGCTGGATCTTACCGCTTCAGCTAGGCCCAGGATAAGGCTGGCACAAGATCACCCCAGCGCCAACCCTACCCCAGACGTCACCCCAAGCCCTGCAGTGTGTGGGGCGGCTCTGATGCAGCCGGCACCCCCCGCGTGCCTCTCCCCAGTCCCCCGGCATCCTCTCCGGCCCCATGGCATCCTCCCCATGGCTCGGCGCTTCCAGGAGCAGTGAGGAAATGATCTGAGTGAGGAGCCCCTGGGCCCCATGTGGCTGGAGCAGAAGGGGCTGTACCTCTTGGTGTTGGGCATGTAGCGGGTGCAGCTGGTGCCATTCCAGGCGCAGTAGGGGTCTCTGGCCAGGCAGCACTCGGCACAGCCCTTGCCGTAGATCCCGCAGCGGTGCAGGGGCAGCTGGGAGAGGGACGCCGGGGAGCCCACGTAGAGTTGTTGCTGTTGGAGAGGCAAGGCCAGACGGTCGGGGGCGGATCCAGCACCCGGGCGCATGCCACGGCACCGCATCCCCGGGAAGGTGCCCACGCAGCATGTGGCCGGGGGGTCACCTCCCCCATGGGGCCTGTGTCTCAGGAGGTGCCAGCCTGGGGAAAGGAGGGGAGAATCTTCCCCTGGGATGGGGTGGCCACAGTGCCCAGCCTCACCCACCGGGCGCCCACGCCAGGGCATCTGGGGGGCATTTGGGTCAAGGTGGGTCAGGGCCAGCCTAGCTCTCCTGCAGGGGATGAGGCCAAGGGAGAGCCGTGGGGACTGCAGCGAGGGCCCCGGCACAGCACGCCAGCTGGGGGGAGGGGCAGACCTGCACTGGCTGCCCTGGACATGTCACCAGGGCAGCCCTGAGATCTCCAAGTAATGGGCCGACACGTGAGTCTGTCTCCCTACACCTCCTCCAGCCACTGTACCCGGGACTACTTTTCCTCGGTCTCTGGTGGCGCAAGGACAACGCTGTGCCTGAATACGGAGCTAATCCGCAGCAGGCCCTACCCTTGTTATTACAATGGCTGGCTCCAGCCCATGGGTGCGAGGGGCTGCACAGACACAGATGGGTACAGTGCCTGCCCTGGATCCAGCCA
Source organism: Platysternon megacephalum (assembly GCA_003942145.1). Lineage (NCBI taxonomy): Eukaryota > Metazoa > Chordata > Testudines > Platysternidae > Platysternon > Platysternon megacephalum. Next base: position 810,345 of record QXTE01000361.1, on the reverse strand, counting down.
CAACTAGCACCCCAGCTCAGCTGGCACCCTGGCACAGTGCCATGGCTGGCACCCCAGCATGGCTGGCACCCTGGTACAGAGCCACAGCTGACACCCTGGTACAACTGGCATGCCAGCACAGAGCCATGGCTGGCACCAGAGCCAGCACATCCCACAGCTGTTTCCCCACCCCCATCTCTTCCCCTCCAACCCTCTCAGATGCTGCTCGCACCCGCCGGACTCCTCACCCGCTTGGACGAGATCTGCATGCTGGTGATGGGGGACGAATCCTGCCGAGACAAACAGAGCACAAGGCACATTAAGGGGGAGTCCAGGCAGACACCAGGCTCCTAGCACAGCCCGATCGTTGGTGCTTTGCCCGTCTGTCCAGGCCAGGCCTGGGGGGGTCTCACCGCACTTCTCTGGGGGGTGGTGTCAGCCCCATTGCCCCGCTCCATGGGCGAGGTGCCAAGAGGCCAAGTGACGCACCTGAGAGCACAGAGTGGTGGGACCATGGCTAGAACCCAGGAGTCCTGGCTCCAGCTGTTGGGTCAGGCTGGCGATGCTGGGTTAACGTGGGGGGCAGGGCTGCCCGCCCACGGCACCGCCGGCCCCACCCAACGTGGACAGAGGGGGATGGGCCCATGTGGCAGGCACCCAGTCACACACCTTGCCGGGGGGGCTGGTTGCCACATGGCCACCGCTCCCTCAGCCCCCATCTCATTAGGATGTGTCACCGGCCTTTAGCACCCGGAAGGGGAAAGGGATACGCTGAGGCAAAGTAGTTCCAGCCCATGGCTCAGGTTGCTTTTCGCCAGCTCCCAAGCACGGAAGAGGGGTAGAAAGGGGAGGGGGGGGGGCACGACTTCGCCAGCCTGCAACAAGACAGGTATGTGTGCGCGTGTGTGTGTGTGTGTGGGAAATCAGGTCCCCGGCACCTCCCTGCCCTGCCCACTGTCCTACCTTAAACACCTGCAGCTCCTCCAGCAGCAGCTCCTCCATGTTCTGCCAGCTCTCCTTGGGCACCGAGACCACCTTCAGCACCGTGCCAACGTCTGCCGGGGGGGAAGGAGGGGGTGACAGGGCATGGCAACATCCACAGCTGAGATGTCCCACCCCTGGGCAGCTCCCACACACTCACACCCGGCTGGGAAGAGACCCAGGCCCAGGACCCCACTGCCCAGGGTCAGCCTCCCAGATCTGTACGTGGGCATTGAGAGAAGGGGGCCCTGACTGGCAAAGGCAGTTGCCAAGGGGTCACAGTCACGGCTTAGTGTGAGCAAGGACAGCATAACTCCCTTACTCTCAGCCCCCACAGCTCTCAGGCCGGGGCAGTATCGTTATCCACATTTTACCGAGGGGAAACTGAGGCACGGAGCGGGAGAGGGACTCATCCAGCAGGCCAGTGCCAGGGCAGGGAACAGAACCCCAGTCACTGAGCCACTGTCGCTCCCCTATTTGTCCTTGCATTTAGCCACACGCCCAGCTCCCTGCGCTGCAGGAGGGCCTCAGGGCAGCTGGGGCAGCCCAGGCACTCACTGGGCACGTGCGGCGTGGATGGAACATTAGAGGTCCTGGGCTCCGCCCACGACGGCTCCTGGGAAATCTGGGGCTGGCAGGAGCGACCGGGGTCTGGGAGGGGCAGTGGGTGCACCTGTGCCAATGAAGAGGACGTCGTAGTGCCCGTCGGCGGCCGTCACCCGGTCCACGGCGATGCGGGTGAAGGTGTAGTCCCCGCTGGTCTGCAGGAAAACGGGCCGCTGGTTGTGTGGCAGCACGGGGTTGGCCATGAGTGGGTGGTTGCGGGCGAACTGGATCACGTCGTCGGGGAAATCCTTGGTGGAGCTGAAGGTGCCAAAGGTTTTGCTGGGGCACTGAGGGGGCAGAGAGGGGCGAGGTCAGCTGGGAAAAACGGGGGGACGGGCCCCAGCACATGAGACGCTGCTGCTCGTCACTTCCGACTTGCAGCCCCCTGCCCTCCGAGCCCCGGGTTCCCCCCACAGCTCTGCCAGTGCCCCTCACTCCCGACCCACAGCTCCTGCTATCCCAGCCCTGGGTTCCCCCCACAGCTCTGCCGGTGCCTGTCAATCCCAACCTGCAGCCCCTGTGGTTCATCCTTTCCGGGCCCCTTGGCCAGAGCCAGCTCAGTCATTTCCCTTTGGGTGAGGGTGGGGGCTTGTTTTGGCCAATGGACCAGCTCTGCGCTGGGCATCAAGCTCCCTACCAAATCCACTGGTGCTGAGACCTGGCACACAACCCTGGCTCTGCTGCTTCCTGCAGAGCACTGACAGCAGCTGAGCCTTCCCTGCTGCCCAGGCCCCTCTCACAGCTGGCCACCCCCTGCCCCCCACAGGCCTCTTGGCGGGGGCAGGATGGACTCTCCCCCCAGGTCAGGCTGGCAGAGCTGTGTGTGGGCACCAAGGTACCAGGCCCCGAGCTCAAGGGGTCCAGGATGGGGGCAGGATGCAGGGCTGCAGGTATCGAGGGGCTCGGGCAGCTGCATAGCCCTGCTGAGGGATGACGCTGCGGGAGGCGCCTGATCCCCACTGGCTGCAGAGGGAGCCCCCTGCCCCGCATCCCTCCCGGCCAGCTGGGGACCACGGCACGTACCATGCCCGGGCGAGGGTAGGGCACACGGCCCTGGTACGACACCCACTGGTAGTTGGGCCCCTCCTTGTGAGCGAAGGGCCCCAGGAAGGCTCGGCGGATGTCGTGCATGTTGTACAGGCAGACGGCGGAGCCCCTAAACACCGAGCTGCAGGGAAAGCAACAGGCAAGGGCGTGAGGGGGGCACGGGGCACTGGAAGCAAAGGGGGCATTGAGTGGGGGAAGGGCAAGGGGCACAGGGAGAAGGGGTCAGAGTGGGCATGGGGCAGGAGGGGAAGGACTATGGGTCCCTGGCCCTGAGCACCCCGCTACAGCAGGCCCAGCTGCAGAACCTGTGGGTGCTCTGGTGAAGGGGTCGTGGGGCAGCGTGGAGCTGGCTGGGGGAGGGGGGGGATGGGCAAGCTGGGGGATGGGTGAGCTGGGGGGCCAGATGCACTGGGGAGGCTGATGAGCTTGGGGGGCTGGATAAACTGGCTGAGGGGGCTGGGCGCATTGGGGGGGGGGGGGCCGGGGGGGGCAGGGGGGGGGGGGGGGGGACGGGGGGGGGGGGGGGGTAGGGTGGGGGGGGGGGGGCGGTTGGGGGGAGGGGGGGGGGGCGGGGGTGGGGGGGGGCGGTGGGGGTGGGGGTGGGGCGTGGGGGGCCGGCGGGGGGGGGGGGGGTGAGGGGGAGGGGGGGGGGGGGCCGGGGGGGGGGCGGACGGGGTGGGGGGCCTGGATAAACTGGCTGAGGGGGCTGGGCGCATTGGGGGGGGCAGCGCCCAGCTGGGGCGGGGGGGCGGGGGCGAGGGGGGGGGGGGGGAGGGGCGTGCGTGTGTTAATGGTGCGGCGACCGCCGAGGGGGGGGCGGGGGCCCCGGGTGAGCAGAGGGGTCAGTGCGGAGCTGGCTGGTGGGAGAGCGAGCTGGGGGGACATGTGGGGAGGCAGGTGCTTGAGGGGGAGGGCAGGTGAGCTGGGGTTCGGCACAGAGCTGGCTGGGGGCCGGTCATTGGGGAGCAGCATGGAACTGGGGGGGGCTGGGCATGCTGGGGGGGGCAGCACAGAGATGGGGGGGGTGGGTGTTGAGGGGGCCTCGCTGTACCTGGAGGTGGAGAAGACGGCGTAGAGCAGGGGGTTCCGTGTGTCCCTCGTCCTCAGCAGGAAGACGTCACCTGAGTGGCAGAGAGGGATGGGCATGTCATTGATCAGCCCCCCCCCTCAAGCACACAGTCCCCCCCGCCTCTGCTGCCCCAGCCAATACCTCCCTCCACCTGACGTGACCAGCCCTCCCCCCACAGCACGCAGCCTCCCCACATGCCCTGTCACAGAGCACCCCCCACCCCAGGCAGTGACCCTGCAGCTGGCGCCCACCCCACGCCACTCACGGAGCTCGTCGAAGAAGGTGTCGCCCCCGTCGCTGCCTGGCACCGAACACACCAGCCTGGCCTTCAGGAACGTCGTCCACTTGTTCACCAGACTCCGCTGCCCACCCAGGTCGTTCTGTGGGGAGGGGCAGACAGGCTGAGCGGGGGCCGGGCAGGGGGCTCAGCAGGATGCCTGGCCCCAGGGAGCCTCTCCACCCACCAGGTCCCGGGGCACGACAGACGATGGACTCCCCGTCTCCGGGCCGGACCTGCTGCAGTGGCATGGGAGAGCCCGACTGAGCTGTCCCCAGTGTGGGGCTCCTGCCAGCGCAGCTGGGGAACGATCCCACAGGCCTGGCTGGCAAAGCCGCTGCCCACATGCCAGGAGGGCTCGGCTCCAATTGCAGTGTCACTGCTGTGCAGGTGGAGCACAGATAGGCAGGCGGGTCACACCCATCCCTCCCGGCCCCGCAGGGGTGCAGTGAAAGGGACCAGCCCCATTGTCCCAGCTGGGCCGGGTGGGCACAGGAGCGCTCACCCTGCAGATCTGGCCGATGCGGGCGAAGCTGGCCTTGCCCAGCCCCTGCTGCCCCTCCACCGCCGTCTCGCGGAAGAAGAAGTAGATCTTGTCGTCGTCCGGGTTCTCGCTCTCCGGAATCCAGAACACGTCCACGAACTTGGGCTCTGGGCCGGGCAGAACATGGGGAGGAAGGGAGGGCCAGGCAGGGGGAGGCATGAGGTGAGCACTGGACACCCATGCCATCCAGCACAAGCGCTCAGGCAGAAAGTAGAGCGAGTAACAGCTGCACTCGGCCCATGTCAGGGCTGCCAGCGCTTTGCTATCTGACCTGCGTGCCAACCCACGCAGGGGCACTGCCCTACCCCCGGCTGACACAGGGGGAAACCAAGGTACAAAGAAGGGATGTTACCCAGTGAATCAGTGGCACGTCAGGGAATAGGACCCAGGAGTCCTGACACCCACTGCTCTAGCCCCCAGCCCTCCCTTCCCCAGAGGTGAAGCTAACAGCCTGAGCCAGGCCAGGGGCTACATGGGCTCTGCACTGCCAGGAGATCAGCCGGGACCTGCTCCAACCGTCAGGGAGGACCCGCAGCCAGTGAACGGGTCCTGGGGTCGGAGCTGCAGCCCAGGTCCCCTGCCTGTCTGGGGAGGTTCGGGGGAGGCCGGAGGGCACCCACCCACTTCCCCCACGGGACCTGCCCTGCCACAGGCGGCTCTGTGCTCCCACAGCACCCCCCTCGTCCGTGCTGCATCAGGGACCTGCCCCGGCCAGACAGACCAGGCTGGGATCGGGCACACCTGGCCGTGCTCATCCCCCTGCCCCTGGAACGTGCAGCTGGGGGAATCCCCATGCCCATGCAGCCAGACCACCCCCTGCCCTGGCTCCATCGCCCCACAACTGACCCCTGCTCAAAGGGGGCCCTGCAGTCACACGCCACTAGGAGGCAGCCTAGATCCACCAGCTCCCACAGGGAGAGTCAGCCCAGCCATGAGAGCGGGTCCAGGGCCAGAGAGAAGGGAGACTGGGTACGGGGCAGACGGGTGATGCTCCTCAGTCCCGACCCACAGCCCCCCAACTTCCTGCTATCCCAACCCCCCAGCTAGCCCATCCCTAGGCTTCCCCAGCCAGCTCTGCTGGTGCCCCTCGCTCCCGACCCGCAGCCCCTGCTATCCCAGCCCTGGGCTCCCCCTCACAGCTCTGCCCGGCAATTCCTGCACCCAGTCCAGCCCAGCTCTGGTGCCCTGGGGGTGCCAGGTCACTGCACTGTCTCAGGGTGATCTTGAGCCGCTCCCAGAGGTGCTGCTATTCTTGGTGCTGCCCATTTCCAGGCTATGGCACCTTCCAGGCAGAATAGGGCTGGGGCTGAGCGTGGGCAGGGCCCATAGGCAGCCCCAGCCTGGCAGCCCCCCTCAGCCGCTGTCTGCAGGGATGGGGACGCTGGGGGAGAGCCGAGAGCGAATCCCAGGGCCAGGCATGGCCAGGGGAAGGGTGGGAATGAGGCCCCCCAAGGGTGAATGAGGCCAGAAGCTCTTGCAGGACGACGGGTTCATTATCCCAGCATGACAGATGGTGGGATTCAGAGGCCGAGTCAGCGAAATGCCAAAGGGGATGAACGGAGCACAGATGCCCACAGGATTAGGGCCAGGAAAGCTTCTTCATCAGCCCTGCTGGTGTCCCTCACTCCCACCCTGCAGCCCCTGCTATTCCAGCCCTGGGCTCCCCGCAGCTCTGCCAGTGCCACTCACTCCCGACCCGCAGCCCCTGCTATTCAAGCCCTGGGATCCCTCCCACAGCCCTGCCAGTGCCCCTCAGCCTTTGGGAAATGGCCCCCAATCAGGGGCATGCACAAGGCGGGACAAGCAGGGGACAGGACCCCCAATAATGGGCAAGAGCACAGAACACACGCCTGCTCCAGAGTTCTGAAATCTCCCCCCAGAGACAGACACTCAGGGCCCGGCTCTGCCTCCCCCCGATGTCACTGTTCCCACCTGTGCCCAGCGACTGGCATGCTCAGATCTGGGAGCCTCCCCTGCCCACCGCACAGTGGGCTGGGCCAGAGCCAGGCCCGGACGAGTCTGTGACAGGGAGTGAAATTCACTAGGAGCTTGGCTGAGGCTGCCAAACTCACCACACTGAGGACGCGGCCCAGCATCCTCGAGCCGAGGGATCGGCCCCTGGGCAGCAGCAGGATTATGTTCCTGGGCCTCACTCCCCTCCCCAGACACCACCCTAGCCCTGGCACTGACCATTGAGCCAGCGGGAGTCATGCTGTTCGGTACGGATGGACGGGCGCAGCCCCAGGCTGCGGAAGATGGTGAAGTCGCGGCCCATCAGGTCGGTGGCCACCCCGGAATACAGCTCCTCCCCTGGGGCAGGGATCAGAGGGGTGGGGGGCATTAAACACGGGCCTACCCAGTCCTCCCCGCCTACCTCCCCCTGCCTCACCCCATCGCCAGGGGAAAGGCCGGGCGCTCTGCTCCTCAGACAGCCAAGGGATCCGCTCCACGCCCCTCACCAGACGTCACTGGAGGGGGGGAATTTACAGGGGCACCCCCAGGGGATCAGGGGCTTAACAAGTGAATCCCTGGCTCCCACAGCCTGGGCCCCTCTCCCCCAGCTCAGTGGTGAGTTCAAGGCTCAGATTCCTCTGCTGGGACAGTCCCCGGTGACCCACAGGGGCTCTTGTGTCCTGGCTCTGCACAGAACTGGCATCTCGCCCTCGGCACCCCCCAGAGGGCACAAGCCAGCAGTGTCTCAGCCAGCCCAGCCTCTTCCCACAGGGGGTGCCGTGGGGAGCTGGGTAGGAGTGCTGGCTGTGGGGGGAGCTCCCAGCTACTCCAGCCCCAGTCTCTCCCAGTAGGGGGTGCTGTGGGGAGGGGCAGGGGCATGTGGCAGTCAGCAGGGCCCAGCAGATGATACGGAGGGCCCCACGTGCCAGCTCAGGGCCGTGGCTCTTACCCACGAGCACTGAGGCAGCCACGTGCCGCGGGTCGTATGGGCTCTTCCCTTTGCCGTCCTCCATGGCTGCATGGTCCAGCTTAAAGACGGGCTCCTGGAGAGAGGGAATGAAGCACATCAGCAATGGCGGGGTGTGTGTGTGTGTGTCTGGGGCCAAGGCTGCTAACAGAACCAGCGCCCCCTGTCCCCTCCCGATTTAGTTGATTTAGTTGGGGATTGGCCCTGCTTTGAGCAGGGGGTTGGACTAGATGACCTCCTGAGGTCCCTTCCAACCCTGATATTCTATGATTCTATGAGGGGGAGAGGTCCCATCTGCCCCAGATGGGGCCCCTGCAGGGCAGGTGACGGGCAGGGGATGCCCTGCACGTTGGGGCTGGGAGGCCATCTCTTATTTGTCCCTTAGCAGGGGTGCCGCCGGGCCCTACCTCCATGCGCTGGCCGACCTCCACGAAGGCGCAGGTGGGGTGGAAGGCGCCCGTGCCGCAGGCGTATAGGTGGGTGCGGTTGTACAGGTGCAGGATCTTGATGAAATTCATACACTCGGCCTGAAAGACACGGGGTGGGGGGAGCTGGGGGTGAGTGGGGCGGGGCCTAGCAGGGGGTGTGTTCCCTGCTGCGCCCCCATAGCCGGCACCACCCTGGTCCACACTTTGCCCAGCTCTCTGTGGGCTCCCCGCTATCTGTCCTTCTGGGCAGGGCAGCGGCTGCCCCGGACCCACTGCTCCCCCAGGATACAGCTCACAGGGCTGAGACCAGAGCGACAGCCCCCTTGGGGTTTCTGGGTGGGTTTGGCCAACAACACATCTGAGCCCAGGGCTCCAGCTGGCCCCCTGGCCCCTCTGCTCTGGCCCCTGGAATGCAAAGTCCAAGCATTGGGATCCATGGCCAGGAGTTGGAGGCTTGGACGCCAGCTCCCTGCCTCGCCTCTGGGGGTGCTAGTGTCCCTGGCCAACAGGATCTCATTGCAGCACGGCCCAAAGACTGCTCACCCCCCCACCCCCCCCCCCGCCCCGCCCCTGTCTCAGAAACACACTGAATTCCCAGCAGCCCCAGCCTCAACTAGCAGGAGGCACTGTGGTGAGTGGGGCAGGAGTGCTGGCTGTGGGGGAGCTCCTGCCCCACACAAGGAGCCCCCAGGCCAAGGCCTTCCACACGCTGACTCATACACCAGGGCAGCTGGCGATGGGAATCCAGGCTGGTCCTTCCCCCCTGCGGTTGCCCTGAGCCATTCCAGGGGCACAAGGATCCAGGCCGGTCCCCCCCAGGTCCCCTGGAGCTGTCCCCAGGGCAGAGGGGCCCTGCCCATATCCCTGCCCCCCTGGCCGGGGCAGTGATTCACTGTTCCCAGGCGTGTGGACAGGGACGTTCCATCCCAGCCCTGAGTCATCCGGGCCCGGTGCCTGGTGAGCGGCAAGGCCTGCCCGTCTGGAATTGCCATCTCAGGCAGGCGCTGCCCTGGCTGGGGCGTGACCCCAACCCCCACTAGCCAGGCCAGTGGGCTGGGGAGAAGGGAACCCCAAGAGAAGTGGCACTGCTCCTGGAGCGGGGGGGCACCAGGTGCTGCCCCAGTCCCTGCCGCTTGGCTAATAGCTGCAGGCGGGACAGATCAGGGCACCAGGCCATGGCACAGATGGTGCCACCCAGGGCCTGGACACGCATGCCTGAGCCTCCGCTCGTTGCTACTTATCATGGCCCTGTTGGTGCCGTGGGCAGGGCCGTGGCGCCAGGAGAGGGCGCTGTCGGGGGATCCTCACACGACTCAGAGTGAGGGTCCGACAGCGCCTGGAAAATGAGTAACACTAATGAGAACCCAAGGGAAGGGAACAGCAGGGCCGGGCACCCCCGCCCTACACTTCCAGCCTGTAGCTGAGCTGATATTGCAGTCCTGGACCCCTTCCCTGCTGTCCCCCAGCTCTGCCAGTGTCCTCAATCCTGGCTCACAGCCCCCTGCTTGCCCAACCCTGGGATCTACCGACAGCTCTGCCGGTGCCCGTCCTCAATCCTGACCTGCAGCCCCTCACTCCCGACCCACAGCCCCCTGCTATCCCAGCCCTGGGCTCCCCCCAACTCTGCTGGTGCCCCTCCTCAATCCCGACCTGCAGTCCCTCACTCCCCACCCACAGCCCCCTGCTATCCCAGCCCTGGGCTCCCCCCAACTCTGCTGGTGCCCCCCCCCCCTCCCCCCCCGCCCACCGCCCCCTGCTATCCCAGCCCTGGGCTCCCCCCAACTCTGCTGGTGCCCCTCCTCAATCCTGACCTGCAGCCCGTCACTCCCGACCCACAGCCCCCTGCTATCCCAGCCCTGGGCTCCCCCCAACTCTGCTGGTGCCCCTCCTCAATCCCGACCTGCAGTCCCTGCTTGCCCAGCCCTTGGCTCCCTCCCCAGCTCTGCTGGTGCTCCTCACTCCCAACCCACAGCAGCCCCAGCTATCCCCAGCTGCAGGGGGTGGGGGGGCACAGAGCCCCAGCCAGCCCCAGGAGCTGGATCTGGCCCCAGGGACCCTGGCAGAGGGCAGAGCCGACCGGGAGCAGGAGCACTTGCAAGGCTACTTCTGTCCAGCGTCTCCTCTAGGGGCAGTGGCTGGGTAAACAGTGGGGCCAGGGCTAGCAGGGGTAGGTCAGCGCCCCTAGACAGACAAACAGGCCTCAGGCTGCTTGTTTGCTGCCCTTTCACCCCAATGCAGGAGCCAGGCACAGCGCTGCCGGCAGGAAACCAGATGGGAGTGAAGTCGCCATGGCCATGTCCAGCCAGACCAGTGTGCCATGCAGCACCACCCTGCCCCTCCTGCCACCTGCCCCCAGCCTCACCCTGTCCGGGCCCCTCCAGCCACCCACCTGGCCCTGCCCAGCCCCCTCCTGCTGCCCACCCCCAGCCCTACCCTGCCCCCTCCTGCCACCCGCCCCCCAGCCCCGCCCTGCCCGGGGCCCTCTTGCTACCCACCCCCAGCCCTGCCTGGGCCCCTCCTGCCCCCAGCCCCACCTCCTGCCCCCGCCCTGCTTGGGCTCCTCCTGCCACCTGCCCCCAGCCCTGCCTGCCCCCTCCCACCATGCCCGGGCCCCTCCTGCCTCCCACCTGGTGGGATTGAGGGGCACCAGTAGAGGGAGATAGGGAAATATTATCCCCATTTCACGGTGGGGAAACTGAGGCCCAGAGCGAGGGAGCAACTAGCCCAAGGTCCCTGGGAGGAGCCCAGGCTGCAAAAACTCCTCGATCCTCTTCACCTCCCAGCTCAGCACAGAGACAGCCACCCCCCACATCCATCCAGAGGACCCCCCTCATACTGCCTGCACAATGCCACCAGGCATTCCAGAGTGCACTGGGGCAGGAAAACACAAAGCACCCCTCGGGGAGCGCCTGGGGCTGTGACCCACAACCCCCCTCCGGGCAGGGGACCCTCAGACCAGCACATCTGCTCTGAACACCACCCCCACCCGGCAGACAGGCCCAGCACTTGCCCAGCCAGGCAAACAATCAGCCCTTGTTTCTCCCAGCCACTTGATTGATGAACCGGGGGGAGGGGCAGCACCCGTCAGTAGCTGGTACTGGGGCCTCGGGGAGGATCCCGGGATCCCCTCCCCCTCTGCCAGGCATGGCCAAGGCTCTGAAGAGCAAAGTTCATGCTGGAAAGTGGCAGGCAGGTGTCCAGCTGGGAAGGGGTTAAACTCTCAATAAACAGTCGCTCGGGCGCCCCACCCACCCCATAGGAGCTCAGCCTCCAACTGCCGTGGGGCTGGGATTTCACCCAGCATCTTCCCAGCTGCCTGGATCAGCCTCCCCACCTCCCGCCTCAGGCTTCCCTGGATCTGATCCAGCCTGGGCCCAGCCTCGCAGCAATTGGCCCCCGGGGGATCCCTCAGCTCAGGGGGACTCGGTACCTGCTGACTGCTCACTGCTGCCCCCCTGCATCACTGCACTGATCCCCCCCTTGGCCAGGACTACTTCCCAAACCCCGGACAGTTCCCAGCAGCCTGCCAGGATGGTTCATACCCCCCACCCCAGACCAGGGGGCTCCCCAAAGAGACCCTGGCCCCCCAGCAGTGCTGTGCCTCCCCACACACCCCCAGGCCCCGCTGCTGTGTGCTAGCGGCTCTGGGAACCCCACACTACCCGAGCCAGGGGCAGGTCCCGGCGCCCAGGCCTTCTCTATCACCAGGGAGGGCAGTGGCCTGGTCAGAGCGGGGAAAGGTCCCTGGATGGCAAGGCCCACGCTGCCCAATAGGAGCAGAAAGGCTGGTGGGCAGCCTTCAGCTTGGCCCTCCCAGTGCCATGGCAAGGGGGCAGGGAAAGACCCCTTTTGCCCCCCAGGGGCTTACCCCTGCCCAATGGGGATCAAGAGCCTCCCTCTGTGGGGATCAATGGAAGGGCAGCTGTGTCACCCCCAGCCCCACAGGGGCCCCTCCCAAAAGCACACTGGCTGGGCCACTTTGGGTGCCTTGGCATCGCCCAGTCCTTGGGGCCCCTCACCGTTGGGGCTGGCAGAACCGTTGGGGGCAGTGGCCTCAGCCCGTGGCAGCTTGCTCACCCCACGCTGTCCCAGTGCCCCTTGGCCAGCCCCTTGCGAGTCAGATGTGGTCTCACCCCAGCCTGTCATGGGACACCAGGAGGCCTGTGGCCAAGAGATCTGGGCTCCGCGAGGCCCCACGCCCTGCCTCGGAGCAGGGGAGATACAAACAAGGCGCCCCGTCTCCACAGAACGGGGGGCAGACCCCAAACACTTCAGGTCTGACCTCCCCAACACACTTGGCTCCCATGGGGCAGTGCTGGGCTGGGCTGCCCACTCTCCGCACTGGGCACCACACAGGATGCCCCCAAACAGACCAGGCCAGGGGAGGGCAGTCGGAGCAGGGCTCCATCGCTGTGACAAGGCGCTGTGGGGAGCCGCTCCAAGGTGCCCAACTCAAAGGCCAGGCTAGAAACCCCTGTAGGGCACGGGGGGCTGGCAACCCCTGCACATCCAGGGTGGGCGCTCCGGGGTCAGTGGGGAAGCCTGCCCACCCCCCGAGTTAAATCACCCCCAGCTCAGCCTGGCCGGAGCACTTACGTTGATGTCTTTGCCGGCCCAGTTGCATTCCTCCCTCCATTCCACAGGTGCCGGCCAGTAGATCTGCGGGAAGAGAGCGGGACAGATCAGGGGGAGGCATCTCCCTCTCCCCCCCATGGGCCCCTCAATCCCAGCCCACAGCCCCCCGCCAGCCCAGCCCCGAGTTCCTGCATGAACTGTGGTGCTGGGCTCGGGGGGGAGGGGGGAGGGTCGCGAAGTGTGAGGCCGAGACCCTCCCAACTCAGTTTAAACCAGGAACCGAGGGGCAGCGTCCCTGGAGGCAGAACGAGGCCCCTGCCCTGACAATGCGCCCCACCATGCCCCATGCAGAGGGGCTCCCAATTCCCCTCTCCATTCCGTGCCCTGAGACAGCAGCAGCCAGAGCAGCCTGGGGACGTGGCTCGAGCATGCCAGTCCTCAGCGCCTTTTTGGGCAGGGCCGTGCCTGCCCAGCTGAGCACCAGCACGCTCAAGACATGCAACACAAGCCGCATGGCGCCCTGGGAGCAGGGGCTCCTCCAGCAGCTGTGGTGGGGATGCAGGATCCCAGCAGCGAAGGCATCAGCCAACCCCCCCCCCACGGCGTTCAAGCCAGACGGTCATTATGGGCGATTTCACGGGGGAGGCGAGGCGGCTGGAATGCCGGCAATGTCGCCTCCCAAGTGGGCGCCTCTGCCTACTGCCCCTCCCCCCGGTGGGTGCCCGGATCCCTCCACCCTCCGCTGTGCAGCCCTGTCACCTTCTTGTCCTGCTTGCTGATGTTGTCCAGGCTCAGGGAGGCCAGGTGGTTCTTGCCGCCCACGAAGAGCCGGCCCCGCTCCTCGTCCAGGAGCAGCGCCTCATAGCAGCAGGAGCGCTCCAGCCCATAGGTGCGCAGCACATGGCGCGCTTTTAACTCTGCGGGGAGACATGGGGGCTGGGATCAGGCCGGCTCCGCCCTGGCTCTCAGCTTCTCTCAGGGATCAGAGGCCAAGGGAATGGAATGCAAAGACCCCGGGCCTGGGTCCTCAAAGGTATTTAGACTCCCACCCTCCCATGGGAGTTAGGCACCTCTGTGGATCTGGGCCTTGGAGATGGCCAGTGTCAGGGATGCCAGCACAGGCCCAGAGAACAGCGCCGCCCCAAGCCCCAAACGCAGGTCATTTGGTTCCTGACACCTGCCGCACAGAACTTGTCCTGGGTGCCACCGCAGTCAGTTTCGAACAGCGCTCGGGGCCCGATTTTTCAGAGCAGGGCAGCCAGCGTGCAGCCATGGGCACCGCTCCTCTGAGAGCTGGGTCACCGGGGGTGCGTCTCCGCTGCAGTGAAAGAGCCGCAACACGGCCGGGGCTGGCCCGGGGCAGCTGGCTTGGGCTTGGGCTGCAAGGCTGGAAAATTGCGGTGTAGGCGTTCGGGCTGGGGCTGGAGCCCAGGCTCTGGGACTCCACCAAGGGATTTGGTCTCAGAAACTGGGCTCCAGCCAGAGCCTGAATGTCTACACTGCTTTTAGCCCTGTGAGCCTGAGCCAGCTGATCTAGGCTCTAAGTTATCGCAGTGTAGACATACCCAAGGACACTGTCACAGGTGGGAAAAGAACCCAGGAATCCTGACTTCCAGTCCCCTGCTTTAACCACAAGACACCACTCCCCTCCCAGAGCCAGGGATAGAACCCAGGAGTCCTGACCCCCAGCCCCCTGCTCTAACCACTGGTGGATCGCTCTCTTCGGAGTGAAATAAAACACGGTGGATGCCCATTAGGGCTGCTGCCCCCCCAAAGTTCTGGGGGCTCCAATGGGATCAGAGACATCACCCCCATTTCTGGTGCTTTTCCAACTCTGACAATTGGGGTGGAGACCCAGGAACAAAGTCTCTTGCACATGAGTTGTGTGGGAGCCAGCCCAGCCCTCTGGAAGCTTTGGAACGAGCACTGTGCTGCTATGGGGCAGGTAGCACCCTCTGACTGGCAATGAACATGAGGACATTGCTCCCCGGGAATGAACATTAACCCACTGAGCCCACCTCGCCAGCCATATGTGCACCACCAGAGGGTGACACAGTCACACCGCTGGGGTCGGCATCAGCAGGTGATGCTGTCAAGGCTTCTGATTGTTTTCTCTGAGTGCGCGAGCAAGTTTTGAGTCTTGGGAAGACATGCGTTGTAGTAATACAGGGGTCTGCGTAGAGGCAGCTTGAGCAGAGAAGGAGTGTGTGAGCAGGAAGAGAAGGTCTGCTCTGCTGTGGGCTCTAATTGGAGTTACTTCTCAAGGCTGAGTTGCTCCTGGGAGCCAAACGCTGCCCTTGGGCTGAGATCGCTGGGAGAAGGGACTGCCCTGCATGCTGACTGACCATCTCTGTTCAAAGACTGGGGCATGCACGTAAACAAGTCACCCTAACAACACAACCAACACTCCGTGTCACTAATTTCTCCTCCACTAGGAAGGTGACCCCATTCCCCTCCCAGGGCTGGGGACAGAACCCAGGAGTCCTGATTCCCAGCTGCCCTGCTCTAACCACTAGATCCCACTCCCCTCCCAACGCTAGAGATAGAACCCAGGAGTCCTTCCAACCCCCCACCCCCATGCTCTAACCACTAGATCCCACTCCCTTTCCAGAGGGCAGACCCAACAACACATGTCACCCCAAGAGTTAATGTTTCCCTTTTAGCCCCCGCTGTTCTCCATAGGATCTCATACCACAGGCTGTGTGCAGCTCAGGCACGCCGGGACTGGCAGTGTCTGCAGGCCGGCCCGCAGCCCCGGAGCTGTGCTTAGTTCATGCCAGAGGCAGCACTGAAGAGGTTAATACAGAGGCTGGAGCCCTGGGTTAGGGAGTACAGGGCCAGGCCAGCTGCCTCCTGGCAGGGTTAAATGCCAGGGAAGGCAGAGGCTGTGGAATTAGCCCTGGATCCGGTCCCAGTGCTGCCAACACTGGCACTGCTGTCCCCCAGTGCTGGCCAGCAAAGTCTCCTACAGAAGGAATTAACCCTTCAGGGCCAGGTGCCCCATAAGTAATGCTGCCTGGCGTCAGGATACCCGGGGACCATGGCACTGGTGAGAGGGCTTCCCTGCCCAGCAGGCACCTGGGCACAGTGCTGTGCCTTAGGGGAGCAGTTAGAGGCCCCATTGTGCCAGACCCAGAGTGAGAGAGAGTCCCCAGCACTCAATCTAAATAGACTGGGGAGGAGAAACTGAGGCACTGAGCTGGACTGGACACCGGTGGCTCTGAATGTACGGGGCACCCCAGCACAGAGAACCCCCAGGTCCCGGGGGGGGGGGGGCAGTCAGCTGGATGCCATGATCCCAGAAGACGGGCTGTGGCAGCTGTGCACCCCACAGCCCTGCTCAGCCTGCCCTGGCTGGGGCCATCTAGGAAATGGGCAGAGGGTGCACGGGGTGAAGGGGCTGCTGCTTCCCTCTGCATCCCTGGCTCGTCCCTGGATCCTCTGTCCTGGAACCCCCTCCCCCTGCCAGCTTCACCACGTCAGTGGCAGCACAGCACAACAGGCTGTTCCCCAGAGAAGAGGCCCCACAGTGCCTGATCTGCTGGCCACCGCAGGAACAAACGGGCCATTGTGGGGAGGCGGGGGAGAGCAGCTTGCAGGGGACAGGCTGCCTGTGCCAGAGGCGCCTGCAGGGACCACACAGCCCAGCATGGCTCAGGGGCCAGAGCCCAGCCAGGTCTCTGCCCCCTCCCCCGCAGCGCCAGTTCACCCGTTCTCTACCCCCTCCCCACCCCCACCCTGCCAGCTCACCCCACATCCGCCTCCCCTGCGGCGCCAGCCCACCCCCTCTCTTCCCCCTCCCTCACTGCTCCCAGCCCCCTCCACTGTGCCAACCCACCCCCTCACTGAGCCAGCTCACCCCGTATCCCCCTCCCCTGCAGCATCAGCCCATCCCCTCCCCCACTGCTCCCCGCCCCTCCCCCACTGCTCCATGCCTCCTCCCCCACTCCCAGGCCACCCCTTCCTGCCTCCTCCCCCACTGTGCCAGCACATCCCTCCCTGAGCTCTGACCCCTTCTTGCTGCCACACCAGCCCAGGCCTTGCCTGCACCCCCCGCAGCCTCCCCTGCCGTCCAGGACCCTGGAGCCAGCCTAAGGAGGGGAGGGCTCAATGCAGTGGGGGGGAGGGGGCACAGAGGGAGGAGCCTGTGCCTAGGACCCCACTGCCTCTTGTGGCTTTCCTTTCGCACAAGGCCGGCAGGTTCCCGCTGCTGCCAGGACACGAGGGGATAATCGCTTGCCTGCTCCACGGCCTCTCAGCGCTAACTGGCCAGGAGAGCGAAGCCAGGCTGGTCAGTTTCACATTCCTCTCTAGTCAGTATGGCCGGGAGGGACCACAAGCTATCCCCAGGCTCTGGAGCTGGGGGCCAGCACAGCACTGCTGGCTAGGCATGGACTCGCACTGCCCTGGCTGCCCATGGGCTAGCCCAGCTAGGTCTCCTCCCAGTGGGGAGACACAGCCCCAGCTCCAAGTATGAGGGACCCTCACCCTGGCAGCCATGGCCCTGTCCAGCAGCGGGACACCTGGGAACAAGGCACTGCTGCTCCCCGAGCTGGGCCCACTTCTGAAGTGGGGATGGGGGTGGGGGTCCAATCCGGGGATCAGTGACACGCTGCTGAAACCAGGTGTGAAAGTAACGCAGCAGATACAGGAACTGGGAGCAAACACACTTCAGTGGGACTGGGGACACTGACAGCCAGCACCCCTGTCCGCGTCCCACAGCGCCCCCTGCTGGGAGAGGCTGAGGCCCCACAGCCAGTGCTCCTGCCCCGCTCCCCGCAGCGCCCCCTACTGAGAGAGGCTGGGGCTGGAAAAGCCAGGAGCGCCCCCACATCTCACAGTGAACCCTTCCCCGTCCCACGCCGGCCATTTCCCCTTTGGTTCAATCCCGCCTGACACCGGCTGCTCAGGGACTTGACTGGGAGCATTCAAGGACTGGCATCACGTGAGGTAACCCGGCAACCCCACGCTGCTGCTTAGCAACTATTCTGGAAACTGCTCAAAAGGCAGCCCCCTTCCCCCCCCCGCATACCTCTTTAATGAGTTTCTGGCTGATGGACAAATTAGTGGAAAGGGCAAAGGCCTCCCGGAGGCCTCCGCTCTCAGTGCAGCAGCGCCCTACCACCGATTGCCCCAGCCACCTCATCTCCCAGGAGGGAGGACACAGAGCCCTGTTTTGGGCTGCACCCCAGCTCCTGTGTGCTGTCCTGGCCGTGGGAAGGGGGCAGAACTGGACCGATCTTCCCACTGGCAGGGCACCCTGGGGTGCTCCCTGGCACAATGGCCTCATGCCACCCTCCCTGGCAGCCCCCAGTGCTGGGGGGGAGGGAGTCAGAGCAGTCCATGAGGGCACCAGAGCCCTCCCCGGCCCCCGAAGCCAGGAGGCACCTCAGTGCCGAGGCCAGCGAGCACCAGGCCTTGGCACGCTGCGTGGGGGATCAGTGCTGAGGCCAGGCACTGCTGCAGCCCAGCCCATTGCCGTACCGAGCTCCTGAAGCGCCCTGGGCTCCTGGCGGAGCCGGGGTCAGTGGACATGGGGCAGCAAGAGGCTGTCGGGAGCTGTGCCTGGGGTGGGTGGGGGGCGGGCTGCATGGCTTCCACTCATTCCACAGCATCACCCCGTGAAGGCCCCTTTCTTCCTGCTGCTGAGAGGGGCCGGCTCCAGCCCTCCAGGGCCCTCTCCAGAGAGCTGGAACAGCAGGGCCAGCCCCACCCCCACCTGCCCCAGGGGGGTCCTGTAAGGAGCAAGAGGGGAAGATGTCTCCACCCCCCAGTTGCTCCTTGGGTTTGAGGCTTCCAGCAAGGGGACAAGGCTGCCTAATGGGTAGGGGCTGGGGGACACCTGCTACCTCCCACCCCCGAACCCGTGTCACACAGTCATTAACCCTTGGGAAATGCCAGGGGTCACTCACACCCTGGGGTGAATCGGAGAGCAGCGGCTCAGGACTGCACTTCCCAAACCTGGGGCCAGCCAGTCCCCCTGCTCCAGGGTCGGATCAGAACTGGGGACCTGGAGATGAAAAGGTCCAGATCCCCTCCTCGAGCCAGCCAGCTCCCAAGACATATACATGTCCCGACTCCCAGCAGGGCAGGGTGTACAGGTTGGGCTGGGGGTAACCCCCTTTCCTCTTGCTTTGAAAATGTAACCCTGAGACCTTCCAAAGATGGGGCAATCACAGGCTGGGGTGTGGGCAAAGGGAGAGAGTTCACGTCTCCTTGAGCCGAAATCCGGATCCTACCTGAGGAACTGTGTGTGTGTTTGTGTGTATGGTGGGGGGGTGATGGGGGAGGCGACCCAAGTTATAGCCCTGCCCCCACCGCCAGACAGGAAGGCAGCTGCTCCCCCAGCAACATCAACCATCCACAATGAATGGGGCAGGCCAGGCCCCCGCACAGTGGGGCGTCCAACCAGGCTGCAGACGTCCAGCTCCCGAGCTGGCCTGCAGCACTGACAGGGTTCACGCGTGCGGGGACAGAGTGCTGTGGATGACGTTGCTGCCTGCCCGTGGGCATTCCCGGGCCACCAAGGGGGATGCAGCATCTCTGCACCCCATGCTCTCTCTGCAGCATCAGCTGGAGCCCCTGGTCTGGGTGCGGAGCCGTCCCAGTGTCAGCCTGGCAGGGGCGAGGGGCACAACACACTGCTGGGCGGCCTGGCATGGCTGTAATAAGAATTCATCGCAAGCCCCCACCTGCCCCTCGGGTTGGACAGAGCATTCGCTTCGCGTAGGCTGGCTCTGATCCCAGCCAGAACCCCACAAGAAAGGCCCTCCCAGTGCCATACACGGCCCAGCCCAAAGCCCCATAATCCCTCCCAGAACTCTGCCCGCTGGGGGTCACCCAGAGCCGGGGGCACCCGCATAAGCTGCAGCCAAGCCCTGGGGGCCGGATCCCCAGCTGGCACCAACCAGCACAGCTCTGCTGAAGTCACTTTACAGTTACCCCCGGCTCGGCCTGCTGGGGATCTAGCTCCCGAGGCTGCTGCTAGGAATCCAGCCTGAATACTGATCATCAAAGCCTACGCCAACGCCACTCCCTAATGCCACCCCGCATGCTGCAGGGCATGGCGGGACAGCTATGGGAGGTCAGCTTTTGTTTCCAGGAAAATACACCTTCTTCTGTCTCTGGGACTGGAGGCTTTAATGTACCATATTCACCAAACGCGGAGTCAGAACCTGATCCTGGTTACCCTGGCTGAAATCCGGAGTAATTCCACTGGCTGGCTCAGGATTTGCACCTGCTGACGCAACCGAGTTCAGAATATGGCCTGGACTCCTCAGCAGTCAGCGGAGCAACAGGATTTATGCCAGTGGCGGCTGATGGCAGAAACTGTCCTGCGGGGATCTGTCATTCATCACCATGTCCCATATTGTTTAACTCGGGCGCGTGTTTCCGGATACAGCTTGGATAAGAGATGTCAAAAGGGTTCCGCACGACCACCCGTCTCACAGGGCGTGGGGAGGTGCAGCCCACCGGAGACACCTACAGATCCAACCGGGTCATTCACACACACACCCTTCCCGAGGCCTGGTGGCAGAATGGGGATCCCATGGATCTGCGTGCTCCGGACGGGACCTCTTTCCCCAGACAGCGCCTGGGCTGCGCTGCGCTTACCTTGGAAGGACAGTCTGAGCCTGGGGTGGGGGCCAGCCATCCTGCCCCATCCGCCCAGGATCCAGAGCAGCAGCAGCAGCAGCGCGGGGATCATGGTCACTTTTCCAGCTCCTCCGCAGGCTGGACTCTGAGCCTCAGACAGCTAGAAAGGCAGAGGAGCAAGGGAGACAGTGAGCTCAGATTACAGCCCCCTCCCCAAGGCGTGGGGGGGAGGGTGATTTCAGAGTCCGCCTCAGGGGAGGAGGAATGACCCTTGGCAAGACACACATTCCTCCTGCTCTCCCTGGAGTGGGGCAGGTGGCTGGGAGGGACTTGGGCCAGATCCGTCCAACCCTTGCAGTGGGAGGACCCCACCAAAGCCAGCAGCTGGAGGGGTTTCTGCTCCGGATGAGGGGCTGAGATGGAGACTCGCTCACCTTGCACCTTACGCAGCTGTTTACACCCAGGCCAGCCCCTCTCTGATCTGGGCGCATTGGCACTCGCTTAGTAAACAGCAGGTGGGTCAGATCTGGCACCGGAGCGTGCCCACGTGGCCTCCTGGCAGGATCTGCATCTGGCCTGCTGAGAATTGCCACATCTGGGCCGGGAGCCCCCTTTGGGTTCTGCACATCTGGAGCCCAGCTGGGCTTATGCGGAACCGACATGGCCGAGCACTAGGGCCGGGTGGGGATTTTGTGACTCATTGTGTTTTGTCAGAAGATGCCGATTCATTGAAACTGGAACTGTACCCGAAGCAGGGCCAGGCTCGGCCAATCTCCCAGCTCGGAAAAAAGTTTCAAACTTGCCATCGGGTTGTTTTGACAGTTTTGTAATGAAAAATTCCAATTTGCTGGTTCAAAGCCACTTTTCCTTTCTAAATTGAAGCAAACTAGACTAAAAACAAAGATTAAAAAAAGGTGGAAATCATAGAACCACAGGAATGCAGGGGTGGAGGGGACCTTGAGAAGCTGTCAACTCCAGCCCCCTGCGCTGAGGTAGGACCAAGTAACCCTAGACCAGGCCTGACAGGTGTTTGTCTGACCTGTTCGTAAAAACCTCCAGTGATGGGGATTCCACAACCTCCCTCCCTCCAGAGCTGAACTATTGTGATAGTTAGACAGTTTTTCCTAATATCAAACCCAAAATCGCACTTGCTGCAGCTTAAGCCCATTACTTCTTGTCCTACTATCAGTGGCCACGGAGAACAATCTATCCTCATCCTCCTTATAACAGCCCTTAACGTAATGGAAGACTATTAACAGGTTCCCTCCTCTGGCTTCTTTTCTCAAGACTAAACATGCCCAGTTTTTTTAACCTTTCCTCACAGGTCAGGTTTTCTAAACCATTGATCATTTTTGTTGCTCTCCTATGGGCCCAGAACCGGACACAGTACTCCCGCTGGGGCCTCACCAGTGCCAAGTAGAGAGGGACAAGGAAATATTTTAAAGGAAACATTTTGATTGACCCAAAATGGAAAAAAAATAAAAAAATAAAAAAAAAATAATCAGTGTTTCAATTTGCAAATATTTCCGAGATTTCCACTTTTCCTCCTCACTTGAGTTGGGGAAAAAAATGTGAACTCTCAAAACTATTTGCGGGTTGAGGAAACTGCTTCCTGGCCAGCTGCTGTGAACCCCCCTTGCGAAGATCAGCTCAGTTACAACGGAGCAATTAGCGAGGCAGTGCCATCCAGTGGGTAGAGCAGGAGGCAAGGGGTCAGGACACCTGGTTCTAATCCCAGCTCTTCCACTGACCTACTGTGAGAACCCAGGCAAGTCACTTCAGCTCCTACCCCTCAGCTGTTTCGATGGTATGCTCTTTGGCCAGGGACAGTCGCTCATGACCCATTTGCACAGCACCTAACACAACAGGGCCAAATTGCAATTGGGGATTAATGTAGCAGCACTGAGAACTCCAGCGCCTGACCTCGTATTAGCGACTTGGGCTGAGTTTATTTTTATTTATTTACATATTTTAATGTCAGCCACTTCTCAGCTGTCTCCTTTAAAGTAGGGCCTACAAGAACAGCCAGGTTTTGTGTCATTGAGTGCCCCTTGCTGGTTCCCAGTGGCCAGCGCTGCTCCCCGTGCAGACTGAAGGCAAACCAGCCAACAAAAGGTCTTTGCATTCCAAGAAGCGAGAGACAAAAAGACCAAGCCGGGAATGCAAAGCTGCATTGCAGAAGTGGCTATGCAAAGGACAGCGGAAAACTGCCATGCAAAACCAAAGGGGATGATGAAACCGTTGTATTCCCCAAGGGAAATGCAACATCTGCAGATGGGCTGGAAGGAAGGAGTGAATCGGAGCAGAAAGACCCCTCTGTACCCACTTTGAGCTCAGTGCTGACCCCCAGAGCTAACGGAGAAACACCATTGAAGGCACACAATCTAGGGTTTATGACACATAGGGGTGCAATTCTGATGTCCTCCAGCAGAGGGCAATGGTGCACATATGCATTAGCCTCTTCATTACTGCATTATGGAGCTGTGACATCATTCAAGCTAAAGCCAGGAGCTTCCTGTCACAGCTCTGATTTGACACAAAGCAATCCCCTTGAAATCCCCCTCCCCAATAGAATTCCACAGGGAGGTGGTGGTGGTGGGGGGGAGATTAGCAAAGACGTCTACACAGCAGGATTTAAAATTAGAACTTGAGCTGCTGCTGCCCCTGGCTACACCCTCATGGGGGTGTGTGGGGGAGACAACAAGAAGCTAGGGGACAAATCCAGAGGGGCAGAGGTCTGGTGGTGAAGCAGGGGGGGTCACAAAGATGGTGGCAGAGGCAAAGAGGGCCAGGGTCTAGTGGGGCTAGGACAGCAGGAGACTGGAGGAGTGTGGAGGGGGAATGAAAGGGGAGCAGGTGGGGTGTTTTGGGGGGCACAGAGGGGACAGGGAAGAGAGAGGATTTATCATAGAATCATAGATGATTAGGATTGGAAGAGACCTCAGGAGGTCATCTAGTCCAACCCCCTGCTCAAAACAGGACCAACCCCAACTAAATCATCACAGCCAAGGCTTTGCCACCACCACCTCCCTAGGTAACCCATTCCAGTGCTTCACCACCCTCCTAGTGAAATAGTGTTTCCTAATATCCAACCTAGACCTCCCCCACTGCAACCTGAGACCATTGCTCCATGTTCTGTCATCTGCCACCACTGAGAACAGCCGAGCTTCATCCTCTTTGGAACCCCCTTTCAGGCAGTTGAAGGCTGCTATCAAATCCCCCCTCACTCTTCTCTTCTGCAGACTAAATAACCACAGTTCCCTCAGCCTCTCCTCTTAAGTCAGGAGTAAGCCTCTCCTCATAACTTGACCCACGCCACGTTAAAGACTCTAAGGGTGAAATCCTGGCCCCACAGCCCCCAGCTTTCACCCCACGTGTTTAAAATCTTCTAGAGAGAAAACTTTAAGCCCCACATGTTTCCAGTGTGGATTAAAGCCTCCCCCCTCCCCCCACCGCAGCGGGTGTCTTGGAGGGCAGAAGGGAAGGAAGGGTTGGAGGCTGCTCTGGTACGTGACTGCAGTGGCGCCGCCACCAGAACAAACCGTGCGTCTGGGAACGCGCTGGTGTTCCCCAGCCTCCCACTAAAGCCACTCTAAGCTCAGCGTGACACGGGGCCATAAAGCAAACAGCGAAGGAACCCATTCCTCTCTGGTCTGTGTACAGGCAGCTTCCCCTGATAAGCTGAGATCAACTGAGCATCACAGCGATACAGCAACTTGGAACATCTGGGCACTGGGCCAAGAAAGAGCCGGCAATCTAAAGGGACAAGACAAAGGATGGGCAGGGAAACTGAGGCCCAGCGAGGGGACGTGACCTGCCCATGGTCACTCAGCAGATCAATGGTTGATCCACATCTACAGAGTCCCAGCCCAATGCTCTGTCCACCAGTCCACACCCCCTAGGACTGCAGCAATAGCCCAAGCTCCCTCAGGGGGACCCAGGCACAACCCATACAAGAGGCCAGCAAACAGCCTCTCCCCTCTGCATGGCATCAGACCCAGAGGTACCGGCGCAGAGCCTGCCTGTGAATGTTGGAGGAGCACTTGATTTTAATCTTTGGTTCTCACTAATAAGACAAGCCACGGGAAATTCCCCAACCCAGCCCTCCGTTCAAACCGAGCGAGTTTGGCTGAGCAGAAGCCAGAGGCTGTAATGCTCTCCTGAAACCTCTTTACACTTTCTCTGCCCAGATCCTACCCCTGAAAAAGCCCTCAGATGTCAACGCCTGGAAATGCACAATAAAGAGATCCAGGCAGAGTGACGATGCTCGATCGTTTGCCACACTACCCCGACTCACACTGCTCAATGAGGTGAAACCTGCTCCCTTGCTCTGTTCCGTTACCGCTGCAGTGGGTTACATATTGCTTATTAAACATGTAATAATAATTTCAGAAGGAATATAGTGGGGGCACATTGTTATGCCAGAGTTCTCTCTCATGTCACAGGCTGTTGTGTGGGTGGAGAAGAATATTTCTGTGAATGAGCTGTTTGCTGTTACGAAGTGCGTCGATTATATGGCCGTGTAGGTTTTACGTTCACGCCCATTGACCTTGCAAGTCTGTATTTTTAACTACATTGCAGAGTAACTCTTGCATGTCGCTTTTTTGCTAGCGGGGAACGTTATGGGCCTTGCCCGGGTAAGTGAATTTACAAAGATTGCTTGCAGGGTGTGGGAGCAGCTCCCTTGAATAGGGTATGAGTCTCAATGATCTTCCAGGCACTGCTTATTTCTACCTTTGCATGTATCTTCGCAAATTTCAGGGGGCAGAGTTAAGGTCATGTGGATAGGATGAATGAGGGGACAGGATCGGATGGTGAGGGGGCTGGGTGGGGCAGGCACTGGCTTGGCTGTTCATTTCCAGAGTTTCTAGCATAACGGTGTCAAATTTAGAGTAATATTGCACTGGGGAGTCCGCTGGGCCCCCCTAAACCACACTTCCAGCCTTAACTCTTTCTTGAGCAAAGTTTTATGGTTGGAAGCACTTGCCCTAGGTTTGCTTTGTCTGCCTCCAGCAAATGCCCCGCTCACCCCCAGCCACATATACAACGCCACCCAGTGGCCTCCAGCAGAAAAGCAACCTGTCTGGATTTCATTACCCTTTTAGTTCTCTGGCTGCATTATGCAAGAGAT
Source organism: Platysternon megacephalum (assembly GCA_003942145.1). NCBI lineage: Eukaryota > Metazoa > Chordata > Testudines > Platysternidae > Platysternon > Platysternon megacephalum. The sequence continues at coordinate 785,192 of QXTE01000361.1, read as the reverse complement.
CAGACTAGGTCCGCCTGGGCTGAAGGATCTTCGGCGCCGTTAGCAGCACGTGGCTGAGGAGTGTGTTTCATGAGACAGCCTGGGGAATATCAATAATCCGTATGACGTGCAATGTCAGGACAAAAGATGATTCTGAAATATTTCAGTCCCAGGGCTATGTGCCCGGCTGACCGCCCCACCCACCCCAGCAATCACAGCGTCTGAGCAGCTCAACCCACCACCTTTTATGGATCTACTGAACAACAGGGCAGTGCAGGGCTCACGCCCCATTTCACAGAGGGAAAACAGAGGCACAGAGCGTAGCTTAGCCAAGGCCACACTGAAAGTCTGTGGCAGAGCTGGGAATTGAACCCAAGTCTCTCACAGCCCCAGTTAGTGCTCTAACCACTAGACCATACTTCCTCTCCCCCAGAGCCCTGTGGAGTCAATTGCAGCTTGCCCCATGCACAAGGAGCAGACCAGACTGAGGCAGTCTGACCACTGACTGGCCATGTGACCCTGGGCAAGCCACGTCCCTGCTCTGTGCCTCAGTTTCCCCCACCTTTGGGAGCTACGGACAAGAAGGGCTGGGTGTCGTTCTGATGCGAGTAACTTTAGAACGCTTGCTGGATTGGTGCCCAAGCCCCATCATGGCTGGATTATCTGTCCGATATCATTTGATTAGACACAGAAGAGGCTAAATGCTGCTCTATGCCGCCCCTGGGCAGTTCATGAGGGTCAGCAGGTGCAAAGGAGAGCAGAATGAGGCCCACTAACCTCTGCCAGCCAGAAGCTCAGCAGAGCAGGGCTGCCAGGCCCCACCTCTGCACCTGTGAGTGAATCCCCCTTTGAGTTTAATCCTCCTGGCTTCCCTCCCCCACACCACCCGAGCCATTGCACGGACCGCGGCATCACAGCCAATGCGGCTTGTGCAATGGCTTCCCTGCACTGGCTGTGATTAAGTGACATCAACTTCCCAAAGCAATTACAGAGCCAGCACGGGGCATCTTCCGGAGCTACTCCAGGGGCCACGGGTCTGCATCCGAATCAGGCAATCAGCGAGCTCTCTGCCCTGGGAGTCCATGGGGAACAAGGGCGAGAAAAACCACTGGATCCAAACTCTTGAGCCCCCTGGAACGGATTCTGCTCCCCCCACGCTTGCTGTCCCACACCCCGCCGGGCTGGGCTGCTCCAGCCAAAGCAGCTTTTGCTTCGCTTTAGATCAAAAAGCAGAAAATTCCCCCATGCGATTGCCTGGAAGCAGCTGGCTCCTTCGACTGGAGGAGAAGGAGAAGACGAAGTCAAGAAAACACAGCCTCTTTTCCCATAGCATCAGTTCCCTGGGCTGTGCGGGGGGCAGCCTGAGTCATCAGGGCTCCCACACGGAGGTGTAGTTAGCTGGCTGGGGAGGCACTGGGCAGGCCGCAGTGCCGGGAGCTGCCTGCTGGGGCCGGGGGAGAGCTGGGAGCCAGGATTCCTGGGGTCTCTCCCCAGCTCTGGGAAGGGGAGCAGATTTGTGGGGCTGGGAGCCAGGACTCCTGGGAGTCTGGGACCTATCCCCATCTCTTGCTTGGGGAGTGTGGTCTAGTGGTTACAGCAGGGGCCTGGGCACCAGGACTACTTAGTTCCAGTACTTAGGAAGGTAACATCTACACATACGTAACATCCTTCTCCTCTGCCAGGCAGGGCTGAGCCTAGTGAGGCGGCTGCCGGGCGGGCAGGCAGGTGGCCACCTTGTGGCTTTCGCTCAGGGAATCAAACCACCATGGCCCAGCACCGCAATGCTGCATCATGCCATCTGTACCATGCGCCATGACCCCCTGCCACCTGGAGGCCATTCCATGCCCTGGGCTGAAGACGTGGCTGCGTCACCCCGCTATGCTGGAGATCAATCTGTGCCCTCACTGCCTGGAAGCTGCTCTCAGGGGTGCAGGGCTAGGACCCGTGGACTGTAGGTAAGAGACGCAGCTTGCTGCCCATCCCAGAGCAATGTGCAACCCCCACCAGTTGACCAAGCCGGCGAGCCATGATCCGCCTTGGGTGACGCGTGCAAAGCATAAATTGGCTCTGCAAGGGCCCTAGCATCTCAGCCACGGGGGCACCTGCTTTTCAGTCCTCCAGCCCAGCCGATGCCTGCAGCCATCGGGGGATGTGCCCGCACCGCGGGTCTGGGGCTCGCAGCACCGGTATGGCAGCCAGGAGAGCTCAGCGCCAGAGCCCGGGGAGAGGCCAGCATCACTGCTGGGGAAGGAAGCCTGTAATTTCTGCCCATAGTTGTGGAGACGGCATGGCAGTGACTCCCTGGGATGCAGGGGCCCCCTGCAGCTCTTGGGGGAGCCTCCCCCCACAGCATCTGACCCTTCAAAACCTGAACAAGATGGGAACCAGCTCCTGATCTGGGAGTCCTGGGGAGGCCAGTCACACGGGGTCCGAGACGCAGCGAAACACTCGCTGCTGCCTCAGAGTCGCATCTGACTTTTCATGGCTTGGCTGTCCCCGGGCCCAATCTAACGCCCCATGAAATCAGCAGAGGCGCGCCTTAGCTCATGCCCCATTTCTGGTGAAGCTGAGAGCAGCTTTGGTTAGTGGCAGATGCAGGCGAGCATTCCGACAGTTCTGAACATCATCCGGTCACTTTCATACCGGAGCTGTGTGTGTGTGTGTGTGTCATTTGCCCCCAGGGTTAATTGCGTAACCCCATGGTACATTCATTAGCTAAACAACTCCCCTGCCCCGCAAAACCAAACAATCCACCCCAATCATGCTGGACAGCTTGAAATTGAATCATCAAGGTCTTGTCTTTTAGCTTGGCAGCTTCTTCCAGGTTTGTACAGCGCCTGGCATAGCGGGGGCTGGTCGAGTTGTGACCTCTAGATCCATCCACACTATAAATTCCTAGTGAAAATACAGTTTTAGGAAAAGGCAGGGGGGCGTGGGAAGAAAAGTGGCAGGTCCTGGTTTCTCTCCAGTGATGGACCCTGTGACTTTCAGAACCCCAGACTGAACAATTAATTCAAATCAGCTTGAGTACATGCGGCCAGGGGGACCCAAAACTGGCTGCAGGGCCATCACCAGCCATAACAGCGACTGGCCATGGGTCAAGCTGCAGGGGGGCAATTTGCGGGGGGTGGGGAGGCAGCGCAGCACAGGTCAGTGCTGGAAAGTTCCTGAAGAGGTCAAATCAGGCTCACTGTGGGGCGTGGGGTCATGACACTTACAGACCAAGAGGAGCTGCAGGTAGCAGGGGAGGACCGAGAAATAACAAAACTACGATTACTGTTACCTCTTAGCATCTCCCTTGCCTGGACAGCCGCCCCCCACTGCAGCCTCCAGCCAGCACCCCCACGAAAATACCTGCCAACACATCTCCCACTTCCCTGCACAGGTGGCGTTCACCTCCCTCCACAAGGCAGGTGTCAATGGTCCTTAGCCAGGCAGGGAAGGCTCAGGGCAAGATGCCAGCTTCTCACCCTGTGCCCAGCTGTGTCCTTAGTCACAGGAGTCAACTGCTTCTCAGCATGGCATGTGTGGGTGGGTGGGCGACTAAACTGCCCCTAGAGGATAGAATCACTGCCCATTCCCAAAGAAACCCTGCTGCGAGATCTGTGAGCACTCATTAGCCCTCCGCCAAGATTAACAGCCCATCGCAGTCATTAAAAAAATCCCGTGATCCTGTAAGTGCTAATCCCAGTGTCCCGCACATTCCAGTTCTGCCTCCTTGGTGGGGAAGATTTTCTTCACTCTTCTCCCCCCTGAAAAAAACCACTCGCCCCCTCCCCATTGAGTAGTGTTGTTCCACAGAGGCAGCTGCATTTTGATGGTAGGTGGGTCTGTAGGGGGATAGAGAAATAAAAGGGTACTTATAGGGATGGACAGATGGATGTGTGTGTGTGTGTGTATACAGGGATGGATGTGTGTGTGTGTGTGTATACAGGGATGGATGTGTGTGTGTGTGTGTGTGTGTGTGTACGGGGATGGATGGGTGTGTGCGCGCACGTGTGTGTACACGAGGGTGAATGGGTGTGTGTGTACGGGGATGGATGGGTGGATGAGTGTGTGTATGTATGGGGATGGATGGATGGACTTTGATATAATTCCCTAGAGAAATGGAAGGTCTTGTTACTGATTGACCAGAATAACACGCATTCCATCGAGCAGGTAACGCCTATGTGGGCACCACAGCAATGCAGAGTGCAGAATAATCCAGCTAGGTGACACTTGTTCTCCCGTGAGAACAGAGGACCCATTCCAGTCGCAGGTTTCCTGGAGGGTGGTGGGACACCCCCTGAGACGTTGCTCCTTTCCGAGACAGTGCTGTTCTCACAGGATGCGCTCCATGCTCCCCACTGGCCAAAGGATGCATGCTGTCCCTTTAAAGCATACTCCAATGAGGCTGTGGCTGGCTGGTGGGGCTCGGGCGGGTGCCAGCCTGCGAACTGCTGTACACTTGAAAGGCTATAAAAGTGTTTTACAGGATCGGGTGACAGGCAAAATAGAAGTCAGCTGGGAAGGCCATAGTCCTGCCCCCTCAGCCCAGAGCCCACACGAGCTGCTGGTTGTCAAGGCCAGTACTGGGTGCAACTGTGAACCCAGCATGCTTAAAAATGCCCCCCTCTGGGCCTGGGACAGACCCCTTGATGAGCCGCCTGCACTGGGGGAAGCAGGAGGAAGGGAATCAAGGCCAGCAAGGCAGTACATGGCATTGCTGGATGGGAGGTTGGAGACTGGGGGCGATGGCCGTGGTGGGGGGCAACCCACCTTCCCTGCAGGTGCCCTGGCTCTACCCTAGAAGCCTCACCCACTATCTAGCCCCCACCCTCACAGCATTCCCCCTCCTGCTTTGCCCCTGCAGCCCCCTCCTCTGGCCCTACTCTGCACTAGCATGGCTCCCAGCCCCAAACGCCTCAGGACCAGCCATCTGTGCCTTCCCCAGGGGCCTGCCACCAGATGGGGGGAGGAGAATGATGGGACGGAGGGACACTGTAGACAGCAGGGGGGTTGCAGGGAGTTAAGCTACTCTTCCCTCTGCCTCCCCCCCACACCTGCTCAGACCCTAGATCTGCCGGAATCAGCCCCTGGGCACCCAGTTTTCTTGCCCAAACAGCCTTTTCCACACTGGACACGCCAGATCACTGCTGGGAGCAGGCAGGGGGTGCTGGGGCCCTCTGTTCCCTCCAGCCCCCTCACCCCTGGCATCCAGGCCCCTCAGTACTACAGCACTGTCAGAGAGAGGGGTGGCACTGAGATGGGAGAGCAACAGGAAGAGCCTGTATCTATCACAGAGTTCACCCCTGGGCCTGTCTCCATCCCATCCCCCCAAGCCTGACTTGGGAGCTGCCTAGGGAAGTGCTGACGCTGGGAAAGCCGGTCACTCTCCTAAGAGACTTAACTGCATTGTACAGCCCCGAAGGCCGGAGCACCTGGCTCTGACATCTCTGCCTCAGCCCCCAGGAGGGCCTGGTAGCCCCAGTCTGACCCTGGACTCTGTGCCCATGCCCCTACGCACACCCCATCCAGCCCTAACAGGCGCTCAACTCAAAGTGCTGTACATGGGGCACTTGCATTGCGCAGCCAGGGAAACTGAGACACGGAGTGGGGCAGTGACTGCCCAGGCTCACACAGGAAGCAGGACAGAGCTGGGAATTCAAACCAGGTCTCCTGAGTCCCTAGCCCCTGTGTCCACACTGCCTCCAAGAGCCAGGAATAGAACCCAGGAGTCCTGACGTCCAGCCCCACCCCCCTCTAACCACTAAACCACACAGCCTCGCCATCGCTCTCCGCAGCACCCGCACATGGTCCCTCTGCACCCCCCAGGATCCCTCCGTCCGCTGCTCCCCGCCCAACCCTCTCGGCGCTGAGCCACCTCGCGCCCCTCACCGTGGCGTCCACCGCCCCGCGGGAGTAGGAAACCAGCGGCTCTGGGGAAAGGCTCCGTCCGCAGCACCTGCTCCGAGCGCTGCCTCTGCGCCAGGGCTGGCGGGCCGGGACCCATCGCCCGTCTGGGGGACCCCAAGAGGGCTGCAGCAGAGGGAGGAGGACGCCCGGCCCGGGCCCTCCCCGGCGCCCCGGATCGGGGCGGCGCCTCCCGCCTTTGGCCGCCCCTCGGGCAGGCAACACTGCAGAGCCCGCGTAGACGGGGAAGGAGGGAGACCAACCTGACTCGCCGGGGCCCCCGAACTCAGGGCAGCAGGGGCGGGCTCGGGGCGCTGGAAGGAGCCGGCAGGACGCAGCTGGAGTCCCCGGCGGCCGTGCGCTCGGCACCGCGCGGCGCCCCTCCTCGGACCCGGCCTGCGCCTCCGCGGCGACTGCTGCTGCTGCTGGCTCCAACCCCGGGGACCGGCGGGGCCAAGGGGAGGGGAGCGCCCAGCGCAGCCACAGGCAGGGCGGCTCCCTCCCGGCGCTTAAAGGGGGCGCTGCCCGACCCGCACGCTGCAGGGGCGGAGGGGGAAACGCTCCCTGGGCAGTGGGCTGGGGCCCCGCCGAGCTACGCGGGCGGAGAACCGGAGCTGTAAAGCTAGGGCGTGCGCACCTCCCTGCACTCCCAGGGCACCCCCTAGCGCCTCCTCCTGCTGTACCCCATTGCACCCCACACCCCTCATCGTACCCTCATCGCACCCCCAGTGCACCCCACACCCCTCATCGCACCCCCTAGTGTACCCCTCCTCCTGCACCCTCAGCGCACCCCCACACTCCTCATCATACCCCTTCCTGCACCCCCAGGGCACCCCCAGCATACCCCACAGCCCTCATCGTACCCCCAGGGAACCCTCCAGTGCACCACACACCTCTCATACCCCCACGGAACCCCACAGTGCATCCCTCCTCCTGCACCTCAGCACACCCTCACACTCTTCATTGACCCCCAGCACACACCTCTGTACCCCCAGTGCACCCCCACACCCTCATCAACCCCCAGCACCCCCCTGCACCTCCAGGGCACCCCCTAGCGCACACCTCCTCCTGCACCCCCACATCCAACATTGTACCCCCAGGGCACCCCTGACACCCCTCCTCCTGTACCTGCAGAGCACCTCCTGTCCTCATACACACATCCAGCATGCACACATAGCTCATCATCATACATATCCACACACCATACACCCCAACACCCCCTTGCTCCCTCATCATGCACCCCCAAGACCTATTCACCTCATACATAGCCCTCCCCCACACACATCCCCAGCACGCAGCTCCTCTCAGACACACATCCCTCACACACCTGCTACACTCCATCCCACACAAACCCCCATATCTCTCTCACCCCCACCCCCATGCACAGCCATGCTCCCGCCAGCAGGGCCCCTCACACACCAAGGCCCTGACCCCTGCATTTGCTCTTGCCCTTATCCTGGGAAGCGAGAGGGGTAGGAAAGGGGCTCAGGGCCCATTTGCCACCCCATGGGCTGCGAGTGGCTCACTCCTTGGCTCTGGGCAGCACCGAGCCACTGCAACCAGCATTTTGCCCAAGGCGGGAGCCGACCCTCCCCCACCCTGCCCGCCACAGCATCCTGCAGAACAGGTTGTTTGCTGGTGCCCCAGGGGCTGGCAGCAGCCCCTCCGCACAGCCACGGCTGCCCACGGAGCCACCACGGCCCAGTCCCCTCCTTGGCCAAGCCCCACGGCTGTGCCTGGGGCTCCCTGCGTGATCCTTGGGGGAGGGAAGGGGAGTGACAGGCAAAGAGAGGGGCCCAGTCTTGTCTCCTCCCATGAACTCCAGAGCGGCGGGCAGAGAGTCCCTGGAGCATGGCCAGGCCCCCAGGTTGTGCGCCACCTTCGCCCTGAGTCCTCGCCTGCCCCAGATCTTCCGGGATGTGTGTGGGTCGAAATGGCTCTGGCAGGCCTGCAGCTGCGGGACGGAGCCATCCAAGTCCGGTGACCTTGAGCAAATCTCTGCTCCCCACGCACGCCTTGGCCTCTTCCCACCCTTCTCCCTGCCTGCACCCTCCTTTGGACTGATGGGGGGCCACCCTGGAGCCACTACCTCTGGCCATCCAGGGCAGGGACAGGACACCTTTCCCCAGTGCTTAATTTGTGCCAGGGCTGAGCCCCAGCACCTCTGAGCTTGGCAGTTCAGAGCCCCGGCACCTCTGGGCCTAGCAGTTCAGAGCCCCGGTGCCTCTGGGCCTGGCAGTTCAGAGCCCCGGCACCCAGGGCTGGCGTGACCCATTAGGCGACCTAGGCGGTTGCCTAGGGTGCTAACATTTGGGGGGCGGCGACCGCGGCGGCTGGATCTTCAGCCACCCCGGTTGTCGTCGGTATTTCGGGGGCGGGACCTTTCGCCGCCTAGGATGGCAAAAAAGCTGGCAGTGCTCCTACCGGCGCCTCTGGCTTTGGCAGGTCAGAGCCCCGGCGCCTCTGGGCTTAGCCGGTCAGCGCCCCGGCGCCTCTGGGCTTGGCAGGTCAGAGCCCCGGTGCCTCTGGGCCCGGCAGGTCAGAGCCCCGGCGCCTCTGGGCTTAGCCGGTCAGCGCCCCGGCGCCTCTGGGCTTGGCCGGTCGGCGCCCCGGCGCCTCTGGGCTTGGCAGGTCAGAGCCCCGGCGCCTGTGGGCTTGGCAGGTCAGAGCCCCGGCGCCTCTGGCTTTGGCAGGTCAGAGCCCCGGCGCCCCTGGGCTTAGCAGGTCAGAGCCCCGGCGCCTCTGGGCTTGGCGGGTCAGAGCCCCGGCGCCTCTGGGCCTGGCAGGTCAGAGCCCCGGCGCCTCTGGGCTTAGCAGATCAGAGCCCCAGCACCTCAGGGCCCAGCAGTTCACAGCCCCGGTACCTCTGAGCCTGGCAGTTCAGAGCCCCGGCGCCTCTGGGCTTGCCGTGTTAGTTATGAAAGTAAAAAAATTGCTTGAACCCCAGCCCCTATTTCATTACAAATTAAGTTCTGCCCTTCCCCCATCACACTGCCACTGCCCAGCCATGCAGGGAACGCCTCCTTCGGTCCTGGTCCCCTCCGCTGCGGCTCCCATGTGGGGTAGGCACAGGCCTGAGTCGGATTAAAACGCTCAAACTCTGGCTCTGCTCTAGGACCAGACGTTGTGCCCTATGTGTGTGTGTGTGGGGGGGGGGGACAGAGACCAGACACCCCCATTTTTGGAGAAGCTGCAGATCTGGACTTCACAGGCAGGTGCCGCGCGAGCGTCTTGGTGGGTTTCTGTTTCCCTTCCTCTCTGAGACATGGCTTTTCCCCAGGCTGCGGGGCGCTGGCCTTTGGGGCTATTGTTCCATGGGTTCCCCCATGGGGGGCACTGGGGATTCAGCAGCTGGGTGGGAATTTGTTGAGTGGCGGGGCTGAGTGTATGGGGGTGGGGGCTCAGCTCCATCCAATCCAGGGGGAATATTGATCCGCTGCACAGAATTAGCGCAGTCTCAGCCCAGCCCAGGCTGTGCAGACGGGGCTGCTGGCAGGACTCAGGGGCATCAGCAGAGCTGGGCAGAAGCCCAAGATGGGAATAGGCTGACGCAGTGAGGACATTTTCCCTGGAGATTGGCCTCTCAGCTCATGGATGCTCCTTGCTGCCTGTAGGATCCCCTGCAATGCCAGTGGCTGTACGACTGTGCCCAACGCCGTGCGCCCAACACTGGGACAGCAGCTGTCCACCTCCATCCCCGAGTGTTCAGGCAAGGAGCCCATGGAGCTCGGCACCTCCTGATTGCTCTCCTGGGCCAAAGGAGGAAGGCGGGAGAAGCCCTCTAGCGACACCAGAAGATAGAGATCGTCCTGCTGAGCTGGGAGGATGCTCTATGGCTCTCCACCCCACCTGCTGGTGCAGAAACAACGGGGGGCAAATGGTCCCTGTTTGTTGGGAGACACCAGGAGCTCGGTCCCGTTTCCTCTGGTTGGCTCCTGCAAGGGCTGGTTTGGAGGGTGGGGATTGAACCTGGGACCTCCAGTCACTACAACATGAGCTGGCAAGGCAAGGCCCCTAGCGATGGCCCAGCAGAGCACCTATATACCCAGTGGGGTACGTATGCAGCAGAACCAGCGTGTGCGAAGGCGACATAGAATGTATGGAGGAGCCTGCTCGGGCGCAATGATTTCATGGGGGGGTCACAGATCCCACAGACCAAGGCATTGGCCATCGGCTTAGAGGTAGATGATGGAATCCGTCAGCTCCTCCTTGCTCAGCTGTGGCCCAGCTGCCTGGCTTCGGCCCAGCCAAAGGAAAACAAAATTCTTTTGATGCTTCTAATTTTCCACCCGGCGCTGCCAAGAATAGTAAGTGCTGTGCAGTGGATGGTGCTGTGCGCTTCCCACCTTTCTGCATGTCCCGCGGCCAGCCGGGGGCTGCCGGGTCACATCGATACCTCTGCACTCACCCCTCGGCCATTGGCATCGCCATGCCGGTGCTGCGCTCCAAGGGAAACATGGGCTTGGGGATGGGAAAACAACGAACTGGGGGCAGGGTGGAAGCAGCTGTGTAGGCAGATCTGTCCTCTCTGGATTGGGGCAGTTCCTTGCATGCTCAGGAAGGGGCTAGCGAAGATGGGGAGTGGGGTTCAAATCTAGGCCCTGCTCAGCAGTCGCCGTGAAGTCATTGCAACATGCCAACTTCCAGGGGCCTGGGTGACCCGAGTTGGGAGTCCTGGTCCATCCTTTCCCAGGCCACTGGTCCCCTTCCACCCACGGAGGGGTCGTCCCAGGCCAGCCGGGCGGGGGGAGCTCATGCTGGCCTCTCGCTCAAGGGGTATGTAGCAGGTTCCATCTCCAGGGCTGCCAGACCTGGCGCCTGCCCAGAGCTCACCAAGAACCAAGTGATGGGATGATGGCAGTGCCTATGCCCATGCTGCTCCTGGCATGGCATCTGCTTGCCCGGCTGTCGCTCCCAGAATGACACCAGCCATGGTGCTACCTGCTAGCTAGTCAGGCCATTTAGGTTGCCCAGGAGCCAGGAAGGCTATCTGATGCCCAGGGAATTGGGTAGTCAGGGGGAGGTGGTGTAGCTGTGGGGTAGGGGAAGGGCAGAGGGGAGCCCCTGCTGGACCATCCCATGGCCTGGAGCCCCATGCTCCCAGCCTGTCCTAGCAGAGGGAAGGGCGGGGTGGGAGCTGCCCCATATCTGCCTGCTGAACGCTGGGGTCCTGTTGTTCCGAGCGAGGTGTAACACTTCCCGGCAGCGCTTTGGGCCTGGTGGGAGCAGTGAGCATTGGCTGGGCTGTGTTTTGGCTGCTGGCTGGCATGTCCCCAGCTGAAGGTCTCATCCCGTCGCAGAGGCTCCTCTGGGGAGAGGCCAAGGCCAGCACTGAGCAAACACATCGCTTGGATTTCTCCCTAGCACCCGCGAAGGTCCATCAGCCCCATGCCCAAGGCTGGTTCCTCATGGCACCTCCACCACAGGCCGGCACAGTCCCCCTGGGGACCCCACAGCATGACCAACCCCTCATTAGAGAGAGCTACGCATTGCACATCGTCCCACCATCCCCTCACCCCCAGTCATAACCCTGCATCTCAACAGCCCTTCTCCCACCTTCCAAAACAGCCTGGGGTCTGCCTTCCTCCCTCAGCCTCCTTCTGCATAGTAAGTACCCCCCAAATAGCCCGATTGCAACTGGCAGCGCCCAGTCCGGGTTTGTACAGCTCCACGCACAATGGGATTCCAGAGCTCCTCGGTGCTACAGCAATACAAGCTAATAACTCGACCAGGGCCTCATTGTGCCAGCCCCCGGCCCAAAGAGCTCTCCAGCTAACTAGACAAGACAAAACCAGCATGGAAGAAAGGCAGTCTCTTTATCTCTCCCCGTCGTCCGCCACATCCACAGGCTGTCATGCATCCCACCGCCTCCAGGGGGCGAAAGACTCCTGAAAACGTGACCAAATGCGCCACCAAAAGTCCCACCAGGTTGTGGAAATTTTGCATTTGAACTGAGAAACTAAGGAAAGGAACAGCCTGGGCTTTCCAATTGTCCTTGCACCAAAAAAATAAAATCTCAGGGCCCAGCGTGAGCCACGTGGGAAAGAAAGAAAGAAAGAAAGAAAGAAAGAAAGAAAGAAAGAAAGAAAGAAAGAAAAGTTCATTAGATCTGGGCAAAAATTCTCCAGCCAAACTTTTTGACACAAATTTTTTTTTTGCAAACCCAGAAATTTTCACAAAAATTGTTAATTTTTGTCAAATCTTCCACATTGTTCCCCTCCCCCTGCAAACTGCAGCTGTTTGAGGTTGTAGCAATTGAAGCACAGTTGGGGGTTTCCGGGTTTTCAACAAAAACTTGAAACATTTCTAAAACATTTTAAAAAGAAAATGACCAAAAAACCTCCAAAGTGTTTCAGATGAATTTTTTTTTGGCAGGGAAACAATCCTCATTTCCCAACCAGTTTTGCTAGTCCTGGCCTGACTCGGGGAGCTGGTGGTCTATAAGTGAGGGAGGGTGCTCTGGCATCAGGGGGCTTTAAGAGAGGGGGAGATTACAGGCCATGCCAGTGGTTTTTACCACCCGTAAGACCACAAGAAAGCCACCATGTGCCTCATTAGCTGTTGGTACCAGCTGTGCCCACTGCCCACCGGATATGTGACCGAGGTGCCCAGACGTGCTCACCCTGCCCGTCTGTGATCTGGCCCCGAGAGCTGCCTGCTTTGCTCAGCAGAGAATCTGGCCGTACCTCACGAGTGAAAGTCCACAGCCGTGTCACCGCAGCATTTCCGGATGGCTGGGCAGGGAGGTCCGGGAGTCGATCAGGGTGTAGGGTTGGTGTGCGTCTGCCTGGCATGGCAGCGAGCACTGACAGGGGATATGGGGGGCGTGCCAGCAGTTCTGCCCATGGCTGGCCGCCTATGCCAGATGGCCGGGATACCCAGGTGGCTCCGCAGGGGAGGGACGTTATCGCTTCTCCTCGCCCACGCCCTCCCGCCCTGGCTTGTTTGTTTAAACAAGGAGTTCCCAGGGAGCTTGCGGACACGTAACCCTTTCACTGCTGGCCCAGCGGGGAGCATGCTGGACCCACCCGGGACCCAGGCCCAGCCCCATTCTGGTTGGGGACACGACCACTGCAGGCCCTTCTACGACTACTCAGCCTGGGCAAAGGTGTTGGTAGTGACAACAGGCAGCCCAGGCTGCGAGCAGGAGAGCCCAGGAGAACTACAGCTCTTTCTGTCCAGCAGCTGCTGCGAAGAACCCGCATGATCAGTGTCTTCTCCTTGGTGCCCTGTGCTCCCTGTCCGCCTGCCTGTCTGCTCCTGCTGACTCCAGCCGTAGGTTGTGAGCTCTTCGTTATATGTGGTGTCCAGTGCCTGGCACCTTGGGGCCTGGTCTGGGAGGGCGCTCTTGGGTGCTCCTGCCATGCAAATAATAATGGCATCCAGTCCATTTCATCCAGCATCGGACGTGCCAGGGCTGACTGGGACGTCTGCAGGGACTGGACCTGAGATCACGGGATCTCAAAGCACAAGTCTCTCCTGCCTGAGCTAAAGGGACGTGCCCATTATCTTGGGTGCAGTAGGAGACTCCCAGATTCTATAGCCACTAGAGAGGGGCAGCAACCCACACGGGTTAGTCTGGGTCCCACTGGCACAGATTATCCCCTGCAGGGGCCATGCCCTCCATGGACGTGCTGGGCAGCGCTGGCTGGGCTCCCTGATTTTGGGAACGCCTCTCTCAGAGAAGCCCCGTGACCTGGGGCCCCTCAGTGTCTCAGCTCCTGCTGCTCAGCAGCAGTGTCTAGACTCGCACTGCTCAGCAGACGGTGGTTTCCGCAGCAATCCAGCCATGCCAGCCAAGGTAGATGCAGTAGCGAGTCCTGCCAAGGGCGTGGGCGGCTGGGCAGATAGGGCAGCAGCTGTCAGACAATGGCTTGGATGGTGCAATATCCCGTGGCCTGGCATCATCCCGAGCTGAAAGCACTGACCCCAGGCCAAGAGCACAGCACCTGTGTGACTCACAGACTGGGGTCTCTGCGGCAGCCTGTCTATGCCCGGCCCTGAGACAGGACACCTGCATGGAAGGTCCCGTCTTGCTCATCATCGGAGACTCCTCGCCCCAACCTCCTTGGTGCACTGGGCGCCTTCTCCTGGCTCCAGCAGGCCTGTCCCCTGGTGCGCAGAGCCAGAGCATCCGAAATTGACGGTAATGAGCATCTCCTCTGGGCACCATCCCAGATGCTCCCCGAGTGCTTGCCCACGTCTCATTTCATCGGCTCTGCCTTCCCTGCCTGCCTGTCCAGGGCCCTTCCTAAGGCCTCCCCCAGCAGGGTGCTCCAGGCTCCAGAGCTCATGGAGGCTGTGTGGGCCGCTGAAACGGCCCTGCATGCTGCCTACCGGGTCCTAAGGACATAGGATCTCCCCACAGCCCTCGGTCAGTGCCAACCAAAGGGGTTCTGCCCCCTGCAGGTATCGCCAAGGGCCACCACTCCAGCAGCTGTTCCGGGCTAACGGGCCATTTCTGCTCTGTTACCCGGGCGGGATGGAAGCGTTGATGGGACAGAACCAGACCCACCTCCCATGGTAGCAGACGGAGCCCAGCAGCCATGAGCCGCAAGACTGAGACATGACTGTAATCCAGCCCCATGTGACGCCAACGTGTTCCCTCCTGCATAGTCCAGCTCAGCCCCTGGGAACTTCCAGCAATTTGCCACGGGGAGTCCAGACACTGCGACCTTCTGAGACCCCTTCACTAGGGGCATCGAGGGGGGATTTCTCCTACCAAGCGGGGTGCAGCATGGAGGGCAAAGCTAAGGGCTCCACCCTAAACCCAGCAGATGCTGCTGCTCCTCCAGAGGTACCAGGAGAACATCTGCGGGCCATCCGCCTCCAGTGCTGAGTCACGCAATGCCTGGCGTGTCAGCACAGGGGCCTTGGCAATGCTGGAGCAAGGGACAGATGAGTAGCAATCACCACAACACTCCGAATCCTGACTCCCACTTTCCGGGAGCTCCCAGAGGAGGTAAAAGTATTCAGAGGGGGAAACTGAGGCACAGGGAGAGGAAGTGACTTGTTCAGTGCCATAATGAATCAGCAGTAACTATGAACACAACCCAAGAGTTCTGCTGCCCAGTCCTCTGCTCTGACTGTTAGATACCACTCCCCTCCCAGAGCTGGGAAAAGAACCCAGGTGTCCTGTCCTGACTCCCAGCCAGTCAACAGAGGGCAGTGCGGGGTCCTGGCACCGCCACCAGCCAACAGGGGGCAGCACGGGGTCCCTGGAACTGCCACAGGCCAACAGGGGGCAGCGTGGGGTCCTGGCACCGCCACCAGTGAACGGGGGCAGCACGGGGTCCCTGGCAACACCACCAGCCAACAGGGACAGCACCGAGTCCCTGGCACTGCGACCAGCAAACAGGGGCAGTGTGGGGTCCCTGACACTTCCACAAACGAATGGGGACAGCGCGTGGTCCCTGTCACCACCACCAGCCAACAGGGACAGCACTGAGTCCCTGGCACTGCCACCAGCCAACAGGGGGCAGCGCGGGGTCCCTGGCACTATTACCAGCGAACAGGGGTCAGCATGGGGTCCCTGGCACTGCCACCAGCCAACAGGGGGCAGCGCGGGGTCCCTGGCACCACCACCAGAGAACGGGGGTCAGCACGGGGTCCCTGGCACCACCACCAGCGAACAGGGGGCAGCACAGGGTCCCTGGCACTCAGTCCTGAGTTTACAATGGCTCCATGGAGCCAGGCCCATGCTCAGAAGGGGCTCCGGCCTGCTCCGCTTGCACTGAGCCCTGAGACCCCGCTGGCTCCCCCCGCCCACCACTTGCTCCTCTTGGCCTGCCCATCTGCTACCTCCTCGTCCCCACCCCCCTGCTCCTCTCTGCCCCCTGGCCGGACCCCAGTGCACCTCTGGCTCTGGGCAGTCTCTGCTTTCCACCACCTGTGGGACCCCACCTGTCTCCCCGGAGCTGAGCCACCTGGGACTGGTGCAGAAGCCTGGCCAGTCTCAGCCAGGGTCGGGGGAGGGGGGGGAGGGGACAGTGCGGGGAGCTTGGCTGGGCCCCTCCAGGGGAAGTGCGTCTTGAGGGAGCCCAGCCAGGGCAGGCCCTGGCCTGGCTGATCACACTACTCCCGAGGGACCGGAGCGATTCCCCGCTCCGGGACTAGCTCTGGCTGCACTGCCAGCTCAGCCTGGCAGACTCAGTTGCCTCCCAGCAGGGCCAGTGAGTGCAGCTGGGAGGCAGGGCATGGGGGAGTGGGTTTCTTGTGGCGGGGGGGGGGGCGGTGCTGGGCTGTGAGGGGGCAGGGAAGATGTGTATGTTGGGGCACTAGGGAGTGGAGGTTCTGTGGGGGGTGCTGGGCAGTTGTGATGGGGCTGTGGGCAGGGGGGTGCTGGGCAGGGATGGTGTTGTGCAGGGCGCTATGCATTTGTGTGGAGGGGGTTGGGGGGGTGCTGGGCATAGGGAGTCAGGAGGATGTTGGGGGGGGGGGGCTATGTGGCGCGGCATGGGCCCACCCCCCCGAGGGGAAGGGACATGCTGGCAGCACAGGGCTGGGCGGGCCACTGTGTGTCTGGCAACTGCCGGTTTGTAAATAGTGCCCTTGCACTGGGCTGGGCAGAGCGGGGCTGCCCCTGCCATGGCCCATTGCCCCGGCTGGCCCCTCGCTCTGGGGACTGACCTCCCCGCACCATGCTCCATTGCCTCCATGGGAGCCCACAAATAAGATTGGTGCCGGCCCACAAAAGGTTAATCCAGCCCTGCTGGCACTGCCACTAGAGAACGGGGGTCAGCACGCAGCCTCCCCCGGATTTATGGCTCCTGCAACAGCTGGCTCCCGCTCCTCCCGCACATGCTCAGTGCCAGTCCCACTCAGTTGCAATTCCCAAGCAGTGGCCCAGCCCTCTTGCAAACACCTGGCACAGCAATCGCCTGGATTCCTTCTCTGCTTAGGTCATCGGGGGAGGGGGGTGCTTGCCACATCCACTCCTCCTGCGCCAGCCTTTCTTCCCGCACAGATGGGTGCCGGCCGGCGGCTGGGCGCCGGGCTGCAGGGGAGAAAAACAAGCTTCAAAACTAGCCAGAGGAGGAAGGAAATTTGAGCCTGGCCATGATGTTGCAGCCTCCTGGAAGAGAGCCGCCTGCTTCCCACTGCAGGCCCCTGCTCCTGGAAGAGGGGCTCTGATGGTGCCCCAGCTGGGTAGGAGAAGCAGGACTGAGAACTCATCTCTGCTCCGGCATGACTCCTGGGGGATCACTCTCCCATCTGCCCTGGGAGGAGCTCAGGGCCTGGCCCATCCTGGCAGCCTGCACGGGAGGAATGGTCCCCTGCAGCCTCTTACAGAGGGGGAAATAGAGGCAGGGAGCAACTTGCTCAAAGTCATCAAGTGGGTCACAGGGGGAGCTAGGGATAGAATTCATGAAATCCTGACTCCCAGTGCGCTAACCACTAGACCCCACTCTGGAGCCAGGACTAGAACCCAGGAGTCTGGACTAGTCCCGCATGTGCTAACCAATAGACCCCACTCCCTGCTCCGGAGCTGGGAACAGAACCCAGAAGTCCTGACTAGTCCTGCATGTGCTAGCCACTAGGCCCCACTCCCCACTCCGGAGCTGGGACTAGAACCCAGGAGTCCTGACTCCTAGCCTACCTGGTCTAACCACCAGCCCCCACTTCTCTCCCACCCCTGGGAACAGATGCCAGGAGTCCTGATTAACAGTCCCCCCCTCCATGCTGTAGCCATGAGAGAACTCTCCCTTCCCAGAGCTGAGAACAGAACTCAGGAGTCCGAACTCCAAGCCCACCATGCTCTAACCATTATGTCAGGCTCCCCTCCCTGCCCAGATCCATGAAGAGAACCCAGGAGTCCTGACTCTCAGATCAGTGCCCTCCCGCTCCGGCCCTAAGTCGTTCAAACTCAGAAATGGATGGATTTCCTCTCCCCTCCCCATCCCCCAAAAATGAAACCCATCCCCTAAGAGGAAGTGAGGCAAATTCGAGTTAAGAGCAACATCTGGTTTCTGCCTTAAAAAAAAAAAAAAAAAAAAAAGTTTAAAGAATACTTCAGGGAATAGGAGAAAGCTCCTCGGTCATTTGAAGATACACGGTCCAACCTTAATAAATAAATTAATAAATAAACTAATCAGCCAGAATCTAACTGAGATCAGCACTGGAACAGGCTGACTGTAAAAGCATAAGGAGAAAAGGATCCTTGACTCCTCCAGCAAAGGTTACTTCTTGTTCAAAAGCCTCGAATTTGATTGGCTGGCAAAGAGATGCCAAAAATCCCAGTTGTCAATGGTTTCTCCATTAGGAAACGTCATTTTCTAGGACATGAGCTGGCGAAAACAGCAAGGAGAAGGTTCTTCCTGCGGTTTCGTTCATTTCATTTGTATCAATGTATTTTGGTTTCCACGAAGCAGCGTTGGGGGCTCGTGCCAGTGGATTTGGTGGGATCAGGGGTGGCTCTATGTTTTTTGCCACCCCAAGCACGGCAGTCAGGCGGCCTTCAGCGGCACGCCTGCGGACAGTCCACTGGTCACGTGGATTCGGCGGCGTTTCTGCAGATGATCTGCTGGTCCCGTGCCTTAGGTGTACCCGCCGCCGAATTGCCGCCGAAGCCGCGGGACCGGCGGACCTCCTGCAGGCATGCCGCCGAAGGCAGCCTGACTGCCGCCCTCAGAGTGACCGGCACGCCGCCCCAGGCACGCATTTGCTGCGTTGGTGCCTGGAGCCGCCCCTGGGTGGGATTCAGTTTTTATTTTGTTAATAATTTGGACGAAGGAGATCAATGTGGTTTTTAAGCCTTTTTAAAAAAAAATTCATTGATTTAAATTTTCACAGTTGCAGGAAGTTATGGGGGGGTCGGACAGTGGGGGGATCAGACAAATGATTTCATGACAGCAGGCGGGGAGATTTGCAAAGTTAAGACACAAATTGTCGACATAACATAACAGTAAATCTCCTTCAATTAAACCCCAATAGGTTCTTAAGCAGCATTTTTCTTACCCTGCCTATCGGCACATTTCGATCATTATGATGGGAAGAATTCTTGGCCGGTTTGCGAGTGCCCCGTGGTTCCCCCAGCTGGTGCCACCCGCTCAGTCTGAGCCCCAGCGCAGCCTCCCCAGGCAGGGTCGCCCACCCGGCCCATCCAGCTCCAGAGTCCACCCAGTGCCCACAGCTGTCTCCGCCACGTGGCTGCTGGCTCTTGGCCCGTCCGGAGGCTGAGCAGCCCAGGCGCTCCCCAATTTCTTGGTCACCCTCCTCTGCCCCAGCCCAGAATCCTCTGTTCCTTTGGCGGCTCTGGGATCTTCACTGTGGCTCCGGGCCTGCCCCAGCAATGCCAGGGGTGGATGGCAGAGGCTGGGCAAGGCCAGGACAATGGCTCCCAGCATCAGGCCAGGTGGGGTGGATGCTGGGGACAATGCCTGGGGGCCAGTGGGGTTTGCCTGCCAGCAGGGGAGCTGGGAAGGGCACAGGGCCACGTCCCAGCACTGCCCACTGGGCACAACGCTTCCCAGGTCCCATTTGGCCCTGGTGTGGACCTGAGACACTTCCCCGGTGAGGGCGACAGTGCCACATTGCACAGGCATCAGTGACAACCCCTGGGCGTAGAGTCGGGACCCCTCTCTGGGGCTGTCATAACCCTAGACCCACTCCCCGCTTTCCTCCCACTTGGCCCCCACAGCGCACCCTGCCGGCCCCAGCCAGAGCGATCTCTCCGCAGGCACAACACTGCTACAGCCTGGCACCGTTCTCTTCAGCATGCATGAAATCCTGGCCCGAACTCCCCCTTCTTGCCCCACATCATGCACCCCCTTCCGCCCGCTGCCTCTCCAGGAAGAATTCCAGCCTTGTCCCAGCTGCCCCCCCTCCGACATGCCGCCCAGATGGCCCATTGCCTGCGCACACTCGGATGGCCACCACGTGGCCCTCACAGAACCGCAGAACCGCTCCCTTTGATGGAGGCTCTCTTCAGAGGGACACGGTTGTGTTGATAATGGTACAGAGGCAGCAAACCTCACTCCAAAGGATGGGAGCTCGTCCAATTGAAACACTCAGCAGGGACGTGGATAACAGCCATATCCCATCTGCCCCCCCGTCCCCACCGATCTCATTCTGATGCACTGAGCTGAAGGTGAGAATCTAGTCTGAGGTCCTGAAGGAAACAGACAGAGCCTCCCCCAGGGGTTGCTGCATCCCACCCACACCTACTAGCTGAGCTCGTGCAAATCTCTTACTAAGACATTCAACCTTGAGGCAAAGACTTCAGTGATGGAGAATCTACCACCCACTGCCAATGGCTGATCAACCTCACAGTTAAAAGGGTGAGCTGAGCTTTATTTCTAATGAGAATGCGTCTAGCTTCAGCTTCCAGCGACTGATCACCCCCCCTTTGCCGGCTAGGTAGAAGAGAAGGCTGCTATCCGGAGAGGTATTTAGTAGCCCATGATCAAGTCATCTCCTAACCTTTTCTCACATAAACTAAATCGATTGAGCTCCTTTAGACTCTCACTATGGGGCAGGTTGGCCAGACCTTTGCTCATCCTTGTGGCTCTTTTATGAACCCTTTCCAATTTGCCAGGGTCCTGTTGCAGCATGGGCACCAGAACTGGATACAGTGTCCACTAATGGCCACACTAATGCCATGCACATAGGTAATGGCACCTCCCTGGGTCTACTCGACGTAATGTTCTTGCTCATACATCCAAGGGTCACATTAGCTCACTTAGCTACAGGATTGCACTGGACACTCTACCTGGGTCAGTTTCCACCACGGCCTTAAAGTCATTTTCTGAGTCGCTGCTTTCCCAACGACAGCCCCCCGTCCTGGTAGCATGTCTGATACTCTTGGTTCCTAGATGGGAAATCTGGCTTTTGGCTATGTTAAATGCACGTTGTTTGAGTGAGGTCACGTGACCCAGATTGCGCCGGAGAACTGACCTGTCACCATTATTTACCACGCCACCAATTGGGGTGTCACCAGGATCTCTTGACTTGGTGGGCCCCAGAGGGAGCTCTCCTCCCCCCACTGGGACAACCCCCACCTTCTCCAACCTGCCAGATGCCGGGGAGGGGGGGCAGAGATGATACCAAACATCTCCCTACTCTCCAGAAAACAAGAGGCTCACGTCATAATGATCTCTTCATGGGATTCTGCACTTCCACAGACCTCCAAGCACTTTGCAAAGTGGGGAAACTGAGGCACAGAGCAGCGCAGTGACTTGCCCCTGAATTCACACATAAATCCGTGGTGGATCATAGAATCATAGAATATCAGGGTTGGAAGGGACCTCAGGCGGTCATCTAGTCCAACCCCCTGCTCAAAGCAGGACCTAATCCCAACTAAATCATCACAGCCAGGGCTTTGTCAAGCCTGATCTTAAAAACCTCTAAGGAAGGAGATTCCACCACCTCCCTAGGTAACCCATTCCAGTGCTTCACCACCCTCTTAGTGAAAACGTTTTTCCTAATATCCAATCTAAACCTCCCCCACTGCAACTTGAGACCATTACTCCTTGTTCTGTCATCTGGTACCACTGTGAACAGTCTAGATCCATCCTCTTTGGAACCCCCTTTCAGGCAGTTGAAAGCAGCTATCAAATCCCCCCTCATTCTTCTCTTCTGCAGACTAAACAATCCCAGTTCCCTCAGCCTCTCCTCATAACTCATGTGCTCCAGCCCCCTAATCATTTTTGTTGCCCTCCGCTGGACTCTTTCCAATTTTTCCACATCCTTCTTGTAGTGTGGGGCCCAAAACTGGACACAGTACTCCAGGTGAGGCCTCACCAATGTCGAATAGAGGGGAACGATCACGTCCCTCGATCTGCTGGCAATGCCCCTACTTATACAGCCCAAAATGCCGTTAGCCTTCTTGGCAACAAGGGCACACTGTTGACTCATATCCAGCTTCTCGTCCACCGTAACCCCTAGGTCCTTTTCTGCAGAACTGCTGCCTATCCACTCGGTCCCTAGTCTGTAACAGTGCATGGGATTCTTCCGTCCTAAGTGCAGGACTCTGCACTTGTCCTTGTTGAACCTCATCAGGTTTCTTTTGGCCCAATCCTCTAATCTGAGAATAGAAGCAGGAGTCCTGAGTTACAGTCTTCTGCTCTAACCCTTATATCACACTGCCTTCTCAGAGCTGGGAACAGAACTCAGGGTGTGGACTCCCCGCTGCCTGCTCTAATCACTCTATCATACTGCCCTCCCGGAGCCAGGAAGAGAACCCAGGAGTCCTGGCTCCCTCTCCCCAGTTCTAACCACAGGACCCTGAATTTCTAGCCAGAGATTCCCAGCAGCAGGACAGCTGCATGGAAACCCCCTCTGAGACGGAGGTGCTCACAGAAATTTCCCCGCTATCTTAAAGACCGAGGGGTGCTTTTTGGCTCCGCCATGCATTGTTCACTGGCCGCAGAGCTGCACACTGCCCCTTTAAAACCACACATATACTGTCCACATCCCTCCTGCCAACCCCCAGTCATTGACATTCTGGCCAAGGGTGCCTGCAGATGATTTCCCGTTGGCCGGGCCCCGGGACCCCGTCTGACATGAATCACTTTGACAGCTGGCCGAGGACATATCAAATACACCCAGTGCTTGAACTGGGGACTGAGAGCACCTGTTTGCCTCCTAACGCCACCTCCCTTCTGGGGCCGGCTGCTGGCAGTGGGATATGGTCCCCGGCGATCCTGTGAACCCGGCTGTCCCTTAGCTCTGAAAGCCCTGCAAATTCCTAAGGCTTTATCGACTCACCTCCAGTGAGGTTGGGAAGGGTCAGATCCTAGGGAAAACTGAGGCACGGGGTAGCAAAGGAACTCACCCAAGGGCCCAAAAATCAGTGACAGATCCAGGAACCCTGACCCAGAGCCACCCTCCAGCTCTAACCCTTAGGGAAAACATTCCCTCCCCAAGCAGCCATGTTCTAACCCCAAGACACACTTCTCCAGAGCCAGGAAAAGAACCCAGGAGTCCTGACATCCAGTCCTTTGCTCTCACCATGAGGCCACAATCCCCTTCTGAGCCAGGAATAGCCAGCCTGACCCCTCTCCCAATACATACGCACAGGGCCGTATGTCCCCGCTGCTTCTCCAGAGCTCCATATCCCAGAGGCCAGTGGGGTTCCCACCAGATCAGTTGGGCGTCCCGATCCGGATCCCTGGCTGAGTCTGAGCCCTGGGATCTGATATCCCCGTAGCCCCAGGGCAGCCTGTCTCCCCAGATGCCACATTCCTCACGCCCAGGGAACCCTCACTTGAAGGCTCGCTGAGCTGCAGGCTGGTCATGGAGTGGGAGCCCATAGCGCACCCCAAGGGGGACAGCTGGTAGGGGTTAACTGTTCCATGCCATGGGGCTCCGCCAGCTATTTACAGGCACCTGCCAGTCTGCCGGTGTTCACCTAACTGACTGGCCCGTGCGTGGGAGTTCTCCTCCTTTCTGGAGAAACCACCCTAGTCCCAGAATTCTCTCCACCTTTATTAACAGCCACCTCCCAGCACCACCTGGTCCTCTCTAGGGCTCCGAGTTCCCATTTAACTCCACCCCTCCCTTCCTTTAGCCGGCAATCCCGTTTGGATACCCCATTCGACAGGAGACGTGCGAGGAAACCTGGGGGAATCTCACCCCAAACCAACTCTGCCTTTTGAAACCCTTCACACAGAGAGAGCCGCTTTAACCTGAACTACCAACAGTCCCTACAGCGGGTGGGTTGGATCCCCGAGTTGGTGTGAATCGGTGAATAAACATGAAGTCAGTAGAGCTGGGGCAGTTCGAACCAGTGGGGGATCTGGCCCCCAAAGTCTTTTAGGAGAGGTCTGCTGTGCCGTTCCCTGCTTGGCCTCTCTTGGCTGGGAACACGCTCAGTCCCCGGGGGAGAAGTCCCTTGGGGGTCTGCGTGAACCAGGAGATTTCTTGGTCCCAGAACTGTTCCTAAGCACTGGGCTCACTTGAGCCCAACCCCAGCTCCTGGGCTCAGCTCTGGTCATGCATTTTACTCTTCGGCAAACTTTCTAGCTTTGTCACTGCTGAATTTTGGTTGTTGCCTCTTTCCTTTGGAATCACTCCTGGCCGCTTGGCTTGATGCTTGCTCAGCTCCGCATGCAGAGATGGTTCCTGGCCTTTTTCCCGGTCAGAAGTTCGGCTGGAGACAGTCCCCAAGCAAGTGGTGTTGACCACCCTACTCCTGCGGCTTGTAGCAGTTCTTCCCCCACCCCCATTGTTCTCGGGGTGTGTGATGTAGTCTCCTCCTTCTGGCGCAAATGCTCCAAGTGCTGCCTATGGATGACGAAGTGGGAATGTTCTTAATGTTTTCTCTGAATACTGTGTGTTTGTGCCTCAGTTTCCCCTGTGTGCTCTCAAGTATGTAGGTGGTGGGACAAGGGTGTGTGATCGTTGAAGAGACCCCTAGAGGGCAGGTGCTGCCTGGGCACAGAGAATGGCTGACCCTCTGTATCCTGGCAACTAATGTCAGGGGCCCATCCCCTGCAAGAACCAGCACATCTGTTGGAGAACAAAGAGAAGGGGCAGAGGAGGAAAGAGACAAAGGAATGAGGAGGGGCAGCCCAAATGCAATCTTTTCTTCAAATTAGTTGTTTTGAAATTCCAGGTAACATTCCACGAGATGCTGATAATCATGCTTTCCCTACTCGTCTGATGACAAAAACTCTGCCAAATGGTGAGACCTGCACAAGAGACTGGTTATGCTGGAGTACGGAAAAACAATCTCTGTGCTGTGCACCCTGCTTCATTTTGAACAAAAGTGCTGCAAATCATAGAATCATTGAAGATTAGGGTTGGAAGAGACCTCAGGAGGTCCTCTAGTCCAACTCGCTGCTCAAAGCTGGACCAACACCAACTAAATCATCCCAGCCTGGGCTTTGTCAAACGGGGCCTTAAAAACCTCTAAGGATGGAGATTCCACCTTCTCCCTAGGTAACCCATTCCAGTGCTTCACCACCCTCCTAGTGAAATAGTGTTTCCTAATATCCAATTTAGACCTCCCCCACTGCAACTTGAGACCATTGCTCCTTGTTCTGTCATCCGCCACCACTGAGAATAGCGGAGCTCCATCCTCTTTGGAACCCCGCTTCAGGTAGTTGCAGGCTGCTATCAAATCCCCCCTCACTCTTCTCTTCTGCAGACTAAAGAATCCCAGTTCCCCCAGCCTCTCCTTGTATGTCATTTTCATTGCCCTCTGCTGGACTCTCTCCAATTTGTCCACATCCTTTCTGTAGTGGGGGGCCCAAAACTGGATGCAAAACTGGACGGAATGCATCAGTTCTCTCTGATCAATCAGGATGGAGCATCAACAGAGGTTGGAGGAAGTTGAAAGAGCGAATACCATCACATGAGAGTTCAACATCACACAAAGAAAACTATGTTGCATGGAAATCAGCCAGTAGGACAGCATCAGCTGAAAGGTAAGTTGAGAATTTACTCTTGACTGAACTCTCTTCAGAAACTAATAACTGGAAAAAACGTCTTGAGCGCATCCTGAATGTCATCCTTTTTCTTCTGAGCAGGGATTGGCTTTCTTTGGTTCCAGTCAACGTATTGGTGATCGTGCAAATGGAAACTTTCTAGGCATAGTTGCGCTCCTCAGCAAATATGACACACTT
This sequence comes from Platysternon megacephalum, assembly GCA_003942145.1. Classification (NCBI taxonomy): domain Eukaryota; kingdom Metazoa; phylum Chordata; order Testudines; family Platysternidae; genus Platysternon; species Platysternon megacephalum. The sequence goes on along the minus strand of QXTE01000361.1, from coordinate 759,753 downwards.
TTATCAGAGCATGTTAAATGTGTTTGAGAATCGCAAGAGAGTCAAAAGCACATGCAAGTCCATTCTCTCTCCACACGCATAAAAAATGAGTTTATTGAGCTATGTGGGTCATTCGTACAAATAACAATTCTTGATGAGATTTGAAATGCCAAGTATTTTTCAATCATTGTTGATGCCACTCCAGATTGTTCTCACAAGGAACAGACTACTATGGTTATTCGATATGTTAAGATTGTAGACAGCTAAACATTTTCAATTGAAGAAAGGTTTATTTTGTTTGATAATTTTATGAGAAAAACTGGAAAAGAAATTGCTGCTCGAGTACTAGCAATTCTAGAAGGTTTGAAGTTAGATTTTCAAGTCTGCATTGGTCAAACCTATGACAATGGATCTAATATGGCTGGGAAGTACAAAGGTGTACAAGCAGTTCCGCTTGAGCATAATTCAAACTGTATTTTCTCCAGCTGTGGAAACCACACACTAAACCTTGTAGCTGTTGACTGTGCTGAATCATTCAAGGAGGCAATTATTTACTTTAGAACTGTTCAGCAAATGTACAATCTCTTCAGTAGCAGTCCACAAAGGTGGGAAATTCTGAAGCAATATCTTCCTGTTTCACTGCATGGGATGTCCAAAACTAGATGGTCTGCACAGATTGATCGTGTTCAACCAGTTGCACAGCATTTGAATTCAGTGAGAAAGGCGTTAAATGAGCTTGAATCTCTCAATCTCACTGCACAGGCTCGAACTAAACTTCAGTCTATTCAGAAGCACATGTCCAAATTTGAATGCATTCTGATGTCATCTTTGTGAATGAAGCTACTTACAATGATCCACCAAACTAATCTGGTAATAAGCACGCAATGCTACACTTGATGTTGAGAGGGATAACATTGAAAGTCTTATCAATGACATTCAACAGAATCGTGAACAATGGGATGTGATCCTGACTGAGTTCAAATTAGAAGCACAGAATATTGGTGTGACGGGTTGGATCACAGAAACCCACTTGGGAGCTGCCAGCTGATGTGCAATGGCTACCTCTGTTCCTGTTCTACCTGCCAGCTACCGGTGGTTCCAGCACTCTGTCTTGCTGAAGCCAGACACACCCATCTGCTCCAGACACAGACCCAGAGTCTGAACCACCTGTCCCAAAGCTGCAGGTTTACTCCAGGGAGGAGTATAAAAGTATTGCTCAGGCATGCAGGTGTGAAATTAGGAAGGCCAAATCACACTTGGAGTTGCAGCTAGCCGGAGATGTTAGGAGTAACAAGAAGGGTTTCTTTAGGTATGTTAGCAACAAGAAGAAAGTCAAGGAAAGTGTGGGCCCCTTGCTGAATGAGGGAGGGAACCTAGTGACAGAGGATGTGGAGAAAGCTAGTGTACTAAATGCTTTTTTTGCCTCTGTCTTCACAGACAAGGTCAGCTCCCAGACAGCTGCACTCTGCAGCACGGTATGGGGAGGAGGTGACCAGCTCTCTGTGGAGAAAGTAGTAGTTCGGGACTATTTAGGAAAGCTGGACGAGCACAAGTCCATGGGGCCGGATGCGCTGCATCCGAGGGTGCTAAAGGAGTTGGCCGATGAGATTGCGGAGCCATTGGCCATTATCTTTGAAAAATCATGGCGATCGGGGGAGGTCCCGGACGACTGGAAAAAAGCTAATGTAGTGCCCATCTTTAAGAAAGGGAAGAAGGAAGATCCAGGGAACTACAGGCCAGTTAGTCTCACCTCAGTCCCTGGAAAAATCATGGAACAGGTCCTCAAGGAATCAATCCTGAACCACTTAAAGGAGGGGAAAGTGATCAGGAACAGTCAGCATGGATTCACCAAGGGCAAGTCATGCCTGACTAACCTAATTGCCTTCTATGATAAGATAACCGGCTCTGTGGATGAGGGGAAAGCAGTGGATGTGCTATTTCTGGACTTTAGCAAAGCTTTTGATACAGTCTCCCACAGTATTCTTGCCAGCAAGTTAAAGAAGTATGGGCTGGATGAATGGACGGTAAGGTGGATAGAAAACTGGCTAGATGGTCGGGCTCAACGGGTAGTGATCAATGGTTCCTTGTCTAGTTGGCAGCCGGTATCAAGTGGAGTGCCCCAAGGGTCGGTGCTGGGGCCGGTTTTATTCAATATCTTCATTAACGATCTGGAAGATGGTGTGGACTGCACCCTTAGCAAGTTTGCAGATGACACTAAACTGGGAGGAGTGGTTGATACGCTGGAGGGTAGGGATAGGATACAGAGGGACCTAGACAAATTAGAGGATTGGGCCAAAAGAAATATGATGAGGTTCAACAAGGACAAGTGCAGAGTCCTGCATTTAGGACGAAAGAATCCCATGCACTGCTATAGACTAGGGACCGAATGGCTGGGCAGCAGTTCTGCAGAAAAGGACCTAGGGGTTACGGTGGACGAAAAGCTGAATATGAGTCAACAGTGTGCCCTTGTTGCCAAGAAGGCTAATGGCATTTTGGGTTGTATAAGTAGGGGCATTTCCAGCAGATCGAGGGATGTGATCATTCCCCTCTACTCAGCACTGGTGAGGCCTCATTTGGAGTACTGTGTCCAGTTTTGGGCCCCACACTACAAGAAGGATGTGGATAAATTGGAGAGAGTCCAGCGGAGGGCAACAAAAATGATTAGGGGGCTGGAGCACATGACTTACGAGGAGAGGCTGAGGGAACTGGGATTGTTTAGTCTGCAGAAGAGAAGAATGAGGGGCGATTTGATAGCTGCTTTCAACTACCTGAAAGGGGGTTCCAAAGAGGATGGATCTAGACTGTTCTCAGTGATAGAAGATGACAGAACAAGGAGTAATGGTCTCAAGTTGCAGAGGGGGAGGTTTAGGTTGGACATTAGGAAAAACTTTTTCACTAGTAGGGTGGTGAAGAACTGGAATGGGTTACCTAGGGAGGTAGTGGAATCTCCTTCCTTAGAGGTTTTTAAGGTCAGGCTTGACAAAGCCCTGGCTGGGCTGATTTAGTTGGGTTTGGTCCTGCTTTGAGCAGGGGGTTGGACTAGATGACCTCCTGAGGTCCCTTCCAACCCTGAGATTCTATGATTCTAT
>QXTE01000361.1:679850-748434 GCA_003942145.1 Platysternon megacephalum | reverse complement strand
TAGATAGCTGGGTCTGTGATGACCGGGAGAACCGTATGGTGACTTGCCTGCCTGGTGCGAAGGTTGCGGATCTCTCGAGGCATCTAGATAGACTTATGTGTAGTGCTGGGGAGGAGCCGGTGGTCGTGGTACATGTAGGTACCAATGACATAGGGAAGGGTAGGAGAGACGTCCTGGAGGTCAAATTTAGGCTGCTAGGGAAGAGACTGAAATCCAGGACATCTATGGTGGCATTCTCAGAAATGCTTCCAGTTCCATGCGCAGGGCCAGGTAGGCAGGAAGAGTTTCAGAGTCTCAATGCGTGGATGAGACGATGGTGTAGAGAGGAGGGGTTTAGATTTATTAGAAACTGGGGAAACTTTTGGGATAGGGGGAGCCTATACAGGAGGGATGGGCTCCACCTAAACCAAAGTGGAACCAGACTGCTGGCACTTAACATTAAAAAGGTTGCAGAGCAGTTTTTAAACTAAGAGATGGGGGAAAGCCGACTGTTGCAGAGGAGCACGTGGATCGGACAGAGACTTCTCTTAGAGGAGAGTCTATTGATAGAGATTCTCTAGGTTTTAGTCAGGAGGAGAGGATTGAAGAGGATAAAGTAGGGGCCAGATCAGACAAGAAACATTCACATAAAAAAAAATCCGACACATAAGAAAAGGGCAGACAAATAAACAGCGACAAGTTTTTAAAGTGCTTGTACACAAATGCTAGAAGTCTAAATAATAAGATGGATGAACTAGAGTGCCTCGTGTTAAAGGAGGATATTGATATAATAGGCATCACAGAAACTGGTGGAGTGAGGACAATCAATGGGACACAATCATTCCAGGGTACAAAATATATCGGAAGGACAGAACAGGTCATGCAGGGGGTGGGGGTGGCACTATATGTGAAAGAAAATGTAGAATCAAATGAAGTAAAAATCTTAAGTGAATCCACATGTTCCATAGCATCTCTATGAATAGTAATTTCATGCTCTAATAAGAATATAACATTAGGGATCTATTATCGACCACCTGACCAGGACAATGATAGTGACGATGAAATGCTAAGGGAGATTAGAGAGGCTATCAAAATAAAGAACTCAATAATAGTGGGGGATTTCAATTATCCCCATATTGACTGGGAACATGTCACCTCAGGACGAAATGCAGAGACAAAATTTCTCGATACTTTAAATGACTGCTTCTTGGAGCAGCTGGTACGGGAACCCACAAGGGGAGAGACAATTCTCGATTCAGTCCTGAGTGGAGCGCAGGAGCTGGTCCAAGAGGTAACTATAACAGGACCGCTTGGAAATAGTGACCATAATATAATAACTTTTAACATTCCTGTGGTGGGAAGAACATCTCAACAGTCCAACACTGTGGCATTTAACTTCAGAAAGGGGAACTATGCAAAAATGAGGGGGTTAGTTAAACAGAAATTAAAAGGTACAGTGACTAGAGTGAAATCCCTGCAAGCTGCATGGACACTTTTCAAAGACACCATAATAGAGGCCTAACTTAAATGTATACCCCAAATTAAAAAACACAGTAAAATAACCGAAAAAGAGCCGTGGCTTAACAACCACGTAAAAGAAGCAGTGGGAGATAAAAAGGCATCTTTTAAAAAGTAGAAGTCAAATCCTAGTGAGGTAAATAGAAAGGCGCATAAACACTGCCAAATTAAGTGTAAAAATGTAATAAGAAAAGCTAAAAAGGAGTTTGAAAAACAGCTAGCCAAAAACTCCAAAGGTAATAACAAAATATTTGCTAAGTACATCAGAAGCAGGAAGCCTGCTAAACAACCAGTGGGGCCCCTGGACGACTGAGATANGGACCAGATGGCATTCACCCAAGAGTTCTGAAAGAACTCAAATGTGAAATTGCGGAACTATTAACTATGGTTTGTAACCTGTCCTTTAAATTGGCTTCTGTACCCAATGACTGGAAGATAGCTAATGTAACGCTCTAGAGGTGATCCTGGCAATTACAGACCTGTAAGTGTAACGTCAGTACCGGGCAAATTAGTTGAAACAATAGTAAAGAATAAAATTGTCAGACACATAGAAAAACATAAATTGTTGGGCAAAAGTCAACATGGTTTCTGTAAAGGGAAATCATGTCTTACTAATCTATTAGAGTTCTTTGAAGGGGTCAACAAACATGTGGACAAGGGGGATCCAGTGGACATAGTGTACTTAGATTTTCAGAAAGCCTTTGGCAAGGTCCCTCACCAAAGGCTCTTACGTAAATTAAGTTGTCATGGGATAAGAGGGAAGATCCTTTCATGGATTGAGAACTGGTTAAAAGACGGGGAACAAAGGGTAGGAATAAATGGTAAATTCTCAGAATGGAGAGGGGTAACTAGTGGTGTTCCCCAAGGGTCAGTCCTAGGACCAGTCCTATTCAACTTATTCATAAATGATGTGGAGAAAGGGGTAAACAGTGAGGTGGCAAAGTTTGCAGATGATACTAAACTGCTCAAGATAGTTAAGACCAAAGCAGACTGTGAAGAACTTCAAAAAGATCTCACAAAACTAAGTGATTCGGCAACAAAATGGCAAATGAAATTTAATGTGGATAAATGTAAAGTAATGCACATTGGAAAAAATAACCCCAACTATACATACAATATGATGGGGGCTAATTTAGCTACAACGAATCAGGAAAGAGATCTTGGAGTCATCGTCGATAGTTCTCTGAAGACGTCCACGCAGTGTGCAGCGGCAGTCAAAAAAGCAAGCAGGATGTTAGGAATCATTAAAAAGGGGATAGAGAATAAGACAGAGAATATCTTATTGCCCTTATACGCCCACATGGTATGCCCACATCTTGAATACTGCGTACAGATGTGGTCTCCTCATCTCAAAAAAGATATACTGGCATTAGAAAAGGTTCAGAGAAGGGCAACTAAAATGATTAGGGGTTTGGAATGGGTCCCATATGTGGAGAGATTAAAGAGGCTAGGACTTTTCCGCTTGGAAAAGAGGAGACTAAGGGGGGATATGATAGAGGTATATAAAATCATGAGTGAATAAGGAAAAGTTATTTACTTGTTCCCATAATATAAGAACTAGGGGCCACCAAATGAAATTAATGGGCAGCAGATTTAAAACAAATAAAAGGAAGTTCTTCTTCACACAGCTCACAGTCAACTTGTGGAACTCCTTGCCTGAGGAGGTTGTGAAGGCTAGGACTATAACAGAGTTTAAAAGAGAACTGGATAAATTCATGGAGGTTAAGTCCATTAATGGCTATTAGCCAGGATGGGTAAGGAATGGTGTTCCTAGCCTCTGTTTGTCAGAGGGTGGTGATGGACATTGTCTGTTACAGCTGTCCCCCTGCTGAATTCCTTTCCCCTCCCTTCCTTTCTGTTTGTGCTGAGTGGTCCCCCCCCGGCCATGGAACTGACCAAAGTCACAGCCTGGCCCTGCTCATGGAAATGGCTTGTGCAGACTGACTGGAGCCATTGCTCTGCTCAGGGAGGGGGGCTTTTCGCTCCTTTGTCTAGCTTCTTTGTTCGGACCCGGCTCGGTGTAGGGTGCTCTGCCCAGGTATGCAAGACCTAAAGTGGCCACATAACCAAGCATATGAGTCATACCTGTGGCTCAGAACATGCCCAGGCATGCCTATGCTTACCTGCACCCTTTCCCTGCCTTCTCTCCTCCCCTGTATCAAGGGGAACCAATCAGAGTTACTGGCGGGAAACTGCCTGAGTTTGCCTTTAAAAACAGACACTTTCTGATCAGACCCCCGGAGAAGGTCCTTGCTTTGTCACCTGGTCTGATCAGCTAGGGGTCTTTGGGGGGCCCTCTCCCCGCTCTCGTTTGTTTTTGAGCGTACCCCCGTTTTTAAACTCCCCTCCCACGAACAACGAATTTGTGCCTGGAGATCTCCTGATTATTGTAAGCGAATCGAGTCCTCTCTGCAGCCTCTGATGCTGAAACTGCTGTTCCTGCTGCTGCTTTGGGGATTGGTAAGGAAAAACCTCTTGCACACTCCCCTGGTTCTTACTGCTGGCTTTCTTTCCCCAGCAGGCAGACCCAAGCTAACTCCTTGGTCTGTATCTGTAATCTGCTTCTAGCTCCGCAGCGCCTTTGCTGCTAGAAATAAGCCTGCTTGCAGCCACCACTAGTTAACCCCCCCCCCTTGGAGCTGTATCCTGGGCACACACCACTCTGCCCTCTGAAACCACCCATTAGGTTAGGTTTAGCCTTTAGTCTAGATAAATTGTAATTTCATTTTGCATAGCTGTGGTTAAGTTAGGTTTAGAAAATTGCTTGCATTGTACTCTGTAAGTTAGGCTTAAAGAATTGTTGCATTGTGTTTTGTTACTTGCTAATTTGTGTAGTATTGGTTAAGTTAAATCATAGATAAGATTTTGCTGTGTTCTGTATAATTAAGTCTGTCTTCCCCCATCCCCCAACCTCATTCCTCTACCACTTTCTCTCTCTCTCTCTCTCTCTCTCTCTCTCTTTTAGTCTCTCTGCTGTTTAAACTTGCAGCCTGTCTGCTCTCTGTGTCTCCCTGAGTTTAAATCTCCCTCCGCCTTTGGTCTCTGTCTCTCTCTCTCTCTCTCTCTCTTGCAGTCTCTCTGTTGTTTAAACTTGCAGCCTGTCTGCTCTCTGTGTGTCCCTGAGTTTAAATCTCCCTCTGCCTTTGGTCTCTCTCTCTCTCTCTTTTTTAATCCCTTCCCCCACGTGCTCACCCCGCTCCTACTGCTACCAAACCTCAATTGTATTACTGAAGTCTAGCTTAAAACCCCATTGGTTACCCTTTTTCTCTCTAACACACCTCACATTTTAAATTTACACCACTGTGACACATTTTTACCTAGAGTTGTTGGTTATTTAACACATTTTACCCATAACTGTTAGTTGGTTATATGTTGCTGTGACACACCCTTTACATAGAAATTGTTAGCTACCTGTTACATTTATACTTCAGTGTTAATTGGTTACCAACTGTATTGTGCCCCCACTGTATTGTACCCCACTATTGAAACCCCCTATCCTATTTACTAAAAGAAACCCCTCCCCAATTGTCTACCTTAACAAACCCCATACCCCTCACTATTGAATTTTCCCTGTTTTTGCATTTTCTTAATAAAGTTTATTTTGCACCCCACCAGTGCAGTAGTTGTTCCCCAAGATCCCCTACCTGCTGGCAGGGTCAGACAGCAGGAGAGAGATCACTTGATCATTACCTGTTAGGTTCACTCCCTCTGGGGCACCTGGCATTGGCCACTGTCGGTAGATAGGATACTGGGCTAGATGAAGTGCAGAGTCCTGCATTTAGGACGAAAGAATCCCATGCACTGCTATAGACTAGGGACCGAATGGCTGGGCAGCAGTTCTGCAGAAAAGGACCTAGGGGTTACGGTGGACGAAAAGCTGAATATGAGTCAACAGTGTGCCCTTGTTGCCAAGAAGGCTAATGGCATTTTGGGTTGTATAAGTAGGGGCATTTCCAGCAGATCGAGGGATGTGATCATTCCCCTCTACTCAGCACTGGTGAGGCCTCATTTGGAGTACTGTGTCCAGTTTTGGGCCCCACACTACAAGAAGGATGTGGATAAATTGGAGAGAGTCCAGCGGAGGGCAACAAAAATGATTAGGGGGCTGGAGCACATGACTTACGAGGAGAGGCTGAGGGAACTGGGATTGTTTAGTCTGCAGAAGAGAAGAATGAGGGGCGATTTGATAGCTGCTTTCAACTACCTGAAAGGGGGTTCCAAAGAGGATGGATCTAGACTGTTCTCAGTGATAGAAGATGACAGAACAAGGAGTAATGGTCTCAAGTTGCAGAGGGGGAGGTTTAGGTTGGACATTAGGAAAAACTTTTTCACTAGTAGGGTGGTGAAGAACTGGAATGGGTTACCTAGGGAGGTAGTGGAATCTCCTTCCTTAGAGGTTTTTAAGGTCAGGCTTGACAAAGCCCTGGCTGGGCTGATTTAGTTGGGTTTGGTCCTGCTTTGAGCAGGGGGTTGGACTAGATGACCTCCTGAGGTCCCTTCCAACCCTGAGATTCTATGATTCTATGATTCTATGGACCTTTGGTCTGACCCAGTACAGCCATTCTTATGTTCTTATGTTAAGGTGAGATCTGCCCCGTCTCTCAGAAGGCAGAGCGAGTGCACTGGCCTAATGGCGTCATCACAGCATCATGCGTTCATCTAGCACATCCCACCCCATAGGATCCCAAAGCCCTTTCCTGCTACACTATCTAGTACGGTCCTTTCTCCCACTACTGGAATTCATCCACTGCTGGGGAGGAACACAGCAGCTGTTTAACAGTGCACAGCAACAACCGCTTAGGACAGGAAGGGAAGAAGCATCCTGTGTCCATCTAAACCTTTAGTGGGAATGTATGGAGGCCGAATACAGTTACCCCAAAGGGGATTTGGCTGGGACACAGTGGTTAACGCCCCTCCACTTGGAGCTCTCTGATAACCACAAATGGTCAGGATCTCTGGCAGCACAGGACCCTGTACAACTCAGCCAGTCAAAGCCACTCTGCAATGCAGGAGCATGGCAGCAAGTGCTGCATGGGGACTGGGGGGCTCATGGGGCTAGGAACGTGCTATGGGAGGTTTCCCAGTTACCAGTTCAAATCTAGCTGAGGGCACCTCCAGAAACAACCCTCTGAGGCTTGCCTGGTGGCCCACATGAAATGCGTTTGTGAGCTCTTTGTCCAGCTCCTGAACCCACTGGCACCTAATCCCTGGTGCTACCCTGGCAGAGAGACGAAGCACTGGGTAGCCAGCAGGCCTACGGCATGTTGGCCACACAGCACCATCCTTACCTGAGGACAGACTAGGTTGTCCCACGCTGGCCCCTCACCCAGTCAGAGTGACACAGAGGCGGAAGGGCAGAGCGCCCCACGCCAGGCTCCTCAGTGGAGGGGGCAGCATGCCCCAGCGGCGCAGTGACAGTCCCGGTCTCCACATCTAACGAATGTTCTGCCCCATTCCCTTATGGGGAGATGGGGAACGGCTGAGTCCAAATGCCGCTGCGGAAAGGGAGTGGGACAAATGGCACAAGGGAGACAAACAAATGGTGGAGGGGGTTTGAAGAGGAGCCAGACATTGGCGAGTGGCAAGATGGACAAATGCCCAGTCACACCCGGCTCATTCAGCTGCTGTGCTGTGTGTACTGGGACAGGGAACAGCTGGGGGGCGGAGGCTCTGCTTGTTCACCAAGAGAGGAAAATAATGCTGGGGGGGGGGAGGGGGGGACGGTGAGGAGACAGGCCAGGGCCCCCTCCCTGCCCCACATGCTCCAAGCCACTTGTGCGCATGCACACACACGCCCCCCCGCCCACGTGAACACAAGCACCGGAACATACACATACGCTCCGAGCCTAGAGGATGTGTGTCTGGAGGGGACCACACCCAGCTAGCACATGGTAGAGGGGAAGGCTGGCCTAGTGATGAAGAACCCCCGTGGGAGTCAGGGTGCTGGGAGCAATCCGTGCTGCAGACACCCCTGGTGGCCGTGAGTGGCTCTAGGGGACGTGCTTTGGCCACTGAACAATCTCCAAGCCTTGTAAGTTGGATCCCTCCCCTTCTAGGTCAGACCAGGCGATCCCAATGACGATCTAGGAACTAACGTAGAAGTGACCATGGCTGGGCCTGCTCCAACCCACCACCCATAGCCGCTCAGCTCGGAGGAGAGGGGTCACTCCAGCCGGCCAAGGTTTCCGAGAGTGGCTAGTGATTTGGGGGCCCCAATTGAGACACCTTCCAGGGGCCCAATTGTTCAGCCACTGGGGCACACCACCCCTCTGAGCCTCTTTGAAGGGTTCCAAGCCAGGCCCCAGCTGGAAATCTCGGCCTCCATCTTTATCATGGGGCCAACCCAAAGGCAAGCCCCCAACGTTGAGAGCCCAGATCTGATGCTGGGGTGTCCATCCCTTTCTGTGGCAGAATCCAACGGGCGTTGCTGCCTGTGCTAGCGGTGTCCAGTCCCAGCCTGTCCCAGACCCAATGCAGCCTTTGAAGCATCCCCAGATGTTTCTGTGGGGCAGGACCCATTGCCATGGCTCCGTGGGAAAAGAGGATCTTTTGTATTCGCTTTCCTGCCCCCCCAGTCCACTTCAGCCTTGACAAGCAATTTTCTTGAATTCTCTCTTTTAGCGGGCAGATGCCCTGTGGCCCAGCCCCTGGTACCCATGCAAGCCCTTTGAACTAGGCTTTCTAGGCCTGGCTTGGATTCTGAGCAGATCTGGTCTGATCCTGCTAATTACTCCCAAAGAAGAGAGCACTGGTCCCTGGAGCTGCTTTATTCCATTCCAGCCCCTCGCCCTTGCCAGCCTGGTGCCAAGACACATGTGGCGTTCTTGCCACGCAGCCCAGGATAAGAATCGCATCGGTGTGCGTCCTGGCACTGGAGGAGGGTTCTGCGGAATGCCCCAAGCTCTGAGCAAATTCCAAACGGCAGCAAATGCCTGGGATCTCCTTAGTCGGGGAATCCGCCAGGAAAGCAGCAGTGTCGGATGCCCCCAGCATGGCGGAAATGCATCGCTTGCTGCCTCCCCCAGGAGCTCTGGGCTGGAAGGTCAAATCCTTGGCTCTAAGTGGAAGGGCAAAGATCCTGCTGTCTGCAGGACACAAACCTACATAGCTACCAGTTATATCTGCAGATACCGTGGGGACAGGGCAACAGACACTTCCAAGGCTCCGTGCCTGGCAGGTTGGATCTTAAGTCAAGATTGCTTCCAGCGTCACGCGTTGCCCAAGCCTTTCAACACCCCCCCATGCTTCTCTGTGGATGCTGGGACAAGCTTTGCTGTGTGGCGGATGATGCGCGGCTCTGTCTCGGCGGCCTCAGGCAGATTTCCCCTGCCCGTCATGAAGGGCTCGTCCGCTCTCGGGGCATTTGTCGGTTTTGTTCTAGGAGGCCAGAGGGCAGCACAATCTCCTCTCGGCCCGTCTCCACGTTGCATGCCATTAAGGTGTCTTTAACAAGGAGTCTAGCTGGCCGGCTGGCCTCAGCCAGTGGCAGGGGTTGGGTGGGTGGGACAGAGCTAGCTCAAGACACCTAAATACCTTTGAGGATCTGGGCCTCGGTCCCTTCCCAACAGCTTTGGTTTTCTGTTGTCTGTGTTTGCTGAGTTTCCAGAGCACTGGACACATCTGTCCAGAACCCCAGACAGTATCCCATAACAACACATGCTAGGGAGGATGGACTAGTGAGGAGAGCATTGGACTGTGCCTCAGGAGACCCGATTTTGCCATGGTCCTGCTGTGTGACCTTGGGCAAATCACTCAATCTGTCCCATGCCTCAGTTTCCCACCTGTAAAAGGGGGTAATGCTCCTGTACCTCACAGAGGTGCTGTGAAAATAAAATCCATTAAAACTCAGCTCCCTCCTCCTGCTTGAGCTAAAAGACTCTGCCACTTGAGCTGGCAGAGAATCTCCAATAGCAGTACAGGGCCTATGACACACAGTTGAATTCTGCCCAGTGGAGGACAGTGGCACAAACATAGCAGCCAGCTCTTTGCCAGAGAGGTAGTTGGTCTCACTGCTTTCCCATCATGAAGTACTTGCCATGGCACAAACGCATCAGAGAAGACCAAGCGCCCATGGCTGGTCAAAGCTCCCTCAGTTTCCCTCTGAGGTTTATAGGGGTGGGACATGGGGGATCTCGCAGGGGAAGCCTTCAATCACCATTGTCACTCAGGGGCCCCCAAATATTGCCCTAGCCATGTGCAGAATTCTTGCCTGTATTAGGCGCCAGCTCCCAGACGCTCCGGGGCCGGCTAATCCCTTTTTAATTGTCCTCCTGTGCAGGGGGCTGGGCGAGATGGAGCTTGCTGCCCTGGCCTGCCGGCCTCTGCGTTATCTGCTGTCTTGCATGAGGTACCGTACACGACTCCAGCCCCGGCACCTGACACTCACCTCTATTCTGGCTGCTTTGCCCTGCTCTGGGGGCACAAAGAGCCAGAAACACGGATCTGGCTCCCGTAGGATTCGCCCAACATAGTGGGAAGCCCCCAGTGGCCCAGGGCCAGGGTGATGGCTCTACATCACCCCCTACTGGTCCTGGTGCAGGGGGTGATACAGAGGGAAAAGGGTGTGTGACCAGGGCATCCTTACGCTCTGGTGATCCCCAGCTGCCCATAAGACCCCTTGTGGGCATAGGCAGCTGAGTGCAATTTAGAGCCACTCTGAAGTGGCTCTAAGTTACTGTGGGCGGGTCACACCAATCCCCAGACAGCTCCTAGCTCTGGGAACCTTTAAGGTAGCAGAAAGTATCTGTTGGCCCCTGCCTGTTCCTGCTCTGGAGCTGAGCGCGGCTCATCTGAACCAGAGAATTTGGGCCCTGCCTTTAAAGATCTGCCGGAGTTTTCTCCCTCCAGCTGCAGTGAATTATTATTGTAAGTGCAGCCAGCATGCTGAGTGTTCAGCCAGACACACAGGAAGACAGCCTGGGCCACACTCTCTTCCCCCTCCCAGCAGGGTCAATTCAGAGTAACTCCAGTGAAGTCATGAGGTTTACTCAGGGCCAGCGCAACCCATTAGGCGACCTAGGTGGTCGCCTAGGGCGCAAACATTTGAGGGGCGCCGGCGCCCCGGCCGGCCGTAGAAATTTGGGGGCGGGACCTTCCGCCGCCGCTGTTGGGGGCAGGATTTCGGGGGCGGGACCTTCCGCCGCCCAGGGCGCCGGAAATGCTGGCGCCGCTACTGGGTTTACTTGGGCCACACAAACGCACGAAGGGACCAGAGCAGTCCGATGTCTGTTGGAGCTGGCGCCCCTTGGGGAAGGTGAGCAGAGGACGAGGCAGTGGCTACATGTTGGCAGGATTTAGCTGCCAGTGTGCAATGAAGGTCTCATGTTGGCACCTCTGCCCCTCCAGAGTTCTTCGGTCAAAAGCACCGATCCTGCAGTGGCTGGTCTGTAAATTACATGGGATTGGAAGGGACCTCCTGGTTCCCCCCCAAGATTGCAGGCAGCCCCAGCTGATCATCCCATTCCTAAATTTACCAAGTACCATCTTAAAACTAGGTCAGTTGTTTGCCCCCCTCCTCGACTGAGAGGGTATTCCAGAGCCTGCCTGCCTTCGAAACCTTCGTCCGACTCACAGCCAGCCTCTACTCACAGCCAGTGTTATCCCCATTTAGTCTCGTGCCAATGTTGTCCTTCAGCGTCACTAGCTCTCCCCCCTCTCCCCGGGTTTAAAAGTTGAAGGATCAGGGCCAAACTGCGGAAGACAGTGTGGAGGGGTAAATTTTTCACACCCCGGAGCAAAGTAGCTAGTTCAGTCTAAATTTTAAGTGTAGACCAGGTAAGTCTCTGGCCCCCACTGCTGTAATCTACAGTAGCCTGGCAACACCTTTGTGAGATAGGGCACTGCTGATATCCCCTTTGGGCAGGTGACAAACTGCAGCCCAGAGAGACTTGCCCAAGGGCACACGGAAATCTGTGGAAGGGCAGAGACTTGAGCCCAGGGCTCCTGAGTTCTAGGCTGGCGCCCTAACCACTGAACCAGCCTTTCACTCCAAAAGCTGGAATCAACGGGCAGCATTTCCAAGCACACCCAGCACTGGCCGAACTCTGTTGCCACTGAAATTGCTGGGAGATCCCCCAGTTACTTCAGTGGGAGCATGGACTGGCCAATGGAAATCCCGCTCTCTAGGGGAGGTGCTAGGAGGTTTCCACGGCATTAGCCAATGCAGATACATCTTGGAGCCGCAGAAAGTTGCGATCCTGCCAAACTCGTTGTGATAGTAAGAGATGCAATATCCTACTGGTGTCCGACGGTCACATTTAAAAAACACCATATGCTTGACTTCCTTAGAGGAGATTGTGTATCTGCTAATTCTACCCCGGAGTCAAAGGAAACCCAACCCAGAGAAACAAATGAAATAGATTAATCAGGAGTGAAGCCTTCATAGCTCCAGCCAGGCAATGCTGGAGACGCCTGTGATGCAGAGCTGTACATCGTGAGTTAAAATCCAAAGGACCTGAAACGCAGCGAGTACTTGGCTCCGTACCAAAGCCATTCCCAGATGGATCCAGGCCAGGGGGAATGTTGTGGAAACATATCTCCAGGCTCCATTGGAGGAGAAAGGTTTGGATAACCTCAAGCTTGGCGGGCTTCAGCAAGCCCCAGAATTCAGAAGCATGAAGATGTTGTGGGTAAAGCTGCCATTTCTGTCTTGTTATCACTCCTGCCGAGCGACCACCAGAGGTAGGATAAAAACGAGACCATCCCTTTCTGGTAGGCCTTGTTTGGGTTAGATGAGCCCTCCAGCTGGAGGATCCAAGGGTAAGTAGTAGTAGTAAGTAGTATTAGGAAAATAGCGGAGGCCAAATCCTAGGAATCAAAGGAGAGCTGCAGTGTTTCTCGTACTGCATTTACACACGTCAACTCAGTGGGAGGTGCCGGTGCAGTGTGAGGAACGGGTTGTGAAATGGGCGTAATATCCATGGCACTAGAAAAGCGGGTGAGATCTTCATACGATCAGCACCCAGAAGCTCCCATAGGAGACACAGGCTTGATTTTCTGCCAGAGTTGAGCCACTGACAACTAACTGCAGCCCCAACCTGTGCACCCACCCACACGGGGAAAAGAGACAGTGGCCAGGGGATTCCTAAACTTCCTGTGAAATTAGTCTGGTGGTGCACATGACAGATTGAAGGTATTACTGCGCTGGCCTGGTCCCTGCCACATTCCCCCTTCATTGGCTGTTCTTCTTGGTTCACGGTACAGACTTGCAGCACGTCCTGCAAAGCCAGCTGGAGCCTGTGCTGGCAGATCGGGGGATTAGGCAGAGCTGCAGCTTCTCACCCTCGTCCCTCCCTGCTTCCCTGGGGGCTCGGACGCAGCGTAGGGTGTGGTGGGCCTGGGGTGCGCTTGCTGAGGTTTGCTGGCATGGGGAGATGAACAAGGCCGTGGTTTTGCACAGCATGGGCTGTGGTTTCTGCCGGCCAGGCTCCGTTTCCACTGGGAACGTGTGGAAAGTGATGTGTGGCTGGGACGTGAGTTCCAGCTTCCCCCTGCTGGAAAGGAGCTTCCCCCCTGTTGGAGGGGGCTGGGGTGACTGGGAATGACACGATCCCAGCACTGCCCGGGAGGGGAGGGGCCGGGCTGGGAGAGCTGGTCTGGATCCCATTAGGAGAAGAGTGATGCCAACAAACTCAGCAGAGTGGAGAGATACTTCTGGGGGAAGTGGTAGGAAGAGACAGGCTGCGAGCAGCATATTGCTCTGGCCCTCGGAGTGCTGGCTTTAAAAGAATGAGCCTGGAAAGGCTTTTGGGGGACAGGGGGGTCCAGCTTGTTTCGGCATTAGGAACGTGGGTACTGTCTAGTCGGGCAGATGCTGGTGACTGGAGGACTAGAGAAACAAGAGGGAAAGTCAGACCATAGCAAGGGGAAGGGATATGCGGGGCGCTGCGCTAAACCCGGTGCCGTTCGTTAATGCCCATTTAACTGCAACAACTAGCTCACAGCTTGGATAAAGGAAGCCTGGGTTAAAGATGTGACACTCTTGCCCCTTTGTTTAGTGTGTTCGAAATCCCAGTAACCATAGTTCCCGGAGATCCCCCGGCGATGGCCAGAATCATCAGGCTTCCAAATCCGGATATTGCTAAGGGATTGGCTAGCTGACAGAGTGCAGCGATAGAAGGGTCCTTTTCCCCCTCCATGCTGGCTGACAGCTGTCCGAGAGTGCCAGAGGAATTCTGGGATACACCGGGAGGGTCTCCACATCCTCGTGGGCACTGAAGGAGACCCCCACATCTAGCCCCAAATTACCCAGAGTGCACATTGCCTAGCAGCAGCTGTGGGCACCCTGCGAGACCCACCCAGAATGCCAGAGCTGGAATGGGCAACACAGGAGAGTCAGGGGCTAATCTGCAAATGCACACTTGCCTCTCCCCCGCCCCGCGGCTTACTGCCTGGGCAGCCCCCCCAGGGTGCCTCTGGGAATTAGCCGGCACAAGGCACAGCTGAACTTCCCTTCGGAATGGATTCAAGGGGCCTTTAAGCCGATCAGGAACATTCTTCCTTGAGTAGAAACGGCCATGGCAGAAATGCAGGGTGAGAAATGAGACACAACACAGGCTGCTGCCCGCAAGCTGCCCCTGCTCCTCTCTCACACATGGGGTTGGGGGCGCCTGGCTGGTACATCTCCCCTGGACACATGTGCACCTCTGGCCAGATGACTCGTACCTCCCGCGAAGGGAAAAAACCAACAAAGTAAGAACAAATGTAAAGGCCCAGGTCTTGGGCAGGGTCCAAGTTGAGCTCAGAGGGGAGGGGCAAATGCAGCATTAAGTCATAGAATCATAGAAGATATGGGTTGGAAGAGACCTCAGGAGGTCATCTAGTCCAACCCCCTGCTCAAAGCAGGACCTAATTCCAACTAAATCATCCCAGCCAGGGCTTTGTCAAGCCTGACCTTAAAAACCTCTAAGGATGGAGATTCCACCACCTCCCTAGGTAACCCATTCCAGTGCTTCACCACCCTCCTAGTGAAATAGTGTTTCCTAATATCCAACCTAGACCTCCCCCACTGCAACTTGGGGGAGGGATAGCTCAGTGGTTTGAGCATTGGCTTTCTAAACGCAGGGTTGTGAGTTCAATCCTTGAGGGGGCCACTTAGGGATCTGGGGCAAAATCAGTACTTGGTCCTGCTAGTGAAGGCAGGGGGCTGGACTCAATGACCTGTCAGGGTCCCTTCCAGTTCTATGAGATAGGTATATCTCCATGTTTAATTTAAGACCATTGCTCCTTGTTCTGTCATCTGCCACCACTGAGAACAGCCTAGCTCCATCCTCTTTGGAACCCCCCTTCAGGTAGTTGAAGGTTGCTATCAAATCCCTCCTCACTCTTCTCTTCGGCAGACTAAACAAGCCCAGTTCCCTGAGCCTCTCCTCATAAGTCATGTGCTCCAGACCCCTCATCATTTTCGTTGCCCTCCGCTAGACTCTCTCAAATTTGTCCACATCCTTTCTAGAGCGGGGGGCCCAAAACTGGACGCAATACTCCAGATGTGGTCTCACCAGTGCCGAATAGAGGGGAATAATCACTTCCCTCGATCTACTGGCAATACTCCTACTAATGCAGCCCAATATGCTGTTAGCCTTCTTGGCAACAAGGGCATACTGTTGACTCATATCCAGCTTCTCATCCACTGTAATCCCCCGGTCCTTTTCTGCAGAACTGCTGCTTAGCCAGCCTGTCGCAGTGCCTGGGATTCTTCCATCCTAAGTGCAGTACTCTGCACTTGTCCTTGTTGAACCTCATCAGATTTCTTTTGGCCCAATCCTCCAATTTGTCTAGGTCACTCTGGACCCTATTCCTACCCTCCAGCATATCTACCTTTCCCCCCAACTTAGTGTCATCTAACAACTTGTTGAGGGTGCAATCCATCCCATCATCCAGATCATTAATGAAGATGTTGAACAAAACCGGCCCCCAGACAGACCCCTGGGACACTCCGTTTGATACCGGCTGCCAACTAGACATCGAGCGATTGATCACTACCCGTTGAGCCTGACGAACTAGTCAGCTTTCTATCCACCTTATAGTCCATTCATTCAATCCATACTTTTTTAACTTGCTGGCAAGAATACTGTGGGAGACCATATCAAAATCTTTGCTAAAGTCAAGGTATATCACATCCACCACTTTCCCCATATCCACAGAGCCAGTTATCTCATCTTAGAAGGCAATCAGGTTGGTCAGGCATGACTTGCCCTTGGTGAATCCATGCTGACTATTCCTGATCACCTTCCTCTCCTCCAAGCAGGGCCGGCGCTCCCATTAGGCGACCTAGGCGGTCGCCTAGGGCACTGCTATTTTGGGGGCGCCTGCGCCCCCGCCGCCCGTAGAAATTTGGGGGCGGGGCCTGCCGCCGCCGCTGTTGGGGGCGGGATTTCGGGGGCGGGACCTGCCGCCGCCTAGGGCGCCGGCAAAGCTGGCGCCGCTACTGCCTCCAAGTGCTTCAAAATGGATTCCTTGAGAACCTGCTCCATGATTTTTCCAGGGACTGAGGTGAGGCTGACCAGTCTGTAGTTCCCCGGATTCTCCTTCTTCCATTTTTTAAAGATGGGCACTACATTAGCCTTTTTCCAATCGTCCTGGACCTCCCCCTTTCACCACGAGTTTTCAAAGATAATGGCCAATGGCTCTGCAATCACACCAGCCAACTCCCTCAGCACCGTTGGATGCATTGCATCTGGCCCCATGACCTTGTGCACGTTCAGCTTTTCTAAATAGTCCTTAACCTGTTTTTTCACCACTGAGGGCTGGTCACCTCCTCCCCATTCTGTGCTTCCCAGTGCAGCAGTCTGGGAGCTGACCTTGTCTGTGAAGCCAAGGCAAAAAAAGCCTTGAGTACTTCAGCTTTTTCCACATCATCTGTTACCTTCATGGCTCCCCTCCCTCAGGTCAGCCTGCTCCCAGTCCAATTCCAGGCATAGTACTTTGTGCTGGCTAACAGTCGCCCCCAAGGGCCATTCCAACGGCTGGGGATTGCAAGAGCCACTTTGGCTGCCCCCCTTTTCTCCTGGATATGCCCCCTCGCTAAGGGTGGCACTGGAGCCGCCATGGTGGCTATAAGCCACCCAAGGACCTGTCTCAGAGGATTGGATCCACTGGCTGCCAATGAGGAGAAGGAGGGATATTCCATGTGGCTTAGATGATGGAAGCAGTGAGGTTATATGGATTGCAGGGGCTTGGATGCCTCACAAACCACCAGCAGCAGCTGCTCGGAACCCGGTTCTCCAGAAAGATCTGGACCTGCGCCCTGTGCGGGGGGACTGTTCAGATCTGGGCTGTGCGGGTCAGCCCAGGACAAGGGTCTGGCCCCGCTGGGCCCCTGGGATCTGGATTGGGATCGGAACTTCTGCCAACTTGGGGGTGTTTGGATCCAGGGTTTTGCTGCAGCCCCAAGACAAGAACTTGGCACAGAACCAATGAGACATGTGGGTTCCTACCATCCTGCCCAACCCCTCAATCTGCCAGCCCCCTCACCACCCAGAGCACCATGGGAGTTTAATGGAAGCTGCCTCTCCTTGTTACGCTCTCTTCAGCCTCCATGATTTCTGAGGACCCTTCGAAGGCTGATGCCACAAAGGGCTGGGAGCACTTGGGCGTGACTGAAAGGCCTGTCAATCTGCGGCAGGGGCAGCCTGACCCCCACAGCTGATGGGGGGATGGGATGGGTGGTTAACGCTTTTGCTACTGCCAGCATGACCAGCTGAGGAACGAGACAGGGCTCAGGGTCTCCCAAGAGCATGGCCCAAACCCTTCATTGTGTGCCCAAGGCCTGGACCCCCGCACTGCAATAAAACAGCCTCACTGAGAACCAAGGTATCAGCGTATGTCCTGCGGAGCTAGTCTCCCTTGCAGGGCTAGCTGCCACCTGAAAAGGAGCCAGTCTGAGGTAGCTGCTGGACTCCAGGAAGCAGAGCAGGGGCCTGGGCCAGCAGCGCAGAGCAGGAGTGAGTTATTGACATGCATGTTGGACACACGCAGATAAAGGAGTGTCGGGCAGATGTGAGAGGGGCAGCATGATGGCAGAACTGGGAGAGTTTGGGGACCCGGTCCCCTTCATGGCCTATGTGCTCCAGCTGAAGTCCAACAGCCTGAGGCACTGTCAGTTCGCAGAGCGCTTTAACCTCCCCACCATTGTTTGCCAGCAGTGCATGTCATGCTCGATGGAACAGCCTGCCTCAGATAGTAGGTGTTGATTAAAAGACACAGCTGCAGACCCAAACAGCTTCCACCCATCTTGAGCCCCCGTTTGGTCTCCTGTGTTTACCAGGGACTGCACCCTGCCTGGAATGTTACACAGCCCACAGAGACACCTAGTGGCTGGATAACATATTGCAAGCAAACATGCCATTACAGCTCTAGGAACACTCTGCAAGATTCTTAATGCTTATTACTGTTCATATTACAGTAGCATCGAGCCCCCGCTCTCCTAATCACAGTGCAGGGCCCATTGTGCTAGGCGCTGTGCAGACACAGTAGGAAGTGGTATGCT
Source organism: Platysternon megacephalum (assembly GCA_003942145.1). Lineage (NCBI taxonomy): Eukaryota > Metazoa > Chordata > Testudines > Platysternidae > Platysternon > Platysternon megacephalum. The sequence goes on along the minus strand of QXTE01000361.1, from coordinate 730,451 downwards.
CTATCACATGTGCTTTACAGCCATACTGTACACACACACACACACATCCCCGCCCGGGGTACAAGCAAACAGGGACTTCTGGGACAAGCCACCTTCCTTGGCATGGGAGGAGAAGGAGAAAGATGATGTGACAAACACCTTTATTCACCATAAAAATCAAATAGAAATCACATTAAAAAGCATTGTAAAAATGAGAAACTCTTGTACATTACAATAAACACACTGAAAGGACTCAATGCAGAGAAACCCACCCTAGGGAACATTACACCCCGAGCGCCCCAGACATTATTAAAATGCCATGTCAACCAAAATGGACCCAAATGACAAGTCTGTTTGTAACAGGTCACCGAGGCCCAGAGCGGAGGGAGAGCTTGGATTGTTCTAGCTCAAATAAGGCAAAACCCCACTAGCTTTGAGGGTGAAACTCCCGGGGAAGCATATTTAGCTCAGTTCAACCTCATAGCCCAAATGAATGGCTGAGGAGAGGGACAGAAAGGGGGGTTACCAGCAGCTGGCTTGGTTGGCCACCTCCGCTGGTGCTGCAGAACCTACCCCCAGAACCGAGGCAGAGTTATCCAGACTTGGGCTAAGCTCTTGACATGTGGGTTGGAGCCAGCCATCAATCTGAGCTGGCCAGAGCACAGCTAAGAGCTAGGAGAGGGAAAGAAGAAACCTCACCTGAACTGCCAGACTAGGATCTGCAGAGACATGCGTTCCTGGCATGTCTAGATATCAATGAGGCTAAATCAGCAATTGACCAATTTAGAGACACTCAGCTGAGCTTGGCCTTGCAGGTGAAGATCAGCAAAAGGAGGCCAAAGGCGCTCCAAGAGGCTGTGGAATTAGCTGTGGAACGTGAATCTTTCTTTGCAGCAGTGCATCAGAAGAGGAAGCACTGCTGGGGAGGAAGATGGATGCTGACACCGTGAGCCCTGCATGTACAGCTCTGTGTCTGGTACGTATGCTGGCAAGGGGGGGGGTTCTAGCCGGTTTGTGACTTTTTTTAAAGATTAGAAAAAGTGAGACATTCGGTCGTTAAATAAGGGTAACAATGCAAAAAGGAAGGGAAGCCGTTCTGTTAAAAGTTGGCCACAACAGTTATCAGACCAGACATGTTAACAATGCAAGGGAATAGGGGATCTAAAACCGAACCGCCTGATTGTTCTTAAATGGAGCCTGTGACCAGATAAGTCAAGGACACCTGTCCACAAGACTGCAAGTTTGACCCCTGGAGTCTGAGCGAGAAGTCTGGATTGCCGAGCTAGTGGCTGAGCGAATAATCGGTTTGGATTCCGTTATGGCTAATAACTGTGCAATCAACGCCAGGGCAGGTGTCTTACGGCTTCAGCCAGTGGCGATTCCCTTTACAGACGTGGCCCAGGTGAGACAAATGGTTTGTAGCTGATTGGTTGGTGCTGAGAAAGCTGTCCTACCTGCTGCGGCAAAAACCATAACAGCAGCTACATGCTGTGGTAGCTTTCCAAGACGGAGAGTGGTTGAGACCCAAGGTTTGGGGGGAGTTTTAGCTGCTAAAGTTCTTGTGAGCCTGAAGCTGGAATGGATCCCTGTTCGTTTGCTGAATGTTTCTGACAAGCAGCAAATAAAAAGGGAACCACAATGTAAACCAGTGAGTCTACTAAGTGCCTGGATAGAGGAAATCTCCCAGGGGAAAGCTCCCAGGGTTTCCACTGGACCTGTTCTAGTGCAGTGCAACACCTGGAAATGAGAACAGCCTAAGGATAGGAATCAGGTGCTGTTCTCCTGATCCAACAAAGAGATAGTGTGTACTGCACTGATACTGGGGAAAACTGCCCCTTTAAACAGCCAGTGCAGCAAGCCGCTGAGGCGATGTATCCAGCAGGTATAATCAAGCTTCCACCAGTCTTTGGGCCCCACCCGTAGTGGCAAAAGACAAAAGATGGCAGCTCCAGATCCTGTGTAGACAACAAAATGAAATCACTTTAAAGGAGTCTTGTCCATTACCACAAATAGATGGTACCATGGATGCTGCAGCGGGTTCAATCTGGATCTTAAAAGTGGGTATTGGCAAGTGGAAGTGGGTCCTAAATGCTGCCTTCACCGCAGGGCAAGGCCGGTGGCAATTCAAAGTGATGGCTTCTGGCTCGTGCAATGCACCAGCCACGTTTGAGAGGCTAATGGAGACGGCATTACGTAGCACACCCCTCTCAGTCTTCTGTTACACCTAGTGGATATCCTGGTGCGTGTTAAAACCTTTGAGCAGGAACGGCTACATTTACACATTGCCTGGGGTAAGCGTGAAGCCAACAAAGTCTGGATTGCCGAGCTAGTGGCTGAGCGAATAATCAGTTTGGATTCCGTTATGGCTAATAACTGTGCAATCAACGCGAGGGCAGGTGTCTTACGGCTTCAGCCAGTGGCGATTCCCTGGGCCACGTCTGAACCAAACCCAAAGAGGTGATTTACCTTGCTCAGTCCAATTCATGAGCAGGGAGTTTCCACTGAGAAAAACACAATTGAGGCTGTGCAGAACTGGCCGACTCCCCGGACACTCACCGACGTGCAGAGCTTTGTAGAGCCTGCTCCTGTTACAGAAGGGTCATTTGTGGGTTTGCCAACATCGCAAACCCTCTGCAAGGCCGGGTGAGGGAGGGAAGCCAGTGCAGCATCAGCCGAGTGGGATGGAGCATTTTCAGCATTGAAAAGAGGCTCTTGTGAAACCCCAAACCCTGTTCCTACTGGGCCCAGCTGCTGGTGCTCAGGGTGCGGGGGCAGCATTGACACAAGGGACTGAAGAGGGTGGTGGCTTGTTACAGCAAATGTCTAAGTTCTCTGCAGAGGAATTATTGCCCCACCCAAAGGAACTCCTAGCAGCGGTTAAATCCCCACGCTGTGTATGGGAGAAAATTCACAGTCAGGCCAGAGCAGGCATCCACGCCCTTCAGAAACCCCGAGGGGCAGCTTGCCAGGTGGCTGGAGAAAGGGCAGTGCTATGATTGCACAACCACACGCATGGAGCTGCTGATGCCTTTTCCAGATGGCCTCATTGGGGGGCCAATTGCAATCGCTGCCCGAAGCAGGAGAGTAAGAATTGGGTACTCAAGGGAATGAGTGCGCCTAGCGGTGGCTGCTCCCCAAACCTGAGAAAGCAGCTGAGACTGGGGGAGTTATGACAGTGAATAAAATGGGCAAGGCCTGCCCCAGAGGACAGATTTCACAGCTGCAGTAGCCATTTCGCAGGGGCTCTCTGAAAGAAGGCTGGTCAGGAGCTGAGGTATGTGGGTGGAGGGGGTGCGCTGGGTACTGTTTGATGGAGGCATGTCTCTGTGAGCAGAAGCACCCAGGGAACAGGCAGAGAGGATCAGCCAAAAAGTCAAGCATAAAGCAAGAGAAGGACGGAAACATGGCCCAAAAGGAAAGTGACAAGATGCAGCTTTTTGGGTAGAGTGCTGCCTGGAAAGAGGCTTAGAACTGTGAGCAAAGAACCTGCCTCCTGCTGTTTGATTCCTGCAGTGCTTGGCAGAACAGAACTTTGTCCACTCTCTGTCAGTTAACAGGATTGCATCGAAAAAACACCTGACTCAGTTGTCAATTTCTCCTCCTAATAGAAACAACCAGCAAAGCCCCAAATATGGGCTAACCACTCAGGCCAAAGGTGGCAATGGTGTCCTCCAGGGGCCTGCACATCTCCACCCTTAGCCACAGCCGCAGCCCAGGAGTCTCCAAAGTCAAGGCGTTTTTGATAACAATCCCAGGCCAATCCGCCTCACTAGCAGGCTTCACAGCCCCATCTCCAGCATCTGCCTGTGCTCGCTCCAGGAGGAGGAGGTCCTCGGCTCTGGGACTTGCGGGGTTGGCCGCTGAATAACAGCAGCCCATTGAGGGCAAAGGGGGGTGCGCTGATCTCAGAGGTGCAGGTACAGACTCTGTCTGCTGCTGCCCCCATGATGTCCCTGCCCCTCTATTCTGGGGACTGAATTCTCACCAGGGTCCCCAGTTTCAGCAGAGTGTGGGCAAGATCCCAGGTGACCCAGCTCCCCACCCCAGGAACATTTCATACTCTCTGCTGTGGCAAACACTATGATCCCTCCCCTCCGAATGGTGCCAGCATCCAGGGCTGCTCAGGGCTCTGTAAAGCCACATCAAACAGGATCCCCACTGCCCATAGCAGGAGAGAGTAGGCACCAGCTGGGCCTCTGCACTGTGGAAGGGGGGCCTTGGAATGAATGACGTTCGTGGCAAGAACAAAGAAGGGGACAAGTGGAATAAAAAATTCCTCGACCCAGAGTCCCTCCCGGACCACCTGACTCCCAAGGTACCTCTACACAGCAATTAAACACCCGAGGCCGGCCCGTGTCAGCTGACTAAGGCTCGCAGGGCTTGGGCTACAGGCTTAAAAACTGCATTGTAAATATTCAGGCTTCTCTGGCACCCTGCGACGGGGGGCGGGGGGGGGGGGGGCGAATACTGTGTAGACATTCCCCCAAGATGCTCCTGGGCCAGGAAAATCACAGTGGATTTGCTCATCTGAGAGGCAGATTTTGTATCGGCCGGAGCCAATAACTTCAACTACACCCCTTGCAGTGGGCACACACCAAGCCCCTGTCTGTGGGGCAGAGTGCTCACTCCATCGGAAGGGGTTGGGATGGTGACACCGCTGAAACAAACAAACCAGTAACACAGCAGAACAAACACATATTAAAAGGGGGAGCTGGAGAGACAGCCAGTGCCCCCTGTACATCCTTCCCAGGGCAGAGTCTCCCACAATCTCCAGAAAGGGGGGACATGTGAGGGGGTGGGAGAGACTCCTACATCCAGACTCTGCTGCTTCTCTCTCTATCTCTCTCTCCAGTTGGCAGTTCCACTTTCTCCCTGCCCCGCTCTCTGATTCACAGCACCCAGCTGGATGCTGTTCCAACACACCCAGACCTTAAAAATAGCTGGGCTGTGCCCAGCACGCCCCACCCTGCCACGGGCCGGTATTTTTGGCCTGGGTGTGCCCACTGTGGAAACAGGCCGGATCCTCCTCTCTGATCACACAGGCTGTGGAAATCCGCTCTCTCCCAACTGCCCGCTCCCCAGGCTACAAACCACCAGCCAGCAAGGCCCAGTGCAAATCTCCCTGCACTGTCAACAGCTGCTCACCCCTCATGGGCCTGGCCCCCTGCTTGGCCCCAGCCCGGCTCTGCAGCTGATCCATCCCCCTCAGACTGGACAAACTGGCTGTGTGGGTTGATGTCACCAAAATCAAACAGAGCAAGTCGGGGACAAGCTCTGGGAGGATCTGCCAGACACAGGGCGCTGGGAGTGTGACAGGGGACGGGACAGCGTTGTGGGAGGAGAGCCATTGGAGCCCAGCTCCATCCAGCCCCGTATCTCACCTCCTGCTGCACCAGTCGGAGCAATGGCCCATCTGGCCTGGCTCTACATCCCTCTGCCGGCCGCACTGGATCAGACCAATGGTCCATCGAGACCAGGAACTTGTTTCTGGGGGTGGCCAGGATCTGACACTTCAGAGGGAAGTTAAATAAAACCCAACAGAGCCATTACGCACCTGGGTGCTGGTGTGTGTGTGAGGGGAGGGGAGGAAGTGGGGGTTCCTTCCTGACCTCAGAGGGGAGCATCCGGCACCCTGAAGCATGAGGTTCCAGACACAGAGTTAGAAATCGGACCGGTGAGCTCACTGCAGAGCGGACGGGTGACAAAGCTAAGCAGGCCTGGAGTGTTCATTCGAATACCGCATATGGCACTATTGCTACAAAGGTCCCAGTGAGACCCCACGGCCGGGTTTGCCTCAATTCCTAGAAAGGAATTCTTACTATTCCTCTTCTGAGCTCCCCCTGCTCTGCCAGTGCCCCTCACTCCCTGCAGCCCCTGCTATCCCAGCCCTGGGCTTCCCTTCCTCCCCCAGCTCTGCCTGTGCCCCTCAGTCCCGACCAGCAGCCCCCTACTAGCCCAGCCCTGGACTCCCCCTGCTCACAGCTCTGTGGATCTGGGGACAGCCTGCAACACAAGCACCCTTCTGTTGTGCCCGGGTGAGAAAGCCGGGAAGCAGGGGAAGGGGGAGCAACATGAACATGTCTGCAGATGTCTCTCCCCCAACCCACCCAGCAGGCCCCAAGGAGGCTCCGACTCACCCCCTGCTGGTGGCCTTTTCAGATGCACCCACACTCCAGCACATCCTGCACTTGGCAAACCCATCGCCCTCCCCCCGGGGACCTCCGTGCCCCGAGCGCTCTGGGATCCTGGGCACAAGGCTTCCCAGGAACTTTTCCATTCGCCTCGGCCATACGGAGCAAGGTCTGGGACGCAGGCTCCAAACCGATGATGCCCGTCCCCTTGTGTCGCCTTCCAGCGGGGGCGGTGGAGGGGGGTGGGGGTGGGGGTGGGGCATGCACAGCCATTCAGCCGAGCCAAGCTGCTGGGAGCCGGGAGAATTTACTGTCCGCTTGTGTTAGAAGAACAAAGCTGAGCAGGGAGGTTTTGTGTGTCTGTGTGTGGGGGGCTCCCTTTCTCCCTTCAATTCCTTGTTTGACAAACAACTCTCTGGGGGAACAAAGGGCGGCTGGGATGTGCTGGGACGTGGGCTGGGAAGGCAAGATGGTGCCGCTTCTTCGGCGCGGACTTTCAGGCTTTATTCACAGCTCTGCAGCCTTGTCTGGGTGGGCACTGATGTGGCTGCGTGAGGCTTTCAGCTGCTCGGATCTATGCTGAGCGGGGTCAGAGCAGTGCTGGGCTGGGAGACCACCTAGAAAAACCCCACGGGCTGCAGCGCCGATAGGGCAGGAGTGAGTGAATGGCCTAGCAGTAGGGAGGCCGTGTTTCAGAGGAGACTTCAAACAATTGTACGGGCTACTCATGGTCTAATGCGATGCAGTGTGGCTAGCAAAAGCTTGGATGTATTGGACCGTTGCTCCAAGGGAAACCCTGGAACATCTTGGCAGGGTGGGGGTGACAAATCCCCGTGTCCTGGCCAAATTCCAACACAGCCCATTCCATTCTGTCTCCCTAAATTCCGCCCCCCCCGGCAGTTTCAATTTAATCCAGACATCTTCACTCTCTGTCCTAACCTCTCGTGTGGTGTTGCTGTGTGCTGTTAAACAGCAGCCAAGTTCCAGCCCAGAGGTGGCTGCATTGTGGCAGGGAAGCGGTTCCTGTCCATAAAGCTGGCTGCGAGGAAGCTAGTGAAACATACGTACGAGATTCTTATTCTTCTGTCCCTCTCCACGGAGTCTCAGGGGCAGCCAGTCACATTTAATGACTAAGCCAGATGGGAACACCTGTTCCCAGCTCTCTGTACTAGAACTAATGGTGCGGAACCTCCATTCGTTCATTGTGCAATAGGGCCATTAAGTTATTTGCAAGTGGCTCATGAGCACTCTCCCCCTCCTGCCCTGCTCTCCCTCTCTTGCCCCCCATCTCCTCCCAACCAGATCACTCCAGCTGCCTGGAATACCATCCCACGATGCTTTCACAGCCCAGCGGTGGCTGGGAACAGCCCCGGCAGCCCACAAGAGTGTATAATGCAGCTATTGATCTGCAGCAGGCCCAGTGGAGTCCAGAGCACAGACACAATAGGGCCTTGTCTGGTGATGGATCTCCCAGCACTGCTTGAGGGCCCAGGGACCCGTGGAGGGTTTCTTTCTTCTTTCTTACAGCTCAGATCCATCTCGGTGCCAGGGAAAAATCCCAGGCACAGGGCAAAGCAAGGGATAGGGACAGCCAGGCGGTAAATGCAGACAGAGGGGCACTCCCATATTCAGGAGCAGCTCAGCAAGTCAGCTGGTGTGGGAAGGGGCTTTCCAGCTTCAGCTCTGACAGAGAGCGCAAAATACTCTCAGCGTGCGGGAATATCTATCCTGGCCTCCCCTGGCAGCAGGAGGCGCTGCAGGGTGGGTGCAGGGGCGCTGGCTGTGGGGGAGATTTCCTGCTTTGCAGGGCCCAGCAAATACCACGTGCATAGTCAGTAGTTCAGTGAATAGCAGGCCCCCAGTGCTCAAAACCACAGAAACCCCATCCGTCCCCCTCCAGCGTGATAGCCCGCTCAGAACTGCACAGTGGGGTGGAGGAGTGGCTGTAGCCCAGCCCTCCCCGCTGCTGCAGTGCACGGGGTCAGCCAGCCAGCACCCTCTGCTGGGAGAGGCGGGGATGGTCTCACCACAAGCCTGGATGGTGCTCCGAGGGGCTCTTCCCACGGGTGTGGGGAAGGTGACCCAGTCACAGCCTCCCACAGGGGCAATGCCCACAGCACTTTATAGCATGGCCTGGCAGAACAGAGAGCTCCTGCAGCCACGGGCTTTGCCAGGGCTACGTGACCTGCTGCAATGAGTAAACCCTGACTCCGCTGCCACCACGCTCTCGAGTGCCGCAGTGACCAAATCTTCCCTCCTGCAGCCTGCCCAGGGCACAAGGGCCTGCCCTCCCTTCCCTCCTGTGCAGCGGGCACCTTGCTCAGAACAAGGTGCTGGCTGGAGCGATCCCAGCAGGTAGGGTCTGGCGCTGCCCTACAGCTCTGGATCCTGCTGGGTACCCGGAACAGAGCCAAGCAATGAGATCGATCTCCTAACATCACCGGCTCTATGTTGTTCTGCCCTCCCTTGTGGGGCTGGGTCCCAGGCTGGGACAGGTCAGGTGGGTGTTTTGGGGTGGCACGGAGGCTCCCCCACATCTCAAACCAGTGAGCAGGGACCTCCCATTTCTCTAGCACGCGCCAGCCCTGCGGGCATCGCACTTACCTTCCTGGCAGCGATGGGCTGGCTCTGCTTCCAAGCTCCCCCGTCCCTTGGTGTCAGGCTGGCAGAGACTCCTGCCACTCCCTGGCCTGCCAGCCTGCGGGCTGAAATCATGCCACAGCCTCTTCTGACCTTTAAACTCTGAACAGTCACTTCGCCGTGTGATGGGTCCAAGTAACAGCGGCGGGGGGAGGCATGGATGGCGCAGGAGGGAGGACAGCTGCTCTCTGGGGATGCGTGATCTGGGTTGCAAAAGAGGTGAGTCAGCAGCCGAAACCTAGGCCTTTACGGCTGATGCCAACAAAGGGTGATTGACTCGCTGGATACTGAGCCCTGTGCAGCCACTGACCCAGCTGGCTACCAGCTGGGCAGCTGGCCACACTGAGCTGGGTCACCCTCCTGTTCTTTGCTGGCACAAGTGGTGGTCCCTGAGGTGGCTGCCTGCAGGATCACATCAATGGGGGCGCCTGAAGATAGCGGTACTGTCTCTACATGTGGTGTCACGGCAGCCCTCTGCCTCAGTTTCCCTGCAGGTTCCTAAAAGTAATCCAGTCACACCAAGGTCTTGGAAACAATATCCCCTCCCCCATCCTCCTGAGGTCCCTTTCTGCTCAGGTGTAGGCTTCACAGCCCCCCTTCCTGGAACGGTGGCTTTAAATCCAAGCCTCCCCGGTCCATAGCTCACCCTTCAAGCTTAGGGGTTTCACAGTCATCCTCCTCCTTGTCCTTCTCCTCCTCGGGGCTATGTCCCAGCAGAGACCCCCCCTCTGCAGCACCTCCAGCAGCTCCCTCCCGGGCCTGGCCTTGCAGCCTTCTTCTCAATCACTTGCCCAGTCACCAGTCGGGCTCTTGATCCTTCCCAGGTGGGTCTGATGACTTCAAGCCCCATCCGCTCTGGCTGGGGGGAAGCCTGCCCCACCCCCTCTGCCAGGCTCCTGGCCCCAGGCTCTTAAAGGTGACTCTGGGCCTGACAGTTCCCCAGGTCCTCTTCCTCTCCTCCAATGGTGGCTTCAGTTATTTCTTTGGGCTTCATCCACTGTCTATGGACACATGAAGCAGGGGAACCAGCCCCTCGACCTACCTCCTCTGGCCTTAAAGGGCACAGCCAGTCCAATCTGCCTTCTCATGTAGTCCAACACAGTTCCTCCTTGCCCATTCAACCCCTCATGACTCTGCTTCTCCAGGGGCCCATCTACTGTCCGGATTCTGTGTCTTTCTGAGAGATCGGCGTGGGCTCAGCCAGATTTTCAGGGCTGGATGCATGGATCACCAGGTGAGACTACAGTCTGTGCTGGGCAGGTCAGATGAGGGGTCATCATGGGCCTTTCTGGCCCTAACATCTCTCGCTGTAGTAATAATACAGTTTCTAAAGGCGCCCTGTTGTCTTTAGATCGCCAGCTATGGCTGGGAAGCCGTTTTACTCCAGTACCAGTAGGGGGCGCTGTAGAGAGCGGGGCAGGAGTGCTGGCTGTGGGGAGAGCTCCCTGCTCCAGCCCCAGCCTCTCCCAGCAGGGGCTCTGTGGGGAGGGGCAGAGCGCTGGCTCTGGGGGAGCTCCCAGCTACTACAGTTCCAGCCTCTCCCAGCAGGGGGCTCTGTGGGGAGGGGGCAGGAGCGCTGGCTGCGGGCTATTAATTGATGGCCCATTCATTAATCCAGAACAAGGAAGCACTTGAGACAAGGCCACTCCTGATGCCAGGGAGACGTCAATGACTCCTCTGTGCCCTCTGTAAGCAGCCGCTGAGTCAGAGCCCAGAACTTCCTCCACGCCCTGCAGTCGCACTGAGCTGTCTGAGCCCTGGCTCTGACCCACGCCCGCTGGTACTTGCTGTGTGCTGAGAGTGAGGAAACTTTCTAATGGCTCACCAGGGACCGGGGTGAGTGACTCACCCTCCCCTGCTCGAGGGTCCTTCTCTGGCCCCCTTCTGCATCTCCCTTGTTTGGCACCCAGGCAGCATTGGGTCTATGTTGTTGTCTGCCGTGATGGTGGTCTGGGGTGCTCTGGGCCCTCTCTAAGAGAGGGAGAGCGATGGATCTTTGTGTGGGGATGGATCGATGGATGGACCGATAGGTGAGTGGGTGATGGGGCTTCCTAGTCTTGGTGCTGGGAAGGTCACTGGTTTCTCTGCCACTCCCAGTCTAACCATCCAACTGGGCACGGAAGGTGGAGCTGCTGCTCCATCCTGTCTCTACCTCCCACTGGCTTCATGGCATGTGGTCTCCCTGCCCCAGGGGGCCTGCCCATGGCCAAGCTCTGCCTGACATGGTTCCTGCAACCCAGTCTCCTCGGCCTCTCCCAGCACAGGCTGATCCCTGGCTTGTGCATGGCTAGCGTGTCACAGCCATGGCCTTCGCACAGCCAAGGAGAGCATGGGACTGACGGGGACGCAACTTCAGCTCGCTGCCTGTGCTGCTCCCACACCTGGGACTCAGCACGCAGGACCTCTGCTCACTCCCTCTCTGGCTCCAATGCCAGGGCAGGAACAAGGGCAGCATGCCACCCCACTCTCCAGTGTGGGGCAAAGGGCCCCATTGTACAGGGCCATCTGCTCACTTCCTCTGCGGGGAGCTGGGGGTGGCGGGCGAGGCTGCCACATGAACACCCGATCCTGGGAGAGGCACCCTCCCCTCCCCCCCGTGGGCCACATGGACATGGAGAGTGCTCTGCAGCACAGACGGGCACCTCTGGATGGAACCTACTGGCTGCCCCTCCTTCCTGGAGATGTGAGGGGTGCATCCTGGAGCCCCCTAGGAATGGCCCTTTGTGGTATATCCATGGCTGGACAGCTCCAGGGCTGACGGACTCTGAACTCTCCTGACATGCTGTGACGGTGCTGCCTGTGGGAGCCAGCTGAGGTCACTCAATTAGGGTGAACTGCAAACAAAACGGGGCAGACAAACCCCAAACGCTGGTGGATATTCCAATACTTAGATTTTTCAAGCCAGCACAAAACAACTTCTATATTACCTCACTGGTTACTCAGAAGTCCAAACAACGCAGTTCCCTTAAAGTACCCAGCCTCAGGCCTCCGTCCAGACACACCTGTCAGATATGATGATGATTACTGAGAATCTTATCTCATCATATAAAAGAAAAGGTTCTTCCAATCCCAAAGGATCAGCCACATACCCAGGTCCAATTATAAATTAGATCTTACCCAAAATACATGCTATAGTCAATTCTTATTAACCAAGCTAAAATTTATTTAAAAAGAAAAGAGAGAGAGTGTTGGTTAAAAGATCAATATAGATAGAGACTTGAATTCAATTCTTGAGGTTCAGATACATAGCAGAGGTGAGCTTGTAGTTGACAAAAGTCCTTTTAGATATAGTCCATAAGTTATAGTCCAATGTCCATATTCAGGGTGGCTCCAGTCATTGTCTGGGGATCTCAATCCTTATGGCTTAAGGTTCCCCCCTCTTGAAACCCAAAGCAGATCTGAGATCCAGTAGGATCATGTCCCAAGGTTCNAGAAATAGTCCATAGGTTATAGTCCAATGTCCATATTCAGGGTGGCTCCAGTCAAAGACTGGGGATCTCAATCCTTATGGCTTAAGGTTCCCCCCTCTTGAAACCAAAGCAGATCTGAGATGATGTATGATCATGTCCCAGGGTTCTTATACATTTCCAGCAGCCTTTCGGCCTGAGAAAACAATAGGCTTAATTCTCCTCCTTCTAAACATCCTGGCAATTAGCACAGGGTAATTTATCCATTAAACAGTTCAGATACAGGTTACCACAACCTTCAAAGAGACATATAGACAATAATACTATTTCACTCAAGTATCATCATAAATGTTAATATTCCTTTTTTGATCTTTGAATTAAAGTTATAGCAATAGACAAGACTTGTTTGCTTACATCACAAGACCTGAGCAAACATCTACCCTTGAGATCTCTAACAATGCAGACTTGCATTTCAAAGCTCTATTCATTTACATATCTTCCTAACCAGTCCTTAAAGTTCACCCATGGGTCAGGTTAGTCTGTGAGTTAATTGGGCCCTGTCACCTTCCAATGAAATATTATATTACACTCATAACGTCACACATGCACAAATTCACACTAAGCTGAGCTGTTCCCAGCTCCACAGGATCCAGGCATGTTCCCATGGAGAAAGATCCCAGGCCTGCTATGTGCTTGGCATCCCAGGCCATCCTGCCATCTGCTTCTCTCCTTGGGAGCCCTGACGGCACCGTATGCAGATCAAAGGCCAGCACTGACTCCCCAGAACCCACTGCTGCGGAGGAAATGCTGGAGGTTTTAGCTGGGCCCACGGGGAATCTGCGGGAATTAGGGTTCAGAAAATTCATGGTAAAGCCTGGAAGGTGGGGTTAACCCTCGACACGCCAAGAGTGGCCAGACTGCCCCCAAATGCCCAACCCCTCATATCATATCATTGGAGGAAGAGGGGAACAGTGCCTTTCGGGGGCCCTATTAAAGCGCAGGGCCCCGCTCCTGGGATTCTGCCTTAATGCAGCACCCTACGTGAAAGCGTGTTTGCTAGTTTCAACTGCTGGGAGAGACTCCAATGTTCCAGGAGCCAGGAGGAGCTGCTCTGGCTCATCAATGCTGGAAAAACCTGAAACCAGCACATGCATCCCAGCTGGGGCAGTTTGAACTGTGCTGGGTAGCCACTGCACCTAGGGGCTGACAGGGATCAGCCACACGGGCGGAGCAGGACGCAGCCAGCTGGGGGGTCAGGGTGAGGAAACCTGTGGCTGTATTGCGAGGCAGGGCAGAGACAGAGAGATGGAGGGAGGGAGGGAGGAGGAAAGGATGAGGGAGAGACGGAGGGACATGTTCAGCTTTGAGCTAAGCTGGCCCAGCTCTGATGAGGATTTTCTCATCTCTGGGAATCCACTCCCCCAGCAGCATGGAAGGGTGCAGAGGAGTCATTCATGGTTGCATCACTATTTGGGTAATAGCCCTAAGCCAATTGAAAGGGAGACAGTGTTTCCCCCTAGTGGTCATGTGTCATCCCCCCTGTACTGATATTCACATTCCCTATTGTTCCACCCTGCCGCTCATGACAACACCTGTACCCAGCCTGCGCTTCTCCCCGCGTATAGGAGCATGCCCCATACTGTACCCCAGGAGTAAAATGTCCCTGGGAAGTCCCGGCTGCCCCAGTGCATCTTGGGATGAATATATAATAGAGCCAGCAGCCCCTTGGTTGCCCTTGGCACACACAGTGGTGGTTGCTATGCGGGACACAGCTATGCTCCACGCCAGCTTCTCAGCTGCAGCCCCCCAGGCCAATGTGCTCAGCTGGTTTCTAATGAGATCCAGCTCAACCCCATCTTAAGACACATGCCCTGCCACGCGCCGGATAGGCCAGAGGGAAAAGCCAGACCAAGGGAATGCAGCTGCGGGAGGGCGGCACGGTTGCAGAGTTAATCTGAGCGGCTGGGTGAGCAGCAGGGTGTAGAGGGACGTGGCCTCCCCAAAGTAGTGCTGAGACCCCCCCAGTCTCCAGCGATGCTGCCTTCCCACCCACACTGGGGCCACTCTTCCTTTGGAGCCTGTCTGCAGGACCATCTCCCTCCTGGATCGGGGGACTGTGAGGGGGGAATGCAGTACCCATGAGTTGGATATAACTGCCCTGGGAACCTGCTCAGAGCTGGGTTTGCCAACCCTCCAGGATTGTCCAAGAGTCTCCAGGAATTAAAGATTATTTTGTGTGATGAAACCTCCAGGAATACGTCCAACCACAATTGGCAACCCTACCAGAACCCCCTGCCCCAAAGGAAGGTCAGACCAGAGTGAGGGGAGGGTGGGGCCCGGTGGGCAGAACCTGAGTTCCCTTGTACCTTGGGAGCACGGGGCTCAAATGCTACTATTGTCACCTGGGGGATGAGAGGGATGGATCTGAAAATGTTCGCAGCATAAAACCATAGCACAAGTGGCAGATCCTACTCAAGAGAGGCCCAGAGCTGGACAGCAGGGGATGCAGGTCGGGACTGAGAGGCATCAGCAAAGCGGGTGGGGAGGAGCCAAGGGCTGCGAACCCGGGGTCTGGGTGGGCTTGAGGGGCATTGGCAGAGCAGCATGCAGGGCCCAGAACTAGGTACTGTGGGTTGGGGATGAGTGACATTGCCAGCAGAAGCTTCCTGCTCTGCTGCCCCAGCTAGATTCCCCTTTGGATTCGGAAGGTTCTGTATTCATTTAGTCGGAGAGACACATCTGGGTGGAAAGGACCCCGCCCCGTCTCTGCTTGGAGCAGTAACAGGAGATACTGCAGGGACACCCAGATACGCACAGAAGAACTCACAGGACAGTGTTCCCTCTAATTTTTCCCATGTATGGAATGAATTTTGTTATGGGCACCAATACGAAGGTGATGTGTCACCTTCATATTGGTGCCCATAACAAAATTTGTGTGGTGGGGGTGGGGCCAAGGGGTTCGGAATGTGGGAGGGGACTCAGGGCTGGGGCAGAGGGTTGGGGTGCAGGGGGTGAGGGCTCTGGGGTGGGGCTGGGGATGAGGGGTTTTGGGTGCAGGAGGGCTCAGAGGCTATGGCGGGGAGAGAGGACTCCCCCCAGCTCTCTCTCCCCACAGCAGCAGCACTTAGGCTGTGAGGGAGAGGCGCCTCTCCCTGCTGTGGCAGCTCTGGGGTTAGGGCTGCAGGATAGGTGCCCCTACCCCAGCCCCAGCAGGTCCGGGCCAGGGGAGGGCCACCCCGGACGTGCCTGGGGCCAGGCCAGGCCGCGCCTGAGACCGGGCTGCTTCGGCTGTGTAACTCCCACAAGGGGAGAGGCAATTCTTGCTTTAGTCCTGAGTGGAGCGCAGGATCTGGTCCAAGAGGTAACTATAACAGGACCGCTTGGAAATAGTGACCATAATATAATAACATTTAACATCCCTGTGGTGGGAAGAACACCTCAACAGCCCAGCACTGTCATTTAACTTCAGAAAGGGGAACTATGCAAAAATGAAGAGGTTAGTTAAACAGAAATTAAAAGGTACAGTGACTAGAGCAGGGGCAGGCAAACTTTTTGGCCTGAGGGCCGCATCGGGTTTTGGAAATTGTATGGAGGGCCGGTGAGGGGAGGGGGACGTGGCCCGGCCCCCACTCCCTATCCGTCCCCTCCGCTTCTCGCCCTGACGGCCCACCCCAAGGACTCCTGTCCCATCCACCCCCCCGCTCCCTGTCCCCTGACTGCCCCCCGCCACCCTATCCAACCCCCCTCCTTCCTGACTGCCCCCCCGGACCCCTGCCCCCATTCAACCCCCCTGTTCCCCGCCCTCTGACCGCCCCGACCCCTATCCACACCCCCGACCCCTGACCACAACCCCGAACTCTCCTGCCCTCTATCCAACCCCCCCCCCCCCCGGCTCCCTGCCCCCTTACGGCACTGCCTGGGGCACCGGTGGCTGGCAGCACTACAGCCATGCACCGCGCAGCACAGAGCACGGGGTCAGGCCGATCTCTGCAGCTGTGCTGCCCCAGGAGCTTGCAGGCCCACCGCCCAGAGCATTGCGCCGGCGGCAGGGCGAGCTGAGGCTGCGTGGGAGGGGGAACAGCAGGGGAGGGGCCGGGGGCTAGCCTCCTGGGCCAGGAGCTCAGGGGCCGAGCAGGAGGGTCCTGCAGGCCAGATGTGGCCTGCGGGCCGTAGTTTGCCCACCTCTGGACTAGAGTGAAATCCCTGCAAGCTGCAGGGACACTTTTCAAAGACACCATAATAGACGCCCAACTTAAATGTATACCCCAAATTAAAAAACACAATCAAAGAACTAAAAAAGAGCCACCGTGGCTTAACAACCATGTAAAAGAAGCAGTGAGAGATAAAAAGGCATCTTTTAAAAAGTGGAAGTCAAATACTAGTGAGGTAAATAGAAAGGAGCATAAACACAGGCAAATTAAGTGTAAAAATGTAATAAGAAAAGCCAAAAAGCAGTTTGAAGAACAGCTAGCTAAAAGGTAATAACAAAATGTTTGTTAAGTACATCAGAAGCAGGAAGCCTGCTAAACAACCAATGGGGCCCCTGGACAATTGAAATACAAAAGGAGCACTTAAAGACAATAAAGTCATTGCGGAGAAACTAAATGAATTCTTTGCCTCAGTCTTCACGGCTGAGGATGTTAGAGAGATTCCCAAACCTGAGCCGTCCTTTGTAGGTGACAAATCTGAGGAATTGTCACAGATTGAAGTGTCACTAGAGGAGGTTTTGGAATTAATTGATAAACTTAACAGTAACAAGTCACCAGGACCAGATGGCATTCACCCAAATGCGAAATTGCGGAACTATTAACTATGGTTTGTAACCTGTCCTTTAAATCGGCTTCTGTACCCAATGACTGGAAGATAGCTAATGTAACGCCAATATTTAAAAAGGGCTCTAGAGGTGATCCCGGCAATTATAGACTGGTAAGTCTAACGTCAGTACCGGGCAAATTAGTTGAAACAATAGTAAAGAATAAAATTGTCAGACGCATAGAAAAACATAAATGGTTGGGCAAAAGTCAACATGGTTTCTGTAAAGAGAAATCATGTCTTACTAATCTATTAGAGTTCTTTGAAGGGGTCAACAAACATGTGGACAAGGGGCATCCAGTGAACATAGTGTACTTAGATTTTCAGAAAGCCTTTGGCAAGGTCCCTCACCAAAGGCTCTTATGTAAATTAAGTTGTCATGGGATAAGAGGGAAGATCCTTTCATGGATTGAGAACTGGTTAAAAGACAGGGAACAAAGGGTAGGAATAAATGGTAATTTCTCAGAATGGAGCGGGGTAACTAGTGGTGTTCCCCAAGGGTCAGTCCTAGGACCAGTCCTATTCAACTTATTCATAAATGATCTGTAGAAAGGGGTAAACAGTGAGGTGGCAAAGTTTGCAGATGATACTAAACTGGATGACTGGAAAAAGGCTAATGTAGTGCCAATCTTTAAAAAAGGGAAGGAGGATCCAGGGAACTACAGGCCAGTCAGCTTCACTTCAGTCCCTGGAAAAATCATGGAGCAGGTCCTCAAGGAATCAATTCTGAGGAGAAGAAAGTGATCAGGAACAGTCAGCATGGATTCACTAAGGGCAAGTCATGCCTGACTAACCTAATTGCCTTCTATGACAAAATAACTGGCGATGTGGATGAGGGGAAAGCAGTGGACTTGACTTTAGCAAAGCTTTTGATATGGTTTCCCAAAGTATTCTTGCCAGCAAGTTAAAAAAGATAAAGTAGTATGGGCTGGATGAATGGACTATAAGGTGAATAGAAAGCTGGCTAGATCGTCTGGCTCAACTGGTAGTGATCAATGGCTCCATGTCTAGTTGGCAGCCGGTATCAAGCCGAGTGCCCCAAGGGTTGGTCCTGGAGCCAGTTTTGTTCAATATCTTCATTAATGATCTGGAGGATGGCGTGGACTGCATACTCAGCAAGTTTGCAGATGACACTAAACTGGGAGGAGTGGTAGATACACTGGAGGGTAGGGATAGGATACAGAGGGACCTAGACAAATTAGAGCAGTGGTCCCCAACCTTTTTCGTCTGGCAGGTGCAGAAAGAAAAAAAAAAAAAAAGCCGAGTGCTGCCGGCGGAGCAAAAAAAAAGAAAAAAAAAGCCGAGTGCTGCCTGCGGGCACCGCGTTGGGGACCCCCGAATTAGAGGATTGGGCCAAAAGAAACCTGATGAGGTTCAACAAGGACAAGTGCAGAGTCCTGCACTTAGGACGGAAGAATCCCATGCACTGCTACAGACTAGGGACCGAATGGCTAGGCAGCAGTTCTGCAGAAAAGGACCTAGGGGTTACGGTGGACGAGAAGCTGGATATGAGTCGACAGTGTGCCCTTGTTGCCAAGAAGGCTAACAGCATTTTGGGCTGTATAAGTAGGGGCATTGCCAGCAGATCAAGGGATGTGATCGTTCCCCTCTATTCGACATTGGTGAGGCCTCATCAGGAGTACTGTCTGTGTCCAGTTTTGGGCACCACACTACAAGAACGATGTGGAAAAATTGGAGAGTCCAGTGGAGGGCAACAAAAATGATTAGGGGGCTGGAGCACATGACTTATGAGGAGAGGCTGAGGGAACTGGGATTGTTTAGTCTGCAGAAGAAAAGAATGAGGGGGGATTTGATAGCTGCTTTCAACTACCTGAAAGGGGGTTTCAAAGAGGATGGATCTAGACTGTTCTCAGTGGTACCAGATGACAGAACAAGGAGTAATGGTCTCAAGTTGCAGTGGGGGTGGTTTAGGTCGGATATTAGGAAAAACTTTTTCACTAGGAGGGTGGTGAAGCACTAGAATGGGTTACCTAGGGAGGTGGTGGAATCTCCTTCCTTAGAGGTTTTTAAGGTCAGGCTTGACAAAGCCCTGGCTGTGATGATTTAGTTGGGGATTGGTCCTGCTTTGAGCAGGGGGGTGGACTAGATGACCTTCTGAGGTCCCTTCCAACCCTGATATTCTATGATGCTATGAATCATTAAAAAGGGGATAGAGAATAAGACAGAGAATATCTTATTGCCCTTATATAAATCCATGGTATGTCCACATCTTGAATACTGCGTACAGATGTGGTCTCCTCATCTCAAAAAAGATATACTGGCATTAGAAAAGGTTCAGAGAAGGACAACTAAAATGATTAGCGGTTTGGAAGTGGTCCCATATGAGGAGAGATTAAAGAGGCTAGGACTTTTCAGCTTGGAAAAGAGGAGACTAAGGGGGGATATGATAGAGGTATATAAAATCATGAGTGGTGTAATGGAGATGGGCCTGATATGCAAAGTGAAGAGCATTCAGGGTTCTGGCTGTCTCTGCTCTCTGTGCCGGAGCGTAATTCTCCCCCTGAGGGAGAGAGATACTGTGGCACAGCCCGGGGAAGTGACTTGCACCAACTTACAGAGTGGGTCACTTGAAGACCCAGGAAGAGAAGCCAGCAGTCCTGCCTCTAGCAGCATGCTCAGACCACTAGACCACAGCTGTCCCTCGGATGCGGCCTCACAAAGCCTGGGGGCTTGGTGCCCCGAGTTGGAGGGGGAGCCAGGGAGAGGAATCCCTGAAATGCCAACATGTCTCACGGCGCGCCCAAGAGCAGCATCTTCAGCCGCACACCCGCCCCAAGCTGGCCCCTTCCCTAGCAGCTCCCATGCTCACATATCTGAGTAACACCTATCCAAAGAACCCAGAGCCAGAAACCCAGGCAGTGTCTCCAGCTAACGCTGTCAGGGGAGGAGACCTCACTTCAGATAGTGGGGGTTTCGGGTAATTGACGAACATAAATTCTCCTAGGCATTTCCTTGGCTGGCAGGAACACACCAGCATTATAAGGGTTAAAAATCCCTTGTATTCTGGGCCAGGCATCATCTCTGTCCCTAACCCTGGGTCCCTTCTTCTGTCTGCAGCTTCCCCACAGAGCTTCAAGACCCAGGGCTGCGTAGGTGCCGCAGGCACGCTGAGGATTACACAGCCTGCAATTAGGGCTGGCCAACACACAACTGCAACAGAAGCCCTTTGATGCAGGCCCTGGTGGGGAGAAGAAAGGCCCCTCTTGAGGCTGATGACTTCAGCTCGCAGAGAGGCGGATTTCTGTGGGACTCTGGAGTGCTCTGGCGTTCCCATTGTGCAGCTGTGGGGAGTGCAGCTTTGGAGACCGGTGACCTCTCCCCCTTCGCTCACTCCGGCCCTGGCACACAGGCCGGCTTGGATCCAGTTAGCATAGCCCTCGGCCAAAATGACCCGCAATCAATAGCCTCAGCCAAATAGCCAAGAGGGCAAGTTTAATGTACTGGCTGTGCCCTGGTGCTCCTCAGTTCTCAGGAGCTAAGTCTGTACTTGGATATGGGAGACCACCAACGAAAGCCCAGCTTCTGTAGGAAGCCATCGACCCTCTGAGTCAGTGCTTTCACCAGTGTGGTGCTAGGGGGCGCTGTGGAGCAGGGTGAGTGTGACAGTTGGGAGAGGGGATCATGTAAGGTCTGAGGCCTTTCTCTGTAGTCATATTAGGAGAGCAGCAGCCATGAGCCAAGAAGCAGAAAGTCACATCCTCACATTCCATCCAAATTACATTAAAACAATGTGATATCGGGCTGTTAAGAAGGTGATCCTGTCCTAATAGCATAGGGTGCCCAGACAGCAAGTGTGAAAAATTGGGACGGGGGTGGGGGGTAATAGGAGCCTATATAAGAAAAAGACCCAAAAATCGGGACTGTCCCTATAATATCGGGACATCTGGTCACCCTATAATAGCACCCACTATCACCAGATAAAGAAACAGATCTTACGATGTTTAAAGAAAACTTTCATTGATGGCATTCTGTCTGGTAAGGAACCACATATCAACAGTTGTGGGTGTGAAATCTCTACTCCATTATTGTCAAGTATCCAGGAGCGCTGCCAGCTTTTTCACCGCCCTAGTGGCAGAAGGTCCCGCCCCCGAAATGCCACCCCCGACAGAGGCGGCGGAAGGTCCCGCCCCCGAAATACCGACGACGACTGGGGCGCCGGCGCCCCCCAAATGTTAGCGCCCTAGACGACCGCCTAGGTCGCCTAATGGGTTGCGCCGGCCCTGCAAGTATCAGAGGGGTAGCCGTGTTAGTCTGGATCTGTAAAAAGCGACAAAGAGTCCTGTGGCACCTTATAGACTAACAGACGTATTGGAGCATAAGCTTTCGTGGGTGAATACCCACTTTGTCAGGCTCCATTATTGTTTTGCTTGTATGGTCCCCACTTCTCTATTGTTTATCTGTATGGTTTTTGTCTGGTTCTTTGATTGCTTCTGTCTGCTACATAACTAATTTTGCTAGGTGTAAATTAATTAAGGTGGTGGGGTAGGATTGGTTAGAGAATTTTGTTACACTATGTTAGGATTGGTTAGTAAAACTTTAGTAAAATGATTGGTTAAGGTACAGCTAAGCAGGACTCAAGTTTCACTATATAAACTGGAGTCCAAAAGGAAGTTCTTGGGAACCAACTCCAGGACACAGCCCCAAGATCAGAGCTGCCAGACCTCAACACCCTGCCAATCACAATGTGCAGAAGCTGGAGACCCCAGATGACCTGATCTTGACTGGCCATTAGGAAAAGTTGGTCTGCCTTATTGGGAGCGGTGAGCATTGTATGCTTAGCGTGTGCATTGTTTTGGTAATTGTTAATAGAGGATAAGGATATTACTGTGTAAGGCTCTTTCACTGGTAAAAAGATCCTGCACACCTGCAGAAAAGTATGCCCTGAGCCCTAGGAATTGGGTATGGGTGGCCCTGAGCCCTAGGAACTGGGTACGGGTAGGTGCCTTTCGCTCTGAGCCCTAGGAACTGGGAAAGGGTGGGGGTGCCAAAATCACCTGGCTTATGCCTTGAGCCCTCGGAACTGGGTAAAGGTGTGTGCCCTGGAGTGTGCGGGTAACAGTCAGTGCTGACCCCTATGCCCCAGCATAGTGCCAGGAGCCACTGTACTGCAGAAAGCAGGGTGGGTGACTCCGGGTGGCTTTCTCTTCTGAATCAGTGCTGAGCCCACTTTCCCCGGACAGTGCTCGAAGGTGCTGTGTTGCAAGGAGCAGTGAGTGACTCATTAGACATTGCTCTTCTGAGTCAGGGCCAGCCTCAGCATGACACTAGAGCTGCTGTGCATGCCTTCTTTTGAATGAGTCATAAACCCCAGCCTCTTTGGGGTCACCAGAGAGCCCATGGCATGTTTCACAAGTGCCGGGTGTTCACCCCAGAGGCCTGGCTGAATTCCAGCTAGAGGAGTTACACTCTCCCAACCTAACATCTCCCTCTATTTCTGATTAGAAAAGTTATACACGTACACCTCTACCCCGATATAATGCGACCCGATATAACACGAATTCGGATATAACGCGGTAAAGCAGTGCTCCGGGGGGGCGGGGCTGCGCACTCCAGCGGATCAAAGCAAGTTCGATATAACGCGGTTTCACTTATAACACGGTAAGATTTTTTGGCTCCCGAGGACAGCGTTATATCGGGGTAGAGGTGTAATGCTCTCTGCAGTTGCGTAGCACTGCTACATCAGGACCACTGCTGTGATCCACCCCAGAGAAAGGTGCATTGCAGAGGGCCTGGAGCAAGTCTGGTGTCTGTGCAGCACATAAGGATGAACAGCGGTAGAGAAGTATAATAGTGGTATTTTTCATACATTATAGAGGTAATGAACATGATTGTATAGTTGAAGGTGAGTTGGGTTTTCCACTTAGAGCAGGGATTCAACCTCTGTGTTTGGTCTGAAGAACAAAGTGTATCCTCCCCAAATTTACAGCCCTTACTCTCTGGCCACAGAATGAATTGTCTGAGAATTTACAATTCATTGCAATCTCGTGCATAGGTTACACTTAAAAAAATTAGGTTGTAGTTAAACTAAGCTATTAACCATTGGGGTGTGTAATTGCTATTGTCAAATACGCTGCAGACAGGGTCACACCAACAGTTCAGGTAATTCTTGGGCTTGTCTATATTTGAAATGCTACACTGCAGTTCCCTGCTGTTACTCTTCAGTGTAGACATTAGCTATGTGGATGGGTGGGGTTCTCCCTGAGAGGTGGTAGGTACACCGAGGGGGCGGGGGGGACTTATCTACACCACTTAGGGGCATGGATTTTCACACGATGTAGCTGGGTCAACCTAACTTTTTAGTGTAGACCAAGCCTTAGGTGGGGACATTGTGACATCACAGGCAACTCCATCGATCACTACCCTTTCTTTACAGCTAATTTGCATGGGATAATTCTATTGGGTATAATGTTTCAGTGTGGTATGATGGGGACTTGACGACTGGTAGATGGCTGCCAACCAGTTTGGGCATCAGTGCATGAAAGGCTGTGAACCGAGGTGGTGCTACCAGGGGAACTGAGGCTGCAGTGCAGCGGTGGCTGGTCATGCACAGAAATGTTGGGACTCCAGGACTGATCTCTCCCTGCCCCCTTTCACACAACGCCAGTCTCACTGCCACAGCCCGTTATGCTAATAAATCAACTGCAATCCCCCAGTTCACTCCAGCTGCTTTGCACAGCTCTGTCAATGCAAAGCTGCTGTGAACCCAGCTGAACTGGTTGGTGAACTCTGTCTGCTTGGCATAGAATCGTAGGAATGGAAGGGACCTCGAGACAGTGGCGGATTAGTCACTGGACCGATGGGGCCTGTGCCCAGGGGCCCTGGCCAATTGGGGTGCCCCCCGCACCCTGACCCCACTCCCTGGCAGAGGTGCTGGCAGGGGAAGCCCCAGCACCTGGACCCTGCCTGTGGCCCCAGGACTGGAGGAGCTCTATCTCCCTGCCGCGCCTCAGGGCTGGGGGAGCTCTCACTCCTCATTGTGGCCCCGGGGGCCATGGCGGGGGGGGGGAACAGAGCTTCTCTGGTCTTGGGGCTGCAGTGGGTGGGGCAGAAAGCAGGGGGTTGTGGGGCTGCAGTGGGGGAGGGCAGAAGGGGGCTGAATGTGGATGGAGCGGAGCGGGGCCACAGGGGGAAGGGGCACAATGCAGTGGGGCTATTGGCGGGGTGCATGCAGAAGGGCCCCATGAAACCTTAATCCTCTTCTGCCTCGATAGGTCATCTAGTCCAATCCCCTGCACTCATGGCAGGACTAAGTATTATCTAGACCATCCCTGACAGGTGTTTGGAGATTTTTAAGATTACATTAGACAATGACAGAGATTCCACAACCTCCACGGGCAATTTATTCCAGTGCTTAACCACCCTGACAGTTAGGAAGTTTTTCCTAATGTCCAACCTAAACCTCCCTTGCTGCAATTTAAGCCTGTTGCTTCTTGTCCTGTCCTCAGAGGTTAACGAAAACAATTTTTCTCCCTCCTCCTTGTAACAGCCTATTATGTACTTGAAACTGTCATCATGACCTCTCTCAGTCTTCCGTTCTCCAGACTAAACAAGCCCAATTTTTTTTCAATCTTCTCTCATAGGTCATGTTTTCTAGACCTTTAATCATTTTTGTTGCTCTTCTCTGGACTGTCTCCAATTTGTCCACATCCTTCCTGAAATGTGGCACCCAGAACTGGACACAATACTCCAGTTGAGGCCTAATCATATCTGTGGCTCTGTCCTTACCAGTGAACATTTTTAAGACAATGGAGGGTTGATACTGTGATGAATTGGGATGGGGGGGGGGTGTTTCTGTTTGCAGTCTGTACCACTTCTGGGGATAATTTTATGAAATGACAGTGTCAGGGGACACCAGTGTTTATGTGGATCCCTGTAACGATGCAGTGACTCACTGGCGTGGCGCCTCCTGCTGGACATCCAGGGAAGTAGCTCGCCAGCCTCCGGAGCACCCTCTGTCGGCCAGTGTCTCACCTGTCGCTGGCCCCCGTGTCCCTCCTGGAACCCAGTGTCCCTTTCTCTTGGGGGCTGCTGCCTGGCAGTACCCCCACAGTCTCTGGGTCTGCCCTCCCAGGGGAACCCCCAACCCCCTATCTCCACCTGGCCTCAGTATATGGCTACTGCCAGTCACCATCTAGCCTGCGCTCACTGGGGCGGACTGCAGTTAATTGCCACTCATCAATGGCAAGGAGGGTTTGGACTTGCTGCCTTTGCCTAGCCCACGTTACACCTCTGTAGCCCCAGTACCTGTTCTGGCCTTTATCAAGGCCTGCCGCCTGGGGGTTCTCCAGGCTGGAGCTCCCCAGCTCCTCTAACCTCTACTCTACTCTACTCTACTCTACATACCTTCCTCAGCTTCTAGGCAGCCAGGCCCTTCTCCCTCAAAAGCTAGAGGGAGAGTCCCACAGGTCCTGGCTTCCCTGGCCTTTATAAGGCCAGCTACGGTCTGATTGGGGCGTGGCCCCAGCTGTGACTGTTTCCCCAATCAGCCGAGGCTTGCTGCTCTCCTTAGCAGCAGCCCTCATGCAGCCTCAGCCCTGTCTCCGGGGCTGATTTCAAGCCCTTCAGGGCAGGAGCGGGTGACCACCCTGCTACAATCCCCCAGTCCTCACCAACCTGTTGTTACGTTTTTGGCTGCACTTTTCCCCTCACCTCCTCCTTTATGCACTCCCTATCCGTGGCCCCACAAAGTCGCGGGACCTCCTGGTCAACTTCCTCCTGGCCCTGGCAAAAATGACCATCTATGCCACCAGGGAGAGGAGGTTGGCCAATGGAGGCTCCTGTGACTGTGGGGCCTGTTTCCGCTCCTCCATCCGTTCACGCATCCGGGCAGAGTTCCTCTGGGCGGCGTCCACTGGCTCCCTTGACGCCTTTGAGGAGCAGTGGGCGCTGTCCGGGGTTCTCTGCTCGGTGTCCCCGTCAGGTTCCCTACTTTTGACCCTTTGACCTCACTCCTGTTCCTGTTTGTTTATTAGTTGTCCCCCGGACTCATTTGGGTTCCCGGTCCTGTGGGTCCTCCCCTTAGGCTGGGGGAGGATCCTTTAGCAGTGGGCGGGCTCCGCCCGCCCACTTCACGGAACCCAATAGGTACAATCCCCCAGGCGGGGTTCTCTGCTCGGTGTCCCCGTCAGGTTCCCTTCTTTTGACCCTTTGACCGCACTCCTGTTCCTGTTATTCATTAGTTGTCCCCCGGATTTATTTGGGTTTCGGTCTTGTAGATCCTCCCCTTAGGCTGGGGGGAGGGGGATCCTTTAGCAGTGGGCGGGCCACTTCCCGGAACCCAATATGTACAATCCCCCAGGAGTTAGCAGGGCTGTGCCATGTGTCTGTCAATCAGCATGCCAAGTAAAACACTTTGGGACAATGGGGTTGCTCTACCTGGGAGAAGACAGTTCTTCCACTTGTCTGAAGGGGGCACGGGGTTGAGAGCAGTGCAAATACCAAAAGGCAGAACCAAAGAAGCAGGTGACCCCAGCAGAGAGGGAAAACTGGGGGAGAGAGCATTTTTGCAGCTGATGAAGAAGAGGGAGGCTGTGGCAGGGGCAGGCTAGGCAAGGGGGTGCCCGCCTGCCGGAACACAGATGTTCCCCAAGGGAAGGGTGAGCTACTGAGGGACAGAGCACTTAGGGTGTTTCATTGCTTTGTAGGTATGTCCTGTACTTTATCCGTAAGGCAAGAGCATAAGGCTGGGCAATGGATGTCGACTGCTTCACAATTGCAGTGTGCCCCTGAGAGAGTTAAACTGTAAACCAGAAGTATCACACCCCGCTCCACCTAAAGGGTGTGTTCACGCACTGGGGAGTGTGAAGGGTCAGCGCTGTGCCCCGAAGGGCAGGCAGCTGGACAGTGGGTTCCAGCACTCAGAGGGGGGTGGCCAGATGTGAGGTCTGTGCCCTGAGTGTGCCTAGGGACACCAAGACCAGGGCAGTGGCTGGACTCCATTCAGGCTCCAGGAGCTTGAAGTACCCTGGGGATGCTGAGCTCAGAGGCTTGGATTCACCTCGCAGCAGCCTTGCTGGGTGGAGAACAAGGGTGCTCACTAGGATCTGGGACAGACCTGTGCTACAAATCTCAAAACGTCACATGGGAGCGTTCCCTTTGGGCTTCGGGATTAGTGCTTGTGTATGGATTTTTAAATCATTTACAGAAAGTTAAGGAAATTCCCAGCCAATAAACTCTGTGATGGGTGACAGGTATGTCTCAGTAGTGTGACATATATTAGGGAGGACTATAGGCCCAGGGAATTCAGAGTTAAGGTGACACTTTCAAAAATCCAAACATTTTAAGGTAACAAGTGCACCCAACCATCCTTAACTCTGCTCTGTAGCCTCACTAAGAGAAGAAAAAACACATTCACAAAAATCGAATGTGCTCCACTGTCTGTTGTACCCATCTGTCTTATACTTAGAGTGCAGGGACCGTGGGGCAGGAACAGTCATTTTGTTCTGTGTTTGTCCAGCTCCCAGCACAGCGGGGCCCGGGTCAGGTCCCTAGGCACCACCTATTGGGAGTGTTACCTGCACAAAATTCTCTGTTACTCACACACTCAAGGGCACCCACCTTTACCCAGTTCCTAGGGCTCAAGGTAAAACCCTCTTAATTTAGGCACCTCCACCCTTTCCCAGTTTCTTGGGCTCCAGGCGAAAAGCACCTAACTTTATCCCCCCTTTCCCTGTGGACTCAGAGCCTAATTTTTTGCAGGTTTAGCTGGTCTTTTACCAGTGAAAGAGCCTTACACAGTAATATACTACATAACCTCTATTTATTAACTATCACCAAAAAGAGACTGCACACGCTACACATACAGTGCTCACCACTCCCAATAAGACAGGTGAACTTTTCTTGACGGCCAGTCAGGATCAGGTCCATCTGGGGGACTCCAGTTTCTGCACGGTGTCATTGGCAGAGTGTTGAGGTCTGGCAGCTCTGATCTTTGGGGCTGTGTCCTGGAGTTGGTTCCCAAAGAACTTCCTTTCGGACCCCAGTTTATATAGTGAAATTTGAGTCCTGTTTAGCTGTACCTTAACTAATCATTATACTAAAATTTTACTAACCAATCCTAACATAGTGTAACAAAATTCTCTAACCAATCCTACCCCACCACCTTAATTAATTTACACCTAGCAAAATTAATTATGTAACAGACAGAAACAATTAAAGAACCAGACAGAGACCATACAGATAAACAATAGGGAAGTGGGGACCATAATGACAAAACAATAAAGACATGAGGATTTCACAACCACAGGTATTCATAAGTGATTTCTTGACAGACAGAATGCTAGTTTTCTTTAGCCATATTAAGATCTGTTTCTTTATCTGGTGATAGTGGGTGCCATTAGGACAGGGTCTCCTTCTTAACAACCTGATATTACATTGTTTTAATGTAATTTAGATGGAATGTGAGGATGTGACTTCCTGCTTCTCAGCTAATGGCTGCTGCTTGGCTGCTCTTTTAATCTGGCTGCAGACAAAGGCCTTAGGTTTTAGGCCTTACAATATGGCTGCAGACAAAGGCTTTTTCCTTACAGTCCCCTCCTTAATGATGCTTTTACCAAAGCCGTCATTACTAGTCCAGGAGTCCACTGCTCTACAGCCAAAATGCTTCTGAAATAAATGTAGTCAAACTTTACTAATTCTGGGTCACTGAGAACGAAAATGATGCTTAAAATTGTTGATTGGCTCTAGTTTTCAAGATATGCTATTGGGTCAGTATATACGACCCTTGACTTGGGAATGGCGGAGGATAAGTGAGTTATAAAGGGAAGGGATCTCAATTTAAACCAGAAATGACTAAAATACATCTTTGACTGGATCTATGAATAAATCTATGACTGGGTTTGGACAGTACTTGCTTTTTAGGCAAAACAATGAATGATGCAATCTGAAGCTGGTATTGCGTCATACAGGATATGAATTGCATCATGTTATTCCTAGAAGTCATGGATAATGCAATCATAACGAAGCTTACATCACTCTGCTGAACAAATTGCCCTATATCAGCTCTAGAAAACATACAGTGTCGTGCTCTCTTATTTGTCAGTGTTTGATTTTGCAAAGGGACACATTTCTGTTTAGCCAAAGTGAGCAGAGATGCCTCGTACTTGTGTGAACAGTGCAGATAACTTCTGCTATGTTTGTGGTGAAGTGACTTTTGCATCACAAAAGCGCAGTATAACCACTATGGTTAAGAAAGCCTATCACCTTTATTTTGGCTGCAAAATTGGAGATCAGGACAAGAGGTGGGCCCCACACATATGCTGCAACACTTGTGCAACAAATCTTCGCCAGTGGTTGAACAGGAAAAGGAAATCTATGCCTTTTGCAGTGCCAATGATTTGGAGAGAGCCAACAGATCATACCAGCAATTGTTACTTCTGCATGGTGCCTCCAGTTGGGAAAGGTGTGTCAAAGAAGAAAAAGTGGACTGTGCATTATCCAAACATTCCATCAGCTATACGCCCAGTACCCCACGGAGAAGGACTGCCGGTTCCTGATGCACCAGAATCATTCTCACTTGAGTCAGACGAGGAAGAGGAAGAGGATGAAACTTCTGGTCCTGAACCATCAATGTCACAGGACCCACATTTTCTCCCATCCTCCTCCTCTGAACCACACCTCATAACACAAGGTGAACTGAATGACCTTGTCAGGGATTTGGAACTACCCAAGAGTAAGGCAGAGCTGTTGGGCTCCAGACTACAGCAGTGGAATCTCCTGGCAGGTGATGTTAGGGTTTCCATGTTCCGTGACCGTCAAAAGGATCTTGTCCCATTCTTCTTCATGGAAGGTGATCTTGTAGCCTGCAACAACATCGATGGTGTGATGGCAGCCCTCAACATCGTTCACGATCCAGATGAGTGGAGACTGTTCATTGATTCATCGAAGACGAGTCTTAAAGCTGTTTTACTGCATAATGGCAATGTTTTGCCATCAATTCCAGTTGGTCATGCAGTCCATATGAAGGAAACCTATGACAACATGAAACAACTTTTGAGGTGCATAAACTATGACCAACATCAGTGGCAGCTTTGTGGCGATTTGAAGGTTGTTGCTCTCTTGCTTGGTCTGCAGGCTGGATACACAAAGTACTGCTGTTTTCTCTGCGAATGGGATAGTCGTGCAAGAGATTCCCACTACATCAAGAAAGATTGGCCACTCCGACAGTCATTGGAGCCTGGGAGGAAAAGTGTTCAGCATCCACCACTTGTTGAATCAAGGAAGATTTTGTTACCACCCTTACACATCAAGCTGGGTCTGATGAAGAACTTTGTCAAGGCCATTGACAAAACACAAGCAGCTTTCAAGTACCTCCGTGGAAAATTTCCAAGGTTAAGTGAAGCTAAGATAAAGGAAGGTGTCTTTGTTGGTCCTCAGATTCGTGAACTTCTTCGAGATGATGCATTTGACCATGCACTGCGTGGCAAGGAAAAGACGGCATGGAAAGCCTTCCAGTTAGTGGCAATAAATTTTCTCGGAAACAACAAGGCACACAACTACAGGTTGTTGGTGGAAAACCTCCTCAAGGCATACAAAAGCCTTGGTTGCAACATGTCACTAAAGATACATTTTTTGCACTCTCATCTAGATTTTTTTCCACCGAACTGCGGAGCAGTGAGCGACGAGCACGGCGAGCGATTTCACCAGGACATTGCAACAATGGAGAAACGCTATCAGGGCAAATGGAGCCCATCAATGCTTGCAGACTATTGCTGGACAGTGACAAGAGATGCTCCATTTAATGAATACAAGAGACAAGCCAAGAAGCGCCGAGTAGACACTGAATAGGACTAAACTATGTACATAATAGTTTTTTGCCTTTTGTTTCATAATAAATTTTATTTATATAACCCTTTTGCTGATTTTTAAAGTGTTACATAAACAGGACAGGTGAAATATTATCATGTAAAGCAACCATAAACACATGAAAAGACCTAGGTTTACAATTTATGATTAAAACTCTACTATCTACACAATATACATAGACATAAAATGTAAAAACTTAAATATCTTAGAAACAGTAGCCAATCAGTTGTTTTAATTGTCATATTTGAATTCAGCACATCAAAATACATAATAAATATCACATTTTATCTCTGAAGCAGACGACTTCTCAAAAATTGTAGACCAGTGACTCAGACCTGCTGAGCTTGGGCTTGCCTCCTGGGTTTAATTAACAAGGGCCTTATTTGACTTTGCATGCCAGCTTCCTGTATTCTTCCAACAGTTCTCGTCATCGAGCAAGCCAAAGCTATTATGCTCACTAATAAAGCCAATTGGGTTGCAACGATCACCCCAATGGTAATTTAGCATACTAGTTGCAGAAGGCGACCAACCTAATATGTTCCCCATGCCACCAGCACTCCCAGCTATCGCTGTGACACCACTGATTTCCTGAGGAAACTACAATGCATTGGTGACCTTCCAGAAAACACCATCCTAGCCACCATGGATGTAGAGGCTCTCTACACAAACATCCCACACACAGATGGAATACAAGCTGTCAGGAACAGTATCCCTGATGATGCCACAGCACAACTGGTTGCTGAGCTCTGTGCCTTTATCCTCACACACAACTATTTCAAATTTGATGACAATATGTATCTCCAGATCAGTGGCACCGCTATGGGCACCCGCATGGCCCCACAATATGCCAATATTTTTATGGCCGACCTGGAACAACGCTTCCTCAGCTCCCGTCCACTCACGCCCCTTCTCTACCTACGCTACATTGATGACATCTTCATTATCTGGACCCATGGGAAGGAGACTCTGGAAAAATTCCACCAAGATTTCAACAGCTTCCACCCCACCATTAACCTCAGCCTGGACCAATCTACACGGGAGGTCCACTTTCTGGACACCACAGTACAAATAAGTGATGGTCACATTAATACCACCCTATACCGAAAACCTACCGACCGCTATGCCTACCTTCATGCCTCCAGCTTCCATCCCGGGCACACCACAAGATCCATTGTCTACAGCCAAGCACTGAGGTACAACCGCATCTGCTCTAACCCCTCAGACAGAGACCAACACCTACAAAATCTCCACCAAGCATTCTCAAAACTACAGTACCCGCACGAGGAAATAAGGAAACAGATCAACAGAGCCAGACGTGTACCCAGAAGCCTCCTACTGCAAGACAAACCCAAGAAAGAAACCAACAGGACTCCACTGGCCATCACATACAGTCCCCAGCTAAAACCCCTCCAACGCATCACCAGAGATCTACAACCCATCCTGGACAATGATCCCACACTTTCACAAACCTTGGGTGGCAGGCCAGTCCTCGCCCACAGACAACCTGCTAACCTGAAGCACATTCTCACCAGTAACTGCACACCGCACCAAAGTAACTCTAACTCAGGAACGAATCCATGCAACAAACCTCGATGCCAACTCTGCCCACATATCTACACCAGCGACACCATCACAGGACCTAACCAGATCAGCCACACCATCACTGGTTCATTCACCTGCACATCCACCAATGTAATATACGCCATCATATGCCAGCAATGCCCCTCTGCTATGTACATCGGCCAAACTGGACAGTCTCTAAGGAAAAGGATAAATGGACACAAATCAGATATTAGGAATGGCAATATACAAAAACCTGTAGGAGAACACTTCAACCTCCCTGGCCACACAATAGCAGATCTTAAGGTGGCCATCCTACAGCAAAAAAACTTCAGGACCAGACTTCAAAGAGAAACTGCTGAGCTTCAGTTCATCTGCAAATTTGACACCATCAGCTCAGGATTAAACAAAGACTGTGAATGGCTTGCCAACTACAGAACCAGTTTCTCCTCCCTTGGTTTTCACACCTCTACTGCTAGAACAGGGCCTCATCCTCCCTGATTGAACTAAACTCATTATCTCTAGCTTGCTTCTTGCTTGCATATACCGGTATATACCTGCCCCTGGAGATTTCCACTACTTGCATCCGAAGAAGTGGGTATTCACCCATGAAAGCTCATGCTGCAAAACGTCTGTTAGTCTATAAGGTGCCAGAGGATTCTTTGCTGCTTTTACAGATCCAGACTAACACAGCTACCCCTCTGATACTTGACACCCTAATAGTGTTTCCCACCAAGAGTGATGTTCTACATCTGCAATAGTTTTTAGCACTTGGCTGATTTTTGTATTATCATGTTGTACTTCAATACGTATTTGTTCTCCTGTCTGTGCAATATATTGTAAATGTGAATATAACATAGGATGGACCAACAATTTTCTTATGGTCATATTCATGCCTAAAGTTACAGGTGTTACATTATGATACAACTGTGGTTTAAACTTCAAATAGTTTACAGTCCATACAGGTACATAGTATTCAAAATCACAACTTATAATTTTCCTAATATTGCAAAAACATCTATTAACTAAATAAGTCATAAAATACAGTTCATTATCATCTACTACTACCATAGGACAATGACTTCTAACACAAACACATCCCCTTTCTGCATATGCAACAACTGACTTTTGTTCAGTGAATATATTTGTGACGAAGTGGGGGGTTTGCTTGTTTTTTTCAATGGTTTGCATGCAGAGGGGGTGGGACGCAGCTTCCCTGGGTGTTACTAGTTTAACGAGGTGATAGGAGAGGGAGTTTGTTGTTACAGACAGGGCCGGCTCCAGGCACCAGCCCAGCAAGCAGGTGCTTGGGGCGGCCAACGGAGAGGGGCAGCACTCCAGCTGTTTTTGGGGCGGCAAGTCTGGGTCTTCGGGGGCGGGTCCCTTGGTCCCGCTGGGAGCGAGGGACCAGCCGCCGATTTGCCGCCGAAGACTGAAGCGGCGGCTGTAGGGCTGATCGCGATCGCGGCTTTTTTTTTTTTTTTTTTTGCTGCTTGGGGCGGCAAAAACCCTGGAGCCGGCCCTGGTTACAGAGGACCAGCGAGGGAACTTGGGACCCCAGCCAATGCTTTGGAGAATGGATACCCCAGCGACTGGTGACCGGGAGGCCCAGCTCGGGAGTCACAGCCGGTTCTGGCCAGTGGGAGGACAATGCGCTGCGGAAAGAGGACCCCGGTGACCTGACCAGCCGGTTCCAGCCAGAGTGGGTCAGAGGACGGCTGAGGGGAGAGGAGGCCCAGGCGACCCTGTTTACCGGGTGTAACAATGCTGCCTTTGGTGGGACACTGCTGAGAGTATCAATTCAAGACAAATTGCTTAAAGCAGGGCAGTTACAGCCCAAGGCTGGGGTTTCTCCACTTCTAAGGCACACCAAACCAGTCAGACAGAGAGGACTTTGGTTTTACCCCACTGGCTAACCATAAGTCATACAAGCAATTCCCTTAGACACTCCAGTTTCCCAGTATCACCACCAGTGCCACTGATTATGGGGGTGAATGGTTATGAAAACCAATACCCCAGTAAAAGAAAAAAGGTTCTCCTAATGCCAAAGGACCAAGCCCGAGACCCAGGTCAATATACAAATCAGATCTTACCCACAAATCACGCTGTTGCCAATCCTTTAGAATCTAAAATCTAAAGGTTTATTCATTAAAGGAAAAATATATAGATGAGAGCTAAAATTGGTTAAATGGAATCAATTACATACAGTAATGGCAACGTTCTTGGTTCAGGCTTGTAGCAGTGGTGGAATAAACTGCAGGTTCAAATTAAGTCTCTGGAGTACATCCACAGCTTGGATGGGTCATTCAGTCCTTTGTTCAGAGCTTCAGTTTGTAGCAAGGTTCCTCCAGAGGTCAGAAGCAGGATTGAAGACAAGATGGAGGGGTTTCCAGGGCCTTTTATATCCTCTGCCCATGGACACTCCTTTGTTCTTACTGTGGAAAATTACAGCAGCAAGATGGAGTCTGGAGTCACATGGGCATGCATGACTCAGTTTGCAGGCCGACGCCATTGTTTACATGTTAGTTTGAATGTTCCCAGGAAAGCTCAGATGTGGATTGGCGTCTCCCAAAGTTCATTGTCAGTTAAGTGTTTCTTGATTGGGCACTTACTGAGAATAGTCCCTTCTCAAGAAGCTGGCCAAATGCTTCACTGAGGCTACTTAGAATCAAAACATATTGAGATACAAGTACATAGCCAATATTTATAACTTCAAATACAAAAATGATACACACATACAGATAGCATAATCATAACCAGCAAACCACAACCTTGTCTTAGACCTTATTTGACCCCCTTTATACAAGATTTGGTGCCACTACAGGACCTTGGTTGCAACAATGATCTATGATCCTAAGTGTCTGGATGGAGAATCTTGGCCGCATGCTCGGGGTTCAGCTGATCGCCATATTTGGGGTCGGGAAGGAATTTTCCTCCAGGGTAGATTGGCAGAGGCCCTGGAGGTTTTTCGCCTTCCTCCGCAGCATGGGGCAGGGGTCGTTTGCTAGAGGATTATCTGCTGCTTGAAGTCGTCAAATCATGATTTGGGGACTTCAACAGCTGAGTCAAGGGTGAGAGTTATTTCAGGCGTGGGTGGGTCAACTCTTGTGGCCTGCATCATGCAGGAGGTCAGACTAGATGATCATAATGGTCCCTTCTGATCTTAAGTTCTATGATTCTATACAGTCCCAGTTTGTGTCAATAACATCACAGGCGTAGATACAACTTGTGGATTCCATTTCTACCTTGCATTTTCTTGTCTCTTTTCCCTGCTTCTCATGGGGTGTGGGGTGTGTGTGTGGGGAGAATGGCTATTCCCCCAGTGTTTCCACCCTTTTATTTCCCCTCGAGACCACCTTCCTTCTGGCTGTGGAAGGCTGAATGTAATCCCTGTTGGGACCCTCTGCTCCAACGTTAGCCCATTGGGAGCAGTAAGCTATGAAGCTGGGCTGGGAGATGACTACTGTGTGGATCCATATAATCAGGCGGCTGCCTCCTGAGCACTCCCTTGTGGCCGGGGGTGGCTCTGCAGACACCCTGCCTCAGTTTCCTTCTCTCAGGAGGCCCCTCATGATCTGCACATCACAGTCTAATGGTAATGAAAGCTTTCCCCTTCTGGGGCCCAGTTTAGTCCTTACACACTGGCCTCCCAGGCCCTGACCCCCCTTCAATGTCTCTCTCCGGGAGCCAGGGTTCAGCGCTTGGTTCAGTTCCTTTCCTTCCTGCAGGACCCAGTCTCGCTCCCTGCCGCGGCGTACTCAGCTCAATTGCAGCTTCTCAGGCTTCTGTCCTGCCTGGCGCCCCCAGCCCCACCTAGCTAGAGTGTTACTGGCACCCACTCAAGCTCCTTTGAAGTCCCACATGCAGCGCAGTGTAGTGGGGTGAATTGGACAGGGCCAGTGATCCAGGGCTTCTGGACCCTTAAGTTGTAAGAAGGGTGCAGGGAAAAACAGGGGCCAAATGTTGTTCATCCACAGTAGGGCCCGTGATCCAGACCAGGCTGGGACACCTCGCAGGGACGTGTTGGGGAGACTGGCCTATCCCATCAGAGGGTGACAGTAACACGTTCGCTGGGGATAGCATTGAGGAACTCCAAGGAAATGGGAACAGAACGGATGACAAAAGACACCTGGTGCCAGAGGCTGTGTCTCTGACAGGCTGCTTTGGCAAGTCTTTGGTGGGGTCAGGCATGGAACCCAGGCGTCCTAGAGCCACTAGACACCACTTTGTCTGACTGCGGGACTCATGTGCACAAAGAGAGTGCTACCTCCTTTAGCGGACAGTGCAAAGCCTCCACACACCCCACCCCAAGTAAACTTCATCTTCTGACTGATCGTGCTGGGGGCTCTGCCTGTCTCCAGCACTCTGGACCCTCAGCTACCACCATCACCTGGGACCCCCAATCGATTCAAGCTTCACGGAGTGGTGAGAACCCAGCTCTCTCTCTCTCTAGGTATCGCCTTCTGACCCTGACTTGTGTGATCAGTTAGTTTTCTAAACATGACTTTTATAATCAAATTTAAGTTAGATTTAATATTATAATTGTTTTGTTTGTTTGGCTCCCTATGGTTATTACCTGGCAATAAATAACTTTCATGGTTAAGCTGGTTGCTCCTCTCTCTCTCTCCCCCTCATGGGTGTTTTTTGGCTTCCTCATTCGCTCTGCAGCAACGCTTCTCGTACCTAAGCTAAAAGATCCCTGCAGCGCCCAAAAATCCTGTGGGGTTTGCTAATCAAGTGGGTTACTACCAGAACAATTGTAACGTGAAAGTAGGGATGGGGATGTGCTGAACCTGGGACATATGAGGGTGGCAGCTTGGAAGTGCTGCTCGACCCAGCCTGCTCAGGCGTACTCTACTCTGGTGCCATACCCATGGCATATGAGGGTGACAGCTTGGAGGTGCTGTTTGACCCAGCCTGCTCAATCCAAGGGCCTATGAGGATGAGCTTAGAAATGCTGCTCGACCCAGCCTACTGAGTCCATGGACATATAAGGGGTCAGCTTGGGAGTGCTGATTAACCTGGTCCTCTCAGACGCGCTCTGTTAATGTGTGTGTGTGTGTGTGTCCGTCTGATTGTGGGGCTGGAGGAACCCAGTCCTGGGGAACCTAGGTCCTGCAGGATAGCTCCATTGGGAGGGATCTTGCAGCAGGGAGAAGTAGAGCTCCGTATGAGAACACAAGTGACACAAGCAATACATGGATAGAATTACAGACCCCCCTCCCCCAGAAGAGTAACCCTAATAGATGAGCGAACCCCAAAGTAACGGGCAAAGCTGGTAACACAGGGCATTGGCGGATTGCTCTGGCCTATCTGGTTCTGTCTTGGCTGGAGGTGTCCACCTGACTCCAGCTCACTATCTGCCTTTAACTGGCACTGGATCAACCTTCCTTCCCCTTCCAAACCATGCTTCATATCAAAGGTGAAGTGCTGGCAGGCCTGCTGTAGGAGGGAGCTGTGCAGGAAGCCAGCCTTTCCCGCTGCAATGAGGGGATGGTGTAAGGGCAGATGAGAAGCAGGGCCAGATTCTCCACTGATGTAAATTGATGCAGCTCCATTGTCCTCACTGCAGATTGTCTCTGGGACTCCAGTGGAGCTGCTCTGATTTACACCGGCTGGGGATCTGGCTTGTCTGACAGAGATTACCTCTCCTTTTACCCTGGAAGTGATTGAGGCCCCTTTCCCCACTGGGGTGGGTGGCCCCCTCTTGCTCAGTGCTGGGAGGGATTCCTTGCTGAAACAATCCTAGCTCTGATCATGAACAGTCACCTACCCTTTCTCTAAATGCTGCCCCGGCTCCGAACGCCTCTCCCTGGATTTGTCCAGCAGCCGGCCTGAAGGACTAAGCCTCCTTTGTTTGGCCAGGTGGCTCCACTCCAAGGGAAAGGGCACCATAACCCGAGCAGGCCTCTCAAGCACTCAGCTGGCCTGCGGGAATGCCATCATCCTCCCACAATAGGGGCCATTGTGGGAACAT
This sequence comes from Platysternon megacephalum, assembly GCA_003942145.1. Lineage (NCBI taxonomy): Eukaryota > Metazoa > Chordata > Testudines > Platysternidae > Platysternon > Platysternon megacephalum. The sequence goes on along the minus strand of QXTE01000361.1, from coordinate 692,121 downwards.
CCACTCACGGGCTGTAACCCCGGCTCCAACATCAGCAGGCCCTCCAGAGTCTGAGGGGATGAAAGAGTCCCAGGCAACCACAAGGAGGCCTTTGACCCTGACAGCATGACCATAAGAAAACAAGAACATCCATACTGGGTCAGACCAAAGGTCCATCTAGCCCAGTATCCTGTCTTCCGACAGGGGCCAATGCCAGGTCCCCGAGAGGGAATGAACAGAACAGGTAATCATCAAGTGATCCATCCCCTGTCGCTCATTCCCAGCTTCCTTCTGGCTTAGTTGGGTGGGGTCTCCTGTGTCCCACCCTGGTCCGTTCTCATCACACTCAACACTGCCCCTATCATCCGTCTTCTTAAATACCCTCACTGACCCTTCCTCACTTACTAGCAACTACTCTCCAGCCTCTGATCTCCTGTCCCTCAGCAAACATCTGGTGACGGTGGTGTGACGGGTTGGATCACAGAAACCCACTTGGGAGCTGCCAGCTGATGTGCAAAGGCTACCTCTGTTCCTGTTCTCCCTGCCAGCTCGGTGGCTTCAGCTCCCTGTCTTGGTGAAGCCAGACACACCCGTCTGCTCCAGCACAGACTCAGGGTCTGAATCACCTGTCCCAAAGCTGCAGGTTTACCTGAGAACAGCTCACAGAAGTCTGCTTGCCCTTAGCACTCAGATGCCCAATTCCCAATGGGGTCTAAACCCAAATAAATCCGTTTTACCCTGTATAAAGCTTATACAGGGTAAACTCATAAATTGTTCGCCCTCTATAACACTGATAGAGAGATATGCACAGTTGTTTGCTCCCCCAGGTATTAATACATACTCTGAGTTAATTAATAAGTAGAAAGTGATTTTATTAAATACAGAAAGTAGGATTTAAGTGATTCCAAGTAGTAACAGACAGAACAAAGTAAGTTACCCAGCAAAATAAAATAAAATGCGCAAATCTATGTCTAATCAAACTGAATACAGATAATCTCACCCTCAGAGATGCTTCAGTAAGTTTTTTCTCAGACTGGACACCTTCCAGGCCTGGGCACAATTCTTTCCCCTGGTACAGCTCTTGTTCCAGCTCAGGTGATAGCTAGGGGATTCTTCATGATGGCTCCTTTCCCCCTCTGTTCTCTTCCACCCCTTTATATATCTTTTGCATAAGGCGGGAATCCTTTGTCCCTCTGGGTTTCCCCACCCCTCACTGGAAAAGCACCAGGTTAAAGATGGATTCCAGTTCAGGTGACATGATCACATGTCACTGCAAGACTTCATTACTCACTTGCCAGCACACACATATACAGGAAGACTCACAGGTAAATACAGCCATCTGCAGACAATGGCTCTGGTCAATGGGAGTCATCAAGATTCCAAACCACCATTAATGGCCCACACTTTACATAATTACAATAGGCCCTCAGAGTTATATTTTATATTTCTAGTTTCAGATACAAGAGTGGTACATTTATACAAATAGGATGATCACTCAGAAGATTATAAGCTTTGTAATGATACCTTACAAGAGACCTTTTGCATGAAGCATATTCCAGTTACATTATACTCACTTATTATCATGTTTTTATAAAACTATTCCAGTTACATTATATTCACTTATTATCATGTTTTTACAAAACCATATAGACTGCACGTCACAGGTGGTCTCCTCCCATCTCTCTCATCCCCTAAGACACTCAGATACCACGCATGGGCAGAGGGTGAGACCCTAGCACTGAGCTTGTCCTTCTCCAGGTGGCTACACACCTGCTTCTCTCCAGTCTGGCTCCTTCTCATCCTCATTGGTCACTCTTTTCTTCTTGTGGGGCTTCAGCAAGAAGCCCACCTCCCCAGCACTCCACCTTCTCAATATGAGCCCTATCTCTCTGACCATCTTCTCCCCTTCACTACAGAGCAGCTCCGGGCTCTGTCCTTGGTCACCTTCTCTTCTCTGTCTAACCCAGGGCACCAGTGTTAGCTCCAGCCTGGGACACAGCTGTTAGAATGGAGAGGGTTGTGGGGAAAGGTGTTTGCAAACACTGTTGCAGATCCTGAATGGTGTTTCCTGGCAGCAATATTTGCACCACTCTCCCATGCTGCAGCCAGACAGCTCCCTCACTCCAGGCACATCCATTGCACCTTTTCTGGCTTCCCAGCCATTTCAGAAGCCCCTGCCTTCATTTACAGTGCTGTCCTCTTCCCTGCAGTGTACCTCAGCTCCACGTCAGCCTCCTTGCAAGGGAGCCATTGGAGAACCTGGACACAGGCAATTCCTGGCAAGGGGCCAGTGGGAGGCTCTGGGTGGAACCAAACTCCTGAGAATGGAGGCATCACTCAGGAATCACTACAGACCTGATCCTCCCATTGAAGCCAATGGGCATTGAGGGCTCTTGGCATCTTGCAGGATTGGCCCCTATGTAGTGTGAACACTTGGTGCGTTTTAGCCCACGCCCTTTGGTTCTGGGGAAACTGAGGCACAAAGCAGTGACGGGACTTGCCCAAGAACTCAAGGGTGGAGCTGGGAAGAGAATCCAAGTCTTCCTGCTCATAGGATTTAAGGCCCAAAGCAGCACAGGGTAGCACTGCCATCTGGCACAGTGCACAGGAGGGGCGTTTGCCTGTTCTCTGGGGTGGTTTCTCAGCCGAGATCTTATCTCCCTCACTGTGCTCCCTGCTTCACATTTGCACTGACTTGTGCTGCTCTTTCCTTATTAATCCCATTCACTCCAGTGTGCCCATCTGGCTTCCAAATCCCGACTCCCAGAGCCTAGAGAATCAGGGCTGGAATGTGACTCACTGGGGAAAATGGGAGTGGGGGGCAGTAGAAGGGAGGGGCTGCCTTGTCTCTCACTGGATGTTACACAATCAAACAGGGGAATGCTCGGAAAATGAAGAATGGAAAGATTGCTGGGCAGCTCCGGAGAATGTTCTGATTCCATCTCGTCCTGTACACTAGGGAGCCCTCGCCTGGCCTTTGTACTTGGAGAAGCTGCCGGCTCCTGCTCACCTGAGATCATCATTGTCTGCTTGTGACATGACAGTCATCTCCCCACCAACCAACTGTGATGTCACCAGCAGAGCAGAGCCAGTGAAATTCACAGATACAAAGAAGCCGCCACCAGGTGAGTGCCCCTGGAGATGGAGAACTGGGGGTGCATGGGAAGCACAGAAGTTAGCCCTCAGAAGCAGGGTTGGTCTGCAGAGTTTGGCACGAGATGGGACTGGAGTGGGCCTTTAAGGGTCTGTCTGCACTGCAGCTGGCAGAGAGGCTCCCAGCCCAGGCAGACAGACTCACACTGGCAGGGCTTGAGCCCTGGGTGGGTGTTGCGACTAAGGCTGGAACTTGGGCTAGCCACCTGAGCTCAGACCCAGGGAGTTGTCTGGGCTCGAGAGTCTGAGCTGGCTGCCCAAGCTACGGGCTGGGAGGCTCATTCCCTGCTACAGTGTAGACATGCCCTAAGGGGACGCAGACTAGGCTGACTGCACCCAAATCAGGAAAAGCAGGGTCCAAGAGCAGGAGTTTGCTCTGGTATCTGTGATCCAAATTTCACCACCCCCAGTGCTGCAAATCTGCTGTGTTCTGCCTCCGAAGCAGAAGCTTATAAAGCACTATGGTATGTGTCACATTCAGGTCTCAGTCCTTATCTTCAAGGCACTCCATGGCTGGGCCCAGGCCCAGCGCATTAAAAAATCCAAAGTTCCACAGCAGGGACAGCTCTCTGCTCCTCAGGAACAATGGAGCTTTCTACCATCCAGGTGAAGCTTGTCTGTGCCAGAGACAGAGTATCCTCAGGGGCCAGTCACAGACTGGAACGAACACCCCCAAGAACAAAGGACTATCGCTGTGCACTCCAAGTGCTGGGTGACCTCCTCTGACCTGCCTTCTCTGCGCTAAACCCAGGGTAGTGTGTATGTATAAAACAAACCCTACCAAAACAACCCCCTCCATCCTGCACACAGTCCTCCCCATGGAGATGAGAGAGAACGAACCCCATGGGACAGATATCAATCACATTGCTTAATAGGCGGCCTGAAGGCTCAGATACCGCAGAGATGAGAGCAGGATACACGCCCCATTAGAACCGACTAGCAAGGTGCTGTCACCGTATCACTCTGCTCCCACCGGCCAGTGGGTTCCCAGCTCCAGCATTCAGATCAGTGAAGTGATTGCGTGAACCTTCCCATGCTGCTGGGCCCAGGCTGTGATGCCACAGTGCCAGGGAGCAAACCCATGACAAAGCCCTATGCTGCCACCTAGTGGCCAGTCCATGACAACGCTTCTGCCAACTTTGTGCATCGCAATTTTTCTTTTGGCTTCTATTCCTGGGGCTTGATGCGTCCATGAAGCTGAACCGGTTGAGGGCCTCTGGGCAGGTCCTCAGCAGCAGCATGCTCGACCGAGGCACTGGAGAAGGTCCTGTCATCTTCAGGGGCTCATGGCAGTCAGGAATCCCAGCCCTGCCGTAAGGTTTGCTTTTATACTGGGAGATGAACCCAGCACAAAGCCCATCATCCTATCGCTGGTCTTCAATGAACTGCATCCCACCCAACAAGTCCTGTGCTGGGGTGAGACAGGATCCCAGGTCCCATCCCCATGCTAAGGCTGTGTCCTGCCCCTGCACCTGGAGCCCCAGCGGCTTTTATGGTGAATAAAAAGACAAGTGAAAACAGGAGTGATCTGAGCATTTGGAGGGAGGTCAGGCGCCCTAATAAACATGGTGTCGACTCTGACTGTGCCCATCCTTCATCGTGCTGAGGCAGGTCATGTCCGCATCCCGCTGCTTCTCCTCTGTGGCCTAAATCCAGCCTTCCCTCCCTGCCTCATTAAAACACCCATCCAGGCGGGCCCTCACCAACTCACTCTCGACTGCCTCCCCCCCTCTGGCCTTCCTGACACCCACCTTCCCTCACTCAGAGCCAGGCAAAATGCCGCCATCGTGATCATCCCCCCAGTTCATCACCCAGGTTCCATCCCCCCTCTCTGTGAATCCTGCCACTGGCTTGCCTGCTCCTCAGCTTCTCGTCTTCACCCTTCAGATCCTCTCTCGCAGCTCTGGTATCCTGTCACATCACCCCTGTGTTCTGCCAACGGTGCCAGCCCTGATCCCCCAGTGTGGCCCCTTCCTCCCCAACTGTCTTCGTGCTTCCTTCCACATGGTATGCCTTCCCTCAAGGCCTCTGCCTCCTCCTTCACATCCTCCTCAAGACCCGCTTCTGCCGGGAGGCATAAAAGGAGTCAGCTCCCTATCGACTGGGTCGGCAGCATTGGCTGGTAGGTCAAAGTGCCCCCGAACTGTCACTGTCAGCCCATGGCTCAGTGTGATCTCCTCACCGTCACCCTCACCGCACCACCCCCCGCCCCCCGTTCTGTCACACTCACCCCTTTCCCCTTGTCGTAAGTTACAGGGTAAGCTCTTCCCGCCAGGCACTGTTTCTTTCTGTGTCTGTGCAGCCCCCAGCACAGTGGCACCTTGACCCTGAGGGCAGCCCCTGGGTGGTGCTCTCATGAAGGTAACGCCATCACTCTCCTTCCCTGTCCTGCATCTCCAGCCCCACCTTCCTGCTCTCAGCCATCAGGCACGACCCCTGTGCTCACCCCCCTGCACTGGCTGCCAACCAGTAGAGCCATAGGGGTTGGCTTAGCCCTAAGTCACCAGGCTGGTATTTTCAAAGGGGCCTAAGGATTTCAAGAGGTGCCTAAAACCCCAGCCGAGGGTCCCAGCTTGAGANTCGCTCCGAGCGGGAGTGAGGGACCCTCCGCCGAATTGCCGCCGAATAGCTGGACGTGCCGCCCCTCTCCCGAGTGGCCGCCCCAAGCACCTGCTTGTTCAGCTGGTGCCTGGAGCCGGCCCTGCCTTCCACTTTCCCTGTGTGGCCCTGTGGCATGCAATCATTGTGTCACTGGAGCTCACCTAGCCCTGGCCAGGCTCATTAGCTCAAGCTGTAGTAGCTCATGGTTCTTAGCTCTGGGGGTCACTGGTTCAGTCCTTGGTGTGTTAGCCCAGATGGTAGCCATCATGCTGGCAACAGAGGGGTCCCTCTAGAACCCCCACCCTCTCCAAGGCTTGGGTGGTGATGCTGGGGGGAGCATTTATTGTATTTGCTGTCTGGGAGGGTTTCTGGAGGGATCGGGCTGTACTGTTCTATGTGTTTTGCTACCCAGCAAGACACTCTGGGGAAGGTGGGAGGTGATGTTCTTTCATGCTTGGGGAGGCTTTTAGAAGGAGAACTTTTGAACTCCTGGGTAAGCATAATGTTCTACCTGAACAACCTTAACTCTGCCCTCTAGTGATGTCATGCAGGGTAAACTCATAAATTGTTCGCCCTCTATAACACTGATAGAGAGATATGCACAGCTGTTTCCCCTCCCCCCCCCAGGTATTAATACTTACTCTGGGTTAATTAATAAGTAAAAAGTGATTTTATTAAATACAAAAAGAAGGATTTAAGTGGTTCCAAGTAGTAACAGACAGAACAAAGTGAATTACCAAGCAAAATAAAATAAAACATGCAAGTCTAAGCCTAATACAGTAAAAAAGCTAAAATGCAGGTAAATCTCACCCTCAGAGATGTTCCAATAAGCTAGGGTGACCAGATGTCCTGATTTTATAGGGACAGTCCCAGTATTTGGGGCTTTTTTTTAATATGGGCTCCTATTACCTCCCACTCCCTGTCCCGATTTTTCACACTTGCTATCTGGTCACCTTACAATAAGCCTCTTTTACAGACTAGCCTCCTTCTAGTCTGGGTCCAGCAATCACTCACACTCCTGTAGTTACTGTCCTTTGTTCTAGTTTCTTTCAGGTGTCCTCTGGGGGTGGAGAGGCTATCTTTGAGCGAGCTGAAGACAAAATGGAGGGGTTTTCCAGGGGCTTATATACTCTCTTGTGGGTGGAAACCCCTTCCCCTCTCCTATGCAGAATCCAGCTCCAAGATGGAGTTTTGGAGTCACATGGGCAAGTCACATGTCCATGCATGACTCAGTTCCTTACAGGCCGACGCCACATTCCCAGGAAAGCTCAGATGTGGATTGGTGTCTCTCAAAGTTCATTGTTACCTTAAGTGTTTCTTGATTGGGAACTTACTGAGAATAGGCTTTTCTCAAGAAGCTGACCAACTGCTTCACTGAGGCTACTTAAAATCAAACAAGTACATAGCCAATATTCATAACTTCGAATACAAACATGATACATGCATGCAAATAGGATGAATATATCCAGTAGAGCATAACCTTTGCAGAGATATGTTACATGGCATATCTAGGATAAAACATATTCCAGTTATGTCATATTTACACTCATAAGCATATTTCTATAAAGCATTATGGGGTGCAACGCCACAATGTTGTCAATTGCTGTGTCTCCTGGGGATCTGGGGTAGGGTCAGTGGTCCAAATCAGATCATTTGATGAATGGTTTGATCTTGAAAATCACATAAGATCAAAATGTGGTTCTCACTACTTTTTCTTTCATTTTTCTGTTTTCACACACAGCTAGGGCTCAAACTATGGCCCTGGGGCTCCCCAAACTGCTATCACCCTCACAGGGCTGCCCCTGCTGCCCCTTTGGGAAGGTATGAAGGGGACCACTCACTGCTGGCACCTCCTTGTAGCCAGGCATGGCATGGCATGGCCTCTCTTTCCTTGCTGGTTGTCTTCTGCTGGTGGCTGCTCCACCTCTGCGGTGGCCTGCCTCTTCCTGTGACCTGGCCCTCTGGGCTGGTCAGCTCCCGCTCCGGGGTAGTCTGTGAACAAAAAGAAAGGGGAATTAACACAAATAAATGGAGTCAGTAAGAGAGAGGGGGGAATGACTCCCTCTCAGGCTGCGTCAGGATCTGGCCCTCTCTTCCCTCAGGGAGGAGCCTTCAGGCAGCGTTCATCTGGGTGGCTCCTGCCTGCAGTCAGCCCTTTCCTCTGTTCTCTTCCCTAGTCTTCCCTCAGGTGAACTCCTTGCCTCCCCTTTTAACTCCTTCTCAAGCCTGGGCATGCCCCACAGGTGTGGCGGGGCAGAGCTACCTGAGCCTGGAACAGTTCCTTAACCCCTTGTTGTCCCGTGTGGGGTTTACATACCCCATCACAGGAAGCAATATTTAGAAAGATATTCAGGCTAAAAGCTGGATCTACAATATGGCTTGAACCAAACTGATGAGCCCAAGAAAGACATTTGCACCAGAACTGGGGGTCTGATCAGGACTAGCTCTAGGCACCAGCAAACCAAGCACGTGCTTGGGGTGGCACAATTTCAGGGGCGGCATTCCAGGAGGCTTTTTTTTTTTTTTTTTGCTTCGGCAGTTGCGCTCTCGGAGGGTTGTTGTTTTTTTTATTTTGCTTGGGGCGGCAACCTAGAGCTGGCCCTGGGTCTGATGGGAGCCAGAGTTTTTACTAACAGGCCTCTGTCAGAGTGGGAGGAAGAGTCTCTGTGACAAGCTGTGGCCCTTGAACCCAAACGGCACCTGCAGACTATGAGTTCCTGTCCTGCCCTGGCCAACTTTCTGAGCATGCACTTTGTGCACACGAGTTGCACTCTGCCAGCAGAGGTTCCTTCTGGAAGCTCTGCCCTGAGAGTGAAGCTTCTGGCTTAACAGCTGATATTTCCACGGACAAACTCAGATTTACTTTAGAACGATTGCCAAGGGAAGATGAAAGACTTTAGCAAGCAGCAGTAGTAGGTCAATGCACTCATGCCCCGTGCCCCTCACCCATTTCCTGAACAACGGGACTGAGTTTGAAGCAAATATGTGGGACTTTTTCATCAATGTCAGCATAATGAAAGGGGTTGCTGAGTCTCAGGAAAGGCACCCATAACAGACTAAGGACTGGCTTGAGGTCAGCATTGACTAATTCGGAGCCAGTGTACCGTTGTCAGTCACAATAATAATAATAAATGCAGAAAACAACTTTCTGCAATAATTCATCCAATTGACACAAACCAGATAGTCCCGTCTCTCAATTTCACCCCCAAGCACTGGAGTTTCTGAGAAAAAGGGGCAGAAAGAAATGTCAGACACTGGAAAAATGTTAGTCACATGGAGCTCTTTAAAAAGGTTAGAGCAAAGCTCAAATTCTATTTTGTCACACAAACTGCTATAGAAAAACCAAGCAGCTAACAGGCAGAATTTTTGTAGACCTTTCATATCCCTTTTAAAGTGGAAATCCTGGTGCAGCCTGAACTGGGATGGCGCTACCACCCCATCATGCTTTTGCGGTGTCACCTATGGACTGGGGAAGGGACACAGGTGCCAGTTGGAATCATTTGACCAAGTAGTTCCTCCACATGCAAAGGGAGATTTTCTTGAAAACCCATATGCCTCAAGAGGAACTGAGTAATGTTTGCAGTGCAAATCTGGTGTGATTTGTCCAAGGGGTACCCGCCCTTCCCAAAATGAGCTGCTTATAATTTTCAAAGTGCACTGTTCACATGTATATGTAAATTGTTTAAAAAACTGATGTGCTGCAACAGAGTCTGGGCCACTTGGAGCAGGTGTTCTAGAGATGTAACTGACTGGAAATGAGCTGTGTTATCATTTTCAGCATCTTATCACTTTTTTGGAGGGGCGGGGGGGAAGACTTAGGTCAGCCCAGCCCACAGCAAGAAGGAGCTGCAATTGGAGGGATAGTCCCTCTCAGCCCTGCTATAAAGCATGCTCAGTCACTCTATGGGAATGGCGCATACGCAGTCTGGTCACACATAGGAAATGGGAGGGGATGAAACATGCTCAGCAAGGATGGAATCTTTGGAAATTTTAGCTGCTAACCTCTAAGAAGTCTCCAAGGGACATGCGCGAATGGAGATTATTAATGGCTTCTTGACTGAATATGAGCAGATTTTCACAGACACCGCAGAGGGCACATCCTGGAAACAAAGGCTTCCACAGCATGGGGACATGAGAGCCACTCAAAGAAAATGCTGCAGGATTTTTTTAAAATGGCAAAACAATGGATTTTTCTCTAAACTGGTTCTGTGAAGTGGCTGAATTGTTCTGATGAAAACTTTCCACAAAAATTCAGCCTAAGGCAGACACCTGGCATGGAAAATTCCAGTCCAAGTGATTCAAGTTTGTTAAAGTTATAAGCCACTTCATCTTATAATGGAAGTGTTGGCCAAAGTTAATATCAGGCAGTGCTAGCAGCACTACCTACAATTCATGCATTTATATGAAAGGTTCCACACACCAAATAATTTTGTTTTTTCCATAATGTAAAAGACTCCACAGTGACATTCCTTCACTCCCTTACAAAGCAAATCAGCATATCGTATAAACAGATGGCATGAAAAATAATTTCAGTAAAATGAAAAAATGCTCTGACGTGGTATTGGAGATCGTTCCACACTCTCTGCGCTCTGAGTCTCCCCTCCCCCTTCTCGCTCTCTCCTGTTTCCCAGTCTCTGTAGCTCCTGTCCCTTACTCACCCTCTGGCTGCGTCTATCCCAACTTCTCACCTCTCCCTGGGAGAGCTAAGTATCTCCGGTAGATTACAAGCAAGTTTTTTGTCACAAGTCCACAACACTCGCTTTAAAAATATATATACAAAAACTAAACTTCAGGAAGAACCTTTTCCTCATTATTTTCTCTGATCCTTTCCCCAGAAACTGACTTTTCATAGTGGAGACATCTCAGACAATTTTTTTAAAGTTTAATTTAAAGTCGACTACTAATTTTAAAGCTTTTGAAAGAGGTAAATAACGATGGCACGTCATGGTTTGTTGCCATTATATGTGTAAGCAGAGTCAGGATGAGCTCTACCCTGACATCTGGTGGTGAATTATGGGGAGTGTGGAAAAGAACTTCAGGGGCTGATCTCATTTGCATAGGCACGCCCACCCTGCCTAGCGTGAGCCCCAGCAGCCCAAAATGGTCACTTTGGCGGCTGTGGGATCCCCAGTTTCTCTGTTATTGGGGCAGGAGGAATAAAGTGTTGTTACCCTGAGTTACCCTGATTATGTGAATCAAGGACAATGACACTGTTTTATGACAGAGGGTCTCACCATCACCTAAGTGACACTCACTAGACAAGGGACATGGGTTCCAAAACCCAGTGAGGGAAGAGAGGTTGGAGGCAGGTATTGGTACCTGGTGGTGTGGGGCCTGTTGGTGAGCCTGCTACACCCATTGCACTGCCTCCTCTCTCCAGTGTTGAAAGTCAGACCTAACCTTGCTTCCATGAGGAGTCTAATTACAGGCTGCTGAGCTGAAATCACTTTGGGGCTGATGGTGCACCAGCACTGGGGTTACCCTACTACAAGCAGAAATCACTAAGAGCTGAAATCACTAAAGAGCTAAAGTTACTAAGATCACTGAGTGCTGTGTTAACTAGTTGGGGAGCCTGAAGCTATCGTGCTAAGCGGCGAGCGGAGCAGTTTGCAGGACGGCTGGTGGAGCAGCTGGCAGAGCGGAGCAGTTGGTGGGACGGTTGGAGCGGCCCACAGAGTGGCGAGCTGAGCCATTCTACAGGGACGGCTGGAGCAGCTCACAGGACGGTGAGCGGAGCTGACCCGTGTTGTGGGCACAGCTGGAGCAGCTCACAGGGACGGTGAGCGGAGCGGAGTGGAGCAGTTTGCGGGGACGGCTGGAGGAGCAGAGCGGAGCGGCTGGTAGAGCGGAGCAGTTCGTGGGACGGCAGGAGCGGCTCACGGGTCGGCTGGTGGAGGTAGAGCGGCTGGTGGTGAAGGCTGCAGCGGAACCCCACGGAAGGCAGACAGGCAGGCAGTCAGCCTTGGACCACGTAAGGTGCCCCTTAACACCCTGCGTGCCCCTTTCTTCCCCCCACCATTTCTGCCTAGGCTGGGGGGGGGTGTAACACCCTGCAGATAAACCTTTGAACTCTGGGGCTGCGCTGACCAGGGAAAGAGACTTTTGGGGTGTTGGACTTTGGGGACTTTGGGTGATTCTTGGGTTGCTGGACTCAAGAGATTCTTGGGGCGTTGGACTTTGGGGACTTTGGGTGATTCTTGGGTTGCTGGATTCAAGTACCAAAGGGAAAGGACACGGCTCAATTTGCTGGGGTGGGTCCTCGCTCATGGTTTGGTCTATGAACTCTAGTGTGGTGTTTTCCCAATTTAATGCTGATGTCGTTTACCTCATGTTATTAAACATTTGCTGCTACACCGAGACTCTGTGCTTGCGAGAGGGGAAGTATTGCCTCTTCGAGGCGCCCAGGGGTTGTGTGTAAGATTTTCCCAGGTCACTGGGTGGGGGCTCGAGCTGGTTTCGTGTTACGTTTTGGGAGGGGACCCCTATGTACTGGACCCGGCCCTTGCTGCTATCAACTCGGCCTGGCAGAAGGGTTACA
>QXTE01000361.1:527310-678968 GCA_003942145.1 Platysternon megacephalum | reverse complement strand
CCCCCCCCCCCATTTCTGCCTAGGCTGGGGGGGTGTAACACCCTGCAGATAAACCTTTGAACTCTGGGGCTGCGCTGACCAGGGAAAGAGACTTTTGGGGTGTTGGACTTTGGGGACTTTGGGTGATTCTTGGGTTGCTGGACTCAAGAGATTCTTGGGGCGTTGGACTTTGGGGACTTTGGGTGATTCTTGGGTTGCTGGATTCAAGAACCAAAGGGAAAGGACACGGCTCAATTTGCTGGGGTGGGTCCTCGCTCATGGTTTGGTCTATGAACTCTAGTGTGGTGTTTTCCCAATTTAATGCTGATGTCGTTTACCTCATGTTATTAAACATTTGCTGCTACACCGAGACTCTGTGCTTGCGAGAGGGGAAGTATTGCCTCTTCGAGGCGCCCAGGGGTTGTGTGTAAGATTTTCCCAGGTCACTGGGTGGGGGCTCGAGCTGGTTTCGTGTTACGTTTTGGGAGGGGACCCCTATGTACTGGACCCGGCCCTTGCTGCTATCAACTCGGCCTGGCAGAAGGGTTACATATGGATGAAGCTGCATTAATCTAAGTTCCAAGGCAACAATTACATTAAACAGGAATTAAGGTTGACAGAGTGTTTCAGTGACATGCGGGTAAAAAACATTGCAGAGACATTGCAGTTACCTCCAAAACAGGGGCTACAAAGTCAGGACCATAGGCGTGCACAGCACATTTCATTATGGTGTGCACCCAGGGAGCCCCGCCCTAGGCCTGCCCCTGCCCTTCCCTAGCCCCGCCCTGCCCCCACCCACTCCCTCCTACTTCCCGCCCCCTGACTGCCCCCCTCAGAACCAGGGCCGGTGCAAGGATATTTTGCGCCCTAGGCGAAACTTCCACCTTGCGCCCCCCCCACACATCAGTTCATTGAGGAGCAAATCCCAACAAGCCTTTATAGACCCCAGGGGCCAGCCTGCCCAGGGGCCAGCCATGCCCAGGGGCTGCTCCCCAGACCAGGTTCCCCCCTCCCCGCCCCCTGAACTCCCCTGGAGGGTGCATAACCCTCCCGTGAGCCCTCCCCACCCCACCTCGGCGGCCCCTGCCCTGAGTCCAGTCATTGGCTTTGCCGGGCTTGGGCCGCTGCAGCAGCTCGGCAGGGAGAAGCCACCTTCCGGAGGGCCAGAGTGTCAGCTTGCAGCAGCGGCGAACCCCAGCCATGGAGGAGTCCGTGCAGCGCAGGGGGCAGCAGCCCTGCAAAGGCGGCAGCGCCGCTAGCGGGCAGCAGCTGCACCCCTTGCCCCTCTGCCCAGGCTGCGGCCAGGCACCCCCCCCCCCGGGGGCTCCTGCAGTGGATGCATGCGGGCAGAGGACCCTGTGCGTCCCCCAGCTCCTCCCTCGCCGCGCTCAGGCTCTGCGGCTCCCGGGAGTGTGAGCTGCCGCCGTTGCTGCACCTCCCAGAGCAGGCTCAGGGCCCCGCGCCCCGGCAGTGGCTCACATGCCCGGGAGCCACAGACCCTGAGCACAGTGAGGAGGGAGCTGGGGGGCGCCCAGGGGCATCTGCCTGCAGCATCTGCTGCAGCCTGCAGGAGCCCCCGGGGAGGGCGCCAGGCTGCAGCCTGGGCAGGAGGGGCAAGGGGAGCGGCTGCTCCCCACTAGCAGTGCCGCCGCCTTTGCAGGGCTCCTGCCCCCCTGTCGCGCCGGCTCCTCCATGGCTGGGGCTCGCTGCCCCCGCAAGCCGATGCTCTGGCTCTCTGGTGTCTCCGGAAGGTAGCTCCTCCCTGCCGAGCCAGGGCACCACTTTTTGGCGCCCCTAGGGCCGTCCTTAGGATTTATGGGGCCCTATGCAGTATTATTAAACTGGTGCTCCTATGACCGATGGCAGCCTGAGCTTGCAGCCCGGCGGGGGCGGAGGGACAAAGCAGAAAGAATAACAAGACGCCCGGCCCGCCTCACGGTGGCGTAGAGTCACAGTTCCCCGCAGAGATCCCTGTACCCTCTCCCTCACGCAAAATGGACATGCAGAAGGTACCTAATTAAAAGCACTAAACTTGGGAATAAAAAATGTCAGTCTCAGGTTTTTTTATATGCCCTGAAGTTTGTCAGACATTTATTTGCAAAAACTTTGTAGTAAGGGTGAGTAAGCTGTCTTGCTGAATACAACATTAAATATTATGGAATACATGATGCAGCTCTTCTCTGTTTTACATTTTCTTAATCAGTATTTCTAAGCTGATTTTATATTTTAAATGTACTCTTAAACCTTCATAAAGTAATCATTCCAGATTACTACATATTTAACTCACTGAAACAGACATTATTTTAAATTAATCAGTTACAGAGGTTTAGTGTGTTCATAACAATGTTCATTGCTTTTAGAAAAAGGGAACACTAATTTACTGTGTGTGATCTCCATAACAATACACATGTTTATGAAATGTCACCAACTTTAAAAAATATGTTTCCAAAGATTTTAGGCATAACAAAGGATTTTATATCTTACTAAGGTACTGATTTTGCTTAAAACTAGTTCATCAGATAGTCAGAAGTAAAGAAAGGGAAACTCTTTGTCCAGCTATCTGGAAGCAAAGGGCTGTTGTCCGTTTAAGGGCTCTCTTCAATGGGGGTGGGGGGAGAGGGGGTGAAGGGAGAAATGGATGAACAGAAAGGACTGGAAGACTTTGGAAGTAAGTTTTTTTACTATAGTAATTAAAATGTGTATTTTAGATAAGGGAGGTCTTTTGAAGGATTTATTTAAAAAAACATATGTCTGAAGATCCAAACATTTAAGGCTAAAGATGATTGTGCATCTAAAAATCTATGCAAGGATTTTGTTAGAGATGTGATTTTATAATCTTCACCAACTCACTAATGAAATATTTTTAAAGCAAATTTTAAACTAAGATCCTGTAGACTGACATGTCCTGAGTAAATATGAGGCAAATGCCTGTTAAGTGGCTTCATTACCCCTTGAATGGCTCTTTAACAGTTTCAGTGTTGTGCTAATAGGTCTGGCAGGCTGGAGGCTTTTTCTCTTTTAACTACTAGATCCCCTTCCCAGGAAGACTCAGAGCCTGTAGGAAGGGTCAGAACAGGGATAGGAAACCCAGAAGGGTGGACACTAAGACCCAGTGGGCGCCCCCAACCACTTGGAGCCCTAGGCGACCGCCTAGTTCGCCTAGTGGTTGCACCGGCCCTGCTCAGAACCCCCAACCCCCCCTGCTCCTTGTCCCCTGACTACCCCCTCCTGGGACCCCTGCTCCTAACTGCCCCCCAGGACCCCACCCCCTATCTAAGCCTCCCTGCTCCTTGTCCCCTGACTGCCCCTCTAGGACCCTACCCCCTACCTGTCCAACCAGGGGCGGCAGGTTTGTATAATTTTTGGTGGTGCCCAAGCAGAGCTGTCCCAACCATAGGACGGACCGGGGCAACCGCCCTGGACCCTGTGCTTTGGGGGGCCTTGTGCTTCAGGGGGACACAGGGTCCAGGGCAGCCTGGGGGCTTAGCTGGGGGCCTGGCACCAGCGAGCAACCCGGCCCCAGCACGCCCCACCCCACCTCTTTCCCCCCCACCCTCACTCCACTCCTTCCCCCAAACCCCCGCCCCTGAGCAATGCTGGGAGCCGGTGGGATGGAGCAGAGCGGGCTGGGGCCAGGTCACTTGCTGCTGCCAGCACCAGGCCCCCCGCTAACTCCCCAGGCTGCCCTGGACTCCTTGTCCCCCTGAAGAATGGGACAGGGTAGGAGCCACCGTGTTGCGCGATGGACACTTGACAAAGTTATCGGACTTAGTGATGGACATTGGGGGAGGTAGGGGGTATTATGTCATTCAGTTATTCAACCTGTAAAATAGCACACAATTTTCCACACTGAAAAAAACCCAGTAACCTAGTTAATAATAATAAATAATAATAATAATAATAAAATCAACTCATAGAATTAATGAAAAATGTGTGTATACTGTATGAGATTATTATATGAAAAATGAAAATGAGCTTGCTTTGGGATTTTACAAGGCACTTATAGCATTTAAACACATTTGGTACCTTGAGGAATGATAACACTTCTTGCAAATCACATAAATAGGGATCTCATGGTCCTCTTCCTTCACCCCATTGCAAAGGCGCAGGTGTTATTGCTGGCTGCCCTACGGCTGCAGAAAACCCTATGAGCAAAACATATGGAAAGAAGAGGATCAATTTATATAGAAGGCTGAAGGGGGACTCCCATAGTGCATTAATTAACACTTAATAAATACATCAAAATTAAATACATTACAGAGATAAGAACCTGTAATGACAGACTTTACTTCATGAGAAGCTCCAGAGAAAGAAGACCCAGAGGGCGTAACGGTAGGGGGAATCCCAGGGAGACCAAAGGGGCTGGTAGAGGGAGCAGACAGAGAACAAGGGTAGAGGCAGAGTGGCTGCAGGGTTGGCCCAGTCTTCTGCATCTCCCCTGTGGGTGGAGATACTGATCTCTATCACTGTAAGAGGGAACAATAGAATGGAATGCTCAGAAGAACGAATGACTTGAGGACAATTTCCTGAGGGACCCATACACTTGCAGAGCTTTTCTAGCTCTGACATTTACATTTCTACATGGTTTGGCCCACAGAAATAAAAATCTGCACACCCTCCATGTGTTTTTGGACCAATGGAAAAAAAACAGTTACAATTCAAGTGACTTAAAATTCCCTATGAAACTGACTGAGTTAACAAAATAAATGAGCTTATGAACAACCAGAAAATATACTTCTTAGGTGAAAAACTATAACTGGACTTCTTTGCAAAGAAATTCTAAGATTTCTTACAGGAAAAGCCACAAACTGTCTGGAAAGGAAGAGTAGATTAAATTACTTGCCTCAGTGAAATTAAATATCCAGAGAATTGCTGGGCCTGTGATTATGATGACCGGGGTTTGCTCACCTGTGACTGCCCCTCCCCTTGCTGTGGAGGCACAGCCGGGCAGGTCTGCATCTGCAAGCAGGCGCCCTGCCTCAGTGCAGCTCCCATTGGCCTTGGAGGCCAACAGTCTCGGAGCCTCCTGGCCAATGAGCTGTGGGCGGGAGGGGCAAGGCAAAGGGGAAGATTGTAGGGAGCTGGGGAAGCAGGGGGGAGGGGAGCTGTCTCTGGAGGCACAAAGGGGGGGCTCTCTGGAGAGGGGTGATTGGGGCACAGGGGCTGGTGGGGATCTTCCGGGGGGCAGAGGGTTGTGTGGGTCTCTGTGGGGTGTGGGGGAGCCAGCTGCAGCCCGGGTCTGGTCTGTGGGGGAAGGGACTGTTGCTATACCCCCCCGGAAGTCCCCTCTGTACTGTATATTTTATGCCAGCCCCGGGGTGCCCATCGTTGCTCCTTTCTCCTGCCCCCATCTGTTTGTCTGCCTCACTATGCCCTCCCCCGTGTCTGACAGTGACTCTCTCTGCCTGCAGCTCCCTCCCACTCCCTGCTGGGGAGGCGCAGTCAGGCAGCTCCGGCACCGCCCCCCCACAGCTCCCATTGGCCAGGGTTCCTGGCCAATGGGCTGGGAACCGGGTCAGCGCTGGGAAGGGGGCGGGAGGCAGCATGCGGAGCTGCCCTGCCGAGACTGTTGGACGCTGGGGAGGGGGGAGCTGCCCCCGAGGTGAGAGTGCCCCGCACCACGGCCCATCTCGCTGCCTATATAGCCAACCCACCCTGCTCCCTGTCCCCTGACTACCCCCGCCCCTTATCCAACACCCCCCCGCCCCTCTAACCATGAGGCTCCTAGCAGCGTTTGGCTCAGCGTGGAGCCAGACACGCTGCCCTGTGGGAGCACACAGCCCTGTCCCCCCAGAACTCTGTCCTGCATTAGGGTGTGCCTGGGCACACCCAGCACACCCTGTGCGCATGCCTATGGTCAGGACATTCAGAGATCAGGTACCCAAAGCAATTGATTTTTAAAATGGGGATTGGGTGCCTCCTTTGTAAAGGACTCATTGTGCTTGGTGCTGTACAAACATATCATAGAATCATAGAATATCAGGGTTGGAAGGGACCTCAGGAGGTCATCTAGTCCAACCCCCTGCTCAAAGCAGGACCTAATCCCAACTAAATCATCACAGCCAGGGCTTTGTCAAGCCTGACCTTAAAAACCTCTAAGGAAGGAGATTCCACCACCTCCCTAGGTAACCCATTCCAGTGCTTCACCACCCTCCTAGTGAAAAAGTTTTTCCTAATATCCAATCTAAACCTCCCCCACTGCAACTTGAGACCATTACTCCTTGTTCTGTCATCTGGTACCACTGTGAACAGTCTAGATCCATCCTCTTTGGAACCCCCTTTCAGGTAGTTGAAAGCAGCTATCAAATCCCCCCTCATTCTTCTCTTCTGCAGACTAAACAATCCCAGTTCCCTCAGCCTCTCCTCATAACTCATGTGCTCCAGCCCCCTAATCATTTTTGTTGCCCTCCGCTGGACTCTTTCCAATTTTTCCACATCCTTCTTGTAGTGTGGGGCCCAAAACTGGACACAGTACTCCAGGTGAGGCCTCACCAATGTCGAATAGAGGGGAACGATCACGTCCCTCGATCTGCTGGCAATGCCCCTACTTATACAGCCCAAAATGCCGTTAGCCTTCTTGGCAACAAGGGCACACTGTNAACTACAGAGAATACTTCCTTCGTTTAATAAATCAGTTAGTTTTAAATGAAAAATGTGTTTTGAAAAGCTTTCTGATAAACCTTTTTTCTTATATATCCAATACATTTAAGACAGCTTCATTCAACTAATTAAATATAAATAAATTAAAATGCTGGTTTTGTGCGCTTGTAATTTAATTTGAATTTCCATCCAAATAGAGCTTGACACAAATCACAAGGAAAACATTAATCACTATATAGTAAATAAAAAATACACCACTCACTATTTTCTAACAATAAATGTGTAAAACAGTGAAGACTGAATAAATATAATGTAAGCTATATAATTACTCAAATAAATGTGTGTGTGTGTATAAGTTAGCAAAACAAAGCACCAAATTTAGTGTAAAACTATATTTTGTTGCAAATCAACATGTTTTAATAGTTACCAACCAATGAGAATTAACCTTTCTTTAGAAAAATAACTCGAATGTACAACTGCAAAACAAAATTAAAAGTGATTATTTAAATTGAGGTTTCCTGTTTGCTGATTTAAATCACGGTTACAATCAGTGATTTAAATCAGGTTTCAGAGTAGCAGCCGTGTTAGTCTGTATCAGCAAAAAGAACAGGAGTACTTGTGGCACCTTAGAGACTAACAAATTTATTTGAGCATAAGCTTTCGTGGGCTACAGCCCACTTCTTCGGATGCATAGCTATGCATCCGAAGAAGTGGGCTGTAGCCCACGAAAGCTTATGCTCAAATAAATTTGTTAGTCTCTAAGGTGCCACAAGTACTCCTGTTCTTTTTGCTGATACAGACTAACACGGCTGCTACTCTGAAACCTGATTTAAATCACTGATTGTAACCGTGATTTAAATCAGCAAACAGGAAACCTCAATTTAAATAATCACTTTTAATTTTGTTTTGCAGTTGTACATTCGAGTTATTTTTCTAAAGAAAGGTTAATTCTCATTGGTTGGTAACTATTAAAACATGTTGATTTGCAACAAAATATAGTTTTACACTAAATTTGGTGCTTTGTTTTGCTAACTTATACACACACACACATTTATTTGAGTAATTATATAGCTTACATTATATTTATTCAGTCTTCACTGTTTTACACATTTATTGTTAGAAAATAGTGAGTGGTGTATTTTTTATTTACTATATAGTGATTAATGTTTTCCTTGTGATTTGTGTCAAGCTCTATTTGGATGGAAATTCAAATTAAATTACAAGCGCACAAAACCAGCATTTTAATTTATTTATATTTAATTAGTTGAATGAAGCTGTCTTAAATGTATTGGATATATAAGAAAAAAGGTTTATCAGAAAGCTTTTCAAAACACATTTTTCATTTAAAACTAACTGATTTATTAAACGAAGGAAGTATTCTCTGTAGTTAGTGAACTGAACGTATTGTTTCTGATCACCATGGCCTTCAAGATTTTAGAACTAATAGATCTCATCCTCTCACACCTCATTTTTATTAATAGAAAAGAACAAGTTTTTCTGCTTTTTCAACTTGTATTAGTTTCTTAACTTTGAACGAAGCAGTCATTATACTGAACTAGTTGAATCAACTGAAATGAAGAAAATATTCTCTCTGAACCTCCAGAGGAGGCTACTCATGTCAAAGCTGGTTTAGCACTTCAGCAAACTCTGGTTCCAGGTGTTTAGCCAGTGACTTAAACTAGTTTAGTGGTCTGACTTTTAAAAAACTTGGCAGCAAACATGTACTGCTTAATATTGTTTGTTTTATTTAAATTAAATTATTTCAATAGATTATAGTAAGTTTAGGCCTTACCACAGAATTGTTATTATTTCAAATTTAATTTTAAATAGGTACTTTTAAAAAATATACTTAATTTACATTTAAAAATCCAATATAACTTTATTTTTTTTTAGTGTCATTTTATGTTTATCTACTCTGGAACAACAAACATAGCCCCTACCTAAAAGAGTATTTATCTTGTCCATTTGGTGGTCATTCTGGGGCTTGGGGTATTTTTTCCCTCCATGGCCAATTGTAATTGGCCAGCTTAGTCATGTGATCATGCTTTTCACAATGAAAATTTTGATTGTTAAAACTGAAAATATTCTTTGGAGTTCTTTGGACAATTTGGCCATAGGTGTCACAATGGGAGCAGCGAACTTTTGAAACACTGGCATTACCTGTGGGTGCTGAGGACTTCACAGCCCAGTCCAACGGACTCTTCTGCTGCTGCTACTCTTCCATGTAAACAAGTGCTGTGTTTGCCACAGGAATGTGAATCAATGGCGAATGAGGATGGGAAGTGGCCCCCACATCTGTGAATGGGAGGGGAGAGGTCCACAACATTCTCCCTTTCTGTTAAGGGGTTCATGGGATGGAGATCTAGGGGGATCACGGGATCTGGGAGTTCTGAGACATGGGTTTCTTCTCTCTGGCTCTAACAATCAGAGCCTGCAGCTGAGCCAGGCTACAGGCAACCTAATGAGCACCGCTGGCCTGTAATCGGCTGCCTAATGGGCTACCCCGCCTGATTGGAGGAAGGGTCAGCAGACCTGCTCTTAAGCCCAGCAGCAGTTCAGGACTGCTCAAAGCATTTGCCCATGTCTGCCATAGCTCCTGCCCAGCGCCTTGTCTCACTCCAGGTAACTCCAGCAGACCCTTGGCTCTGACTCTGGCTGTGACTCTTGACTCTGTCATCTGACTCCAGCTCTGATCCTGGGCTCTGATTTCTGGCTACTGACTCCTGCTCCAACCGCTAGGCATGACCATCTATGGTGTGGTCACTGATCTGCTGTATGATTTTAGATAAATCTTGCCTCTCTGTGCCTTGGTTTCCCTGCTTGAAGATGCTTAACCACCTTTGTATAGTGCTCCAAATCCCTCCCATGAAAGGTGTTTTAAGTGCAGGTTGTTATTCTTAGACAGTAAGAGTAAGAACAAAACAAAAGCTTCATGCTTCTGTCCATTTGGCACAATCAAAGAGGCTAACTCAATTACTCTGTCCCTCGGTACAGTACATTGGATTAAATTTGCCCCCCACTTCTCAGACTTATGTAAGTCAGTGGTCTGAGCATGTTTGGAAGACTTCAGCACAGATTTAATTTACTGTGGTACTGTTTTTATGACTGCATGCAACTGAGAGTGCATTAAGAGATCTCCTCAGGTGGATTCTCCTGCATGAGCTATCTGACTTGGAGAACATCAAGCTTTAGTACGAACAGAAGAGCTTCATCTTTACTCAGAGCTTTACAAGGAATGGATATGAAGTGACTGAAGGAGAACGTGGTTCAGACCTGAGTCTGTGTTTGTAGCAGGCTAGCATGTCTGGCTCAACAAGACAGGGTACTGAAGTCCCAAGCTGCCAGGGAAAACAGGCTCAGAGGTAGCCTCAGCACATCAGGTGGCAGTCCCAAGGGGGTCTCTGTGACCCAACCCGTCTGATGCCCCCAGACTCAAAACCCTCCAAAATAGAACATGATCATAAATTGTAAGGGGTGGGACCAAGGGCATGCACTACAGGTATAATTATGCCTGCTAAGGAGGGAGGACCTGGAACACTGGGGTAAAGCTCTGCAGCATCAGAGAGCTATGGATATGCTTGCTGAAACTAACCCCAATAAACATTGCATTGCCTACACTTCGGGCTTTCTGTCTGCGTGACAAGAACCAGGGGAGAGGTGAAGGGAAAGCCTCTAACAGCCAATGCCAGGTGCTTCAGAGGAAATGAGCAGGTCAGGCAATCATCAAGTGATCCAGCCCATCATCCAGTCCCAGTTTCTGGCAATCCGAGGCTAGGAACATCCGGAGCATGGGGTTGTGTCCCTGCCCATCTTGGCTAACAGCCATTGATGGACCTGTCCTCCATGAACTTATCTAATTATTTTTTGAACCCCATTATAGCTTTGTCCTTCACAACATCCCCTGTTGACTGTACGTTGTGTGAAGAAGTACTTCCTTCTGTTTGTTTTAAACCTGCTGCCTATTAATTTCATTGGGTAACTCCTGGTTCTTGTGTTATGTGAAGGAGTAAATAACACTTCCTTATTCACTTTCTTGACACCATTCATGATTTTATAGACCTCTATCAAATCCCCTCTTAATCATCTCTTTTTCACGCTGAAAAGTCCCAGTCTTTTAATCTCTCCTCAGACAGAAGCTGTTTGATACCCTTAATCATTTTTGTTGCCCTTCTCTGTACCTTTTTCAATTCTAATATATCTTTTTTGAGATGGGGTGACCAGAACTGCACACAGTATTCAAGATGTGGATGTGCCATGGATTTATATAGAGGCATTATGATATTTTCTGTCTTATTATCTATCCCTTTCCTAATGACTCCCAACATTCTGTTAGCTTTTTTGACTGCCACTGCACATTGAACGTATCTTTTCAGAGAACTACACCTCTACCCCGATATAACGCGACCTGATATAACACGAATTTGGATATAACACGGTAAAGCAGTGCTCCGGGGGAGCTGCGCACTCCAGCGGATCAAAGCAAGTTCGATATAAAGCAGTTTCACCTATAACGCGGTAAGATTTTTTGGCTCCCGAGGACAGCGTTATATCAGGGTAGAGGTGTATTTACAATGACTCCAAGATCTCTTTCTTGAGTGGTAACAGTTAATTTAGAACCCATCATTTTGTATGACTGGTCCCAGTACAGATCCCTGGGGGACACCACTATTTACTTCTTTCCATTCTGAAAACTGAAGTAGGAAGTAGCCCAAGGAAGAAGCAAGAAGTCTGACCAGACAAACTGTAACCACTTGCTACAAGGGTCCCTGGAATGGAAACCGGAGTAGAGGGAGAGATTGGGTTTCCCTACAGCGTCACTGGGGACTGATGGGAAGACTCCAGACACAAGAGGCCAGAAGGACTATTGGGCCTGGACCAGGGCCGTTGACCTGGTGTGAGGTCCAGAGACTACTGGGTGGAAACCCTGATTTGTCCTTAATGGGGTGAGACCAAAGGTGACTCGGCTGGAGGGCTGAGTCACAAGGCAAAAGGAGACCATCTGTGGACCAGAGTGGCAGGATGACCGAGAGAAACCCCTGAAACACCTCACCTAGCCACAATGCGGTGCCACACCTGGAACTAGGATTACAACATGGGTTTAAATCAGTTGCCATAACTCAAATGTCAGGTTCTAACCACCATCACTCCAGTGTAAATCCTAGGGTGACCAGATGTCCCGATTTTATAGGGACAGTCCCAATTTTTGGGTCGTTTTCTTATATAGGCTCCTATTACGCCCCACCCCCTGTCCTGATTTTTCACACTTGCTGTCTGGTCACCCTAGTAAATCCAGAGTAACTCCACTGAAATCAGTACAGTTACTTACTCCAGATTTACACTAGTGTAACAGATCAGTGTCACCTGATCAATGTTAAAATGAACAGGACTGGACTAAAAGATTTGAGGTTGCAGGGGGACCAGATTTGAGCTGGCCTGATGGACTGGAGAAGTAGGCACTTTCCAAATGTGTTGAGTGCTCTGTAATTAGACTCGGGTGAAGCATTAAAAAAAATAGTCAAGATTGTGTGAAACTTCATTCTGACCTGCCACGATTCTTCTGGCAGTGATGACTGCTCCATCAGCAGGACATCTTGTAAACAGGCTTCCTGTGTTGATAACTGCATGTGTCCTCTGGGATTCATGCATAGCTTAGATTTATGAGGCTTACTTGATTAGTATAAGTCTTTGTCTACACTGGCACGTGAAAGACAAAACATTTGTCGTTCAGAGGAGCTAAAAAAACACACACACACACACACTGAAAGACAAAAGTTTTGTCGACGACAAGCGCCGGTGTGAACAGCGCTTTGTCGACAGCGCTCTCAGTCAGAGTCAGAGGATCGCCCGTGCTCCCCTCAGACGGGGGGAGACAATCAGGGGATTGCCTGCACTCCCCTCAGGCTGGGAGACAGTGAGGAGATCACTCATATTCCCTCAGGCAGAGCTGTCCTTTCTCATCCCCTGTCTGATTGCCTTAGTCAGCTTTCAATCTCCCAGGGTTCGCCCAATCCGAAGTCTCAACACACTTGGCAAGGTGAGCATCCCATCTTTCGTCTAGCTGTCAGACCCATTAACCTGGGCTACATCTGTAACCAGTTACCCAGTCATGATCAAACAAATAAGGGTTTCACCGAACATTCACAAAAATAAGACAGATATCTCCCATGTGCTTTACAGCAATATCATGTATTTTTGTGCCCTATAGCCTTTCAAAGTGCAACTTGTGAACTGCACGGTAAATGAGATAGGTCTCTGCAGGATCTAGTATAGGGATAACTTTTGTGAACTAACACAGATGAGCTCACAGTGCTAGAGGAAGCAATAATACATGTGCACTGTATGTGCCCCTGTTATGAGAGATTGTTGTGATACATGGGCACTAGGGGGCAGAGTCACACCAACCTTAATGTTGGCCTTTTCTGATCTTTGAGTGTAAACATAATGTTCTTTCCACACAGTGTTGTTGATGCAATTATATTATGTGTTAATTTTTCACTGAGATAATCTATTGGGCTGGAATTTCATTTCAAGCCTTTAATGCCACTCCAGCAACATTGGGTTGGAACATCCCCCTGGAGAATTTGCCCAGTGGGCAAACAGCATAAGTTTGGCATAGACAGCCCTAGGTATGGGCAGAGGGGGTCATGTCAGGGGAAAGAAGGGTGTGTGCTCCCACTGTTCTCTGCAAGACTGCTGTAAGTTAGATCAGGGGCTGCACTAACCAGAATTCAGGAGGCTCAAAGGGGAGGTAACACCAAACTTTGCCCCAACTCAGTCCAGTACTATCTGCAGTGCCCCTCCTGGCAGGAGCAGTACAGAATCTGACCCGTTGCCTCACTTGCAGGCTCCCTGGGTGGATAAAATGCAAATGGCTCAACAATTCTGCAGCACGCATTGACTTTCCAGAGACAAATGTGCCCGATTTGTATTTCCACACATCAGCAGAAGCTTTGATTTAATTACCTTTTATGCTTTTCTTTCTGGAAGGCAAGTGTATCATTTAGCTATTTTGTATTCCTGTGGGTTGGGATTGAGGGGCATCAGGACTGAACCCAGAACCCAGGACTGATATAGTAAGGGGCTTTGGGTCAGGAGTGACTTGTGTCACTGTGATGCTTTTTGGGGTTAACTGAGGTGAATCACTACCACCTGTTTACAGCATGAGAGAGTCTTGTCTGTGCCCACTGAGGGAAATCCTCCTAACTGTGCCAGCCCATGGCAGCACAAGTGCTCCACTCTGGGCTCTGCAAGTCCCATTCTTTCCCAATGCTGGCTACCAATTAGCATGGCCCTCTTGTTACACTTGAGTGCCCAGCCCCTTGTCTCCTGGACACCCAGAATGTACCCTGATCTGCTGCTCCGTGGAAGCAGGGAACCCCAGTTTACTGGCTTCCTCTCATTTTAACCCTCTCCTTAGCACAAGGCAGTGAGATAAAACCAAACTGCAGCTTATTTAACAAAGCTTGAGTTAAACAGCCAAACAAAAGCAAGTAAAAGGATTTGGAAACCTAAGGTTACAGGTAAAAGAAAAACATATGATGCAGTCTTGAGCCTGTACTTATTAATAGGTTCCTGTCCAGTCTAATAAGGTATTTCTCACCCAATGGTTACTCTGTGCAGTGCTTGTCCAGTTGAGAGAGCTGGGATCCAATTTTCATAAGACACTCCCACTGGCAGAATGTCACTACCATAATCGATCTCTTCTTGTGCCCTTTCTTCTTCTCTTATCCAGTCCCAAGTGTTTTGTCCCTTTTCATAAACAGGGCATTTTATTAACGTCAGCTCAGCCCCGAGGGTCCCCTATTCAGCCTGTTCTTCAGGTTAATTTTGTCTTCGTAAATATCAGGCCTGCATGATTCTGCTCCAGACTGTAAACACAGGGCTGGGCTGGGTCGGGTCGAAAGATGCTGATTGTGCTCACTCTTGATTGAGTATGAGACAGCCCCCCAACCCCCAGTGCTTCACCTCCAACAGTTTTGGAACAAAATATTCTACATTTTACATCTCTCTTAAAATAGCGGAATAGAAACATCTTGCACTAACCATGATGATTAGCTAGTTCTTAGCTCTCGGTAGAGAACCCACACGACCCACCCTTTGGTGAGATATCAAGAAGATGGTCACACACAGGTGCAACATACCTGCCTGGCCATGCCTCTGTCACAAATGCTCATGACATTCAGGGCGGGGGGAGGGATAGCTCAGTGGTTTGAGCATTGGCCTGTTAAACCCAGGGTTGTGAGTTCAATCCTTGAGGGGGCCATTTAGGGATCTGGGGCAAAAATCTGTCTGGGGATTGTCCTGCTTTAAGCAGGGGGTTGGACTAGATGACCTCCTGAGGTTCCTTCCAACCTTGATATTCTATGATTCATTCTGACTGTCACACCTACAAAACCATTAGCACTGACCATCTTCATAAACAAAATATTTTAGCTAAAATAAGCCAGAAGGCCTGAGATTTATGGGTTCTTTCCATCTCCCCATTTGGAGCTAGCCATGCTGTCTTTCTGCCAACCATTGTGTTCATAACTCCAGGGACTGAGAAGCAAACATGCTGCCAGTGGCATTTAGCAAATGGGCTGGTCTGCTTTCACACCACAACACCAGAGCTAAAGGCTTCTGCAGAGGGATGACACGTCTGGAAAAGACAATGTCAAAGCTGCAGATCCTGATTGGGAGGCTGCTGGGTTTTTAGCCTCATGTTCAGGTGTCAGTGAAAGGACATGAGGGTGTTTAGATTTTCTCAATTTTTTTCCTTAAGTGGCTTCTATAAACTCTTCTGTGTGAATCTTTCCTGCCTGAGGTTCTCCTCCAACTCCTGGGTCCTACCCTCATCCCTGCTCTTTGTCTCCCTCTAGAGGCTAGACCAGGTGTAGTAGTTTGAATGATTTCCTGATCCTAAGAACATCTTCAAAATTTAAAAAACTTTCCCATCCCAAATCAGGATAAAAAGTCAAAATCTTGAAAATTTTCATGATTCAGAATTCCAAAAAAAAATATCAGTTTGGATCAGTCAAAACATGATGTTTCTATTTCAACCATTTCAATGTTTTTTTAACTATAATTTAAGTTTGTAAAGAAAAAGTCTCTGAACAAGAAAACTAGGATTTTTCATTTAGAAAATGTCAAATATGTTTTGACATTTCAAAACTTTTTTCCAAAATTCTTTTTTGTTGAAAAATTCTTCAAAACTGACAAAATGCCACAAAAAATGCCCATTTTGATAAATCTGCATTTTCCAACAGAAAAAACATTTAATTGAAACATTCCTGAGCAGCTCTGTTTGAGTCCACTCCTGTGAGAGCCTGGAGGAGTAGAACCTAGGAACACTGGTGGTAGTTAGTGCTGCTGATGTTGCTGCCTCACCATTGGGAGCTTAGACTGGGTTGCTGCTGGAGGAACCTGTGAAGTTAGGCTCTGCAGGAAATACCACCCAGCAAAGCCTAAGTCACAACCACTCCCAGCTTATCATGGCTTCCTGGTTTAAATACTAGCATCAGCCAATCAGTGGGATGGGAGGGGCTGCCACTCAGGCCCTGCTGGGCAGTATTTCTTACAGAGCCTGGCTTGGCTTGACAGGATCCTCCAGCACAGTGGTTCCCAAACTGGGGGTTGCGAAATGTTACAGGGGGTTCTTGGGAAAAAATTCCCTAATGGCAGACAGAGCTGTCCCTAGGGACCCCGGGCAGCATAGGGCTAGCAGCCTGGAGCCCCTGGACTTCCAAGAGCTAAGCAGATCAAAGCAAGCATATCAATCACACTGAGGAGATTTAAACTTCAAGACTCCTTATAAGAAATGGAAAGGGAGGTGGATATTTTTTGCTGTTTTTAAAATTAAATAGGCAGCTAGTATTGGTTTTAAAATTATTATGAAGAACAAGTTTAAGCTTTGTTGTAACGTGCGTTGTTTGCCTGGACTGCTCAAGACCTGAATGCTTGTGTAGGAGGAACTCTTTGAGTTGGCTTTTTAAATACCTTCCTGCTGTTTCACATCTGATACTCCTTGATGAAACATAGGAGCCTTGTCTTATAACAGGCTTATTCAAAGTGATACAAGCTACGAAAGTGAGATCTTGGAAGAGTGTTGCCGTTTTCATAATGTAATAAAAATACTGTCATGATAAATAATAGTTAATAATAAATAGTGTGTAATAATAAGCATGTCATAAAAACAAATTTTATATTTCCAAGATCACTGCTTTTATAATTTATACTCAGGTAAAGGAGAAAATCCCTGGAAATATTCATTTTTAGGAGGGGGTTCGCGAGACTTGACATTTTAGTGAAAGGGGTTCACAGGTTGTTAAAGTTTGGGAACCACTGCTCCAGCAGAACCCTAGCTTGAGCTGCCAGTGGTGATGTAGCAGCATCAGAATCCCCCAAACCCAACAGTCCCAGGGTCTACTCTTGCAGTTTCTTACAATGTCTGGCTCTGAGCCAATGGCCATAGGTCCAGGTATTTAGGTGCCTAATGCCCATTGATTTCAATGGAAGTTAAGTGCCTCAATGCCTTCTAAAATGCATCCCATGGTACTTTAGCTCAAGCAATCGCACCTCATGCTTTCAGAGCCACAAGTCCCAGGTTCATTCCCTGCAGGTGATGTGACCTGGGGTGTTCATTACATGTGTACAGCGCAAAGGGGCACAGGTCTGGTTGCTCTCTAGATGCCCCCAAAGAATAAAGGATTAGTAATAATGGTGCATTGTATGTGCAGACTGGTGGGTGTTGCTAGATCTCCACCCTGGCCCCCAGAGCTCTGTTTTAATCCAAGGTGTGTTCTATGGGAAGGCTCATTGCATTCTTGCAAGCTCAGCCAATGTCCTCCCAGTTCTGCCCTGGCACTTCACTGTCATTCCAGCACTTACTGAGCCAAAACTGACAGTGCTGGCACAGGTAGCCCTTGTGCAAGCTGCCTCCATCCAGCTCTGCCAGCATACTGCCGGTCCTGATCCACAATACCCCTGCCATTCTAGTCAACCTGGGTCTTGGTCTTGGTTTTCCATCAGTGTTTTGGGCTTGGTTTGATTGCCTGACAAACAGATGTATAAATAGCATGACGCGCACAACATTCCCCAGTTTTACAAAGCTCTTGATCTTCCTCTGATCAGAATTTATTTATCACCTGAAAATCGTCCATTTGCCCTTTGTGTAGGGTATGTGGTCACAGAGGGGAGGAATCTGGCTTTCCTGCAGCTCTTTTCCTTCTGCAGAGAGACCTCAAAGAACAAGCAAACAGATACTCTTCAGCAAGCGGTTTTGGCTCTGATGATTAACTGGCCCATGCCCAGACCTTGGGAGCCTGACTCTCCGTGAAATCCAAATCTAGATCCCAACTTAAGATCAGGCCTGTCTCTAGCTGTTTCTCCTCTGCAGATCCAGTCTTTGCAGGGGCGGGGGTCACTCTGCATTTTCTCCGAGCAGCACCTGGCCCAGAATTTTTCATTGAGAGGAGGTGGATTGGTGAAAGGATGAATGGGACAGGAGGATCTATGAATGGTATGATTATCGGATCATCAGTGGGATTTGAGCCTAGGACCCTCAATACCAAATGTTTGAGCTCCTATTGTTTGAGTGAAAGGAGCGACTCATCTAGCTGTCAACTGTAGTAGACTATTATCCTCATATGTGGGCCAGCCACTGGAGGGCGACAAAGACCAACATTTGTTGCTTGTGTGGGTAACACTGCAGTTTGCCCTAACACTTTTCAAAAACTGCCATGGGATCTTTAGCTTCCAAATGGGTGTTCAGCAAAGGTGGGCAGTAGAGAGCATCACTTCACAGAGGTCACAGCTCCAAGGCCCTGCCTGCTGCTGGGGCTTAAACCCTAGTGTGCTGAGTCTGGGCAAATACTGTAACAAATCTGTGAATCCCATCTCTGTTGCCAGTATCCCACCAGTTACTCTCGGGAACGTTTGCAGCACTAGTGCCTGTGACACAGAAAAACAGTTGTTGTGGCACACGTGGGCCATGGAGTTTTTATAGCATGTTGGGGGGGTCCTCAGAAAGGAAAAGGTTGAGAACCCCTGTACTAAAGGTTCCCTAGTTCTCTTCAACATAGTACTGTTTCAAACAGCACTACGTTAAAGCACACCAGCAAAGTCTACAGGAACCAATTAATGCATAACACTTTAGTGTGCTTTAGAAATCACATCCGAAAGAAAACATCACCCCACCCTACAGATAAGCCCTAAGCCAAAGCAGGAAGTACCTTAGCAGTACAGTGGCATGCCAAGAATGGTGAAATTTACCTTAGTAATATGTAAGTTTCATATGCAA
Organism: Platysternon megacephalum; assembly: GCA_003942145.1. Lineage (NCBI taxonomy): Eukaryota > Metazoa > Chordata > Testudines > Platysternidae > Platysternon > Platysternon megacephalum. The sequence continues at coordinate 660,112 of QXTE01000361.1, read as the reverse complement.
ATCAAACAGAGGTGTCAGGCACTCAAGTTGTCCAGCATTTCTCTGCCACAAAATGAAAATGGCTATGTGCTTTCAATAGTAATGAAATGTGTGCCTCAGAATTTCATGAGAACATGGACAAATGTTCTAAGTTATTTAACAAACAACGGGGGGGAAGTGGGTATGTTTGAGTTAGGTGATATGAGCCAAAGTTGTTACATGTGTGTACATTCCTATTTGACAATGTGCATGTTTTGCATTTTGTAGTGTTCGTATGTATGTTGCCTCATATTTTCTTCTAGCAGTCACTGGCGCTTCACATGATTTCACTAATTACATCTGTGTGATGCCCCAGGCTTTTGGGTTGTATATAAATCAAATGTAAAATAAAAATAATACAAATACATTACAAAATAAAATAGTTGGTTTACAATAAAAATAAAATTTCAAAATTGAAAAAGAATGGTCTTATTTATTGACTCAAAACAAAATGTCAGAAAATTTGTTTCTTAGTACATTTCAACCCTTCAACTTTTCATTCCAATTTGGAATGAAAAAAGTGTGAAATTGTCTGAATTTCCCATGGAATGGAAATTCCAAATCTTGAGTCATTCTACATTGGAAATTGTTGATATTAAAAAAAAATCTTTGTGTGTAGAACAGTTGTGGGGTTTCATCACTATGAAATTTTGGTTTCCAGAAAAAGGATAAAATAAAATAATGAGGAAAAGGTCTTATTTGTTTAAAAAAGAACCCTCTGATGCCACTTAATAACAATACAATTATGATTAAGGCATTTTAATGTTTGTGGTCCCAGATTAGATTATAAAACTGGAAGGGATCCATTGTGATCACCTAGTCTGATCTAGTATAAAACTGGCCCATAGGACTTCCCTAAATTCCCATTTGAACTAGAACAGACCTTTAGAAAAAATCCAATCTTGATTTAAAAATTAAAATTATTTTAAAAAGATTAAATTATAAGATAATATTTCCCTCATAGAATCATTACATAGCAAAGTTAAAGTTGTTTGGGTTCCTTAACTGTGTATTTCTTTCTTAATATGTCTGGGTTTCTTATAACAACCTTGAGTGGCTAAAAAGGGGGAAAATCTAATATGCCTTTAAAAAAAAAAAAAAGTAATTTGTGTCCACATTAAATACTAAAATGACTTAATCCTCATTGTATGGTTATTACATGACATCACTTAAGGGAAGAGTTAAGATTATTTGGGTGCTTTAGCTGTGCATTTCTTACCTTAACATGTTTGGATTTCTTTTAAGTTTAACCATAACTGTGAGGGCTCCAGCTGGGTTGTGGGCTCTGGGGTGGGGCTGGGAATGAGGCGTTTGGGGTGTAGGAGGGTGCTCTGGTCTGGGACCGAGAGGTTTGGAGGGTGGGAGGGGGATCAGGGCTGGGGCAGGGGGTTGGGATGTGAGGGTGTGGTTCAGGGGTGAAGACTCTGGGCGCCGCTTACCTCAAGTGGCTCCCGGAAGCAGCGGCATGTTGCTCCTATGCGGAGGCACAGCCAGGCGGCTCTGCTGCATGCTGCCCCATCTGCAGGCGCCGCCCCTGCAGCTCCCATTGGCTGTGGTTCCTGGCCAATGGGAGCTGCGGGGGTGGCGCTTGGGAGTGGAGCCCCCTGGCTTCCCCTACGCATAGGAGCTGGAGGGGGGACACTCCGCTGCTTCCGGGAGCCGCGCAGAGCAGCCCCCAACCCTGCTCCCTGGCTGGAGCGCTGGAGCAGGCAACCCCCAGGCCCCGCTCCCCAGTGGGAGCGCGAGGGCTGGATTAAAACGGCTGGCAGGCCAGATGCAGCCCATGGGCCGTAGTTTTCCCACCCCTGATCTAAAGTTAGGAATATTGACTATGTAACAATTACAACTGTGTGTGTATTTGGGAGACACCCACCAGACAACCGGCCATCACAGCCTTGATGAGCCATTAGGAAGAAACAGTAAGACTGTGAACATACTAATCTCTCTCCTTCCTCAGAGGTGTCCTGGGATGTAGCTGTGACACTACCAGGTCAGATGGTCCTGTCACCTGATACAAAATACCACCTTGGACACTGCTGGTACTTTTCCTCTGTAGGGGGATGGGGATCAAATAAAAAGGTTTCCTGCCTTAGGTAAATCCTTTTTAAGGCTGGGGAGGGGGTTAATCTAGACTCTCCTCCATTGCCTACCCAAGAAGAAAGACTGCTGAAAGAACCTGACGGGACAAAGGAAATAACCTGAGGTGAAAGGCAGGGATGAGTCCAGACTAAGGCTACGTCTACACTACCCGCCGAAATCGGCGGGTAGCCATCGAACTATCGGGGATCGAATTATCGCGTCTTGTCTGGACGCGATAAATCGATCCCCGAACGCGCTACTTCGAACTCCGGTACTCCTGCAGGGCGAGCGGAGGTACCGGAGTCGACGTGGGAGCCGCGAACGTCGATCGCGCGCCGCGCGGACGCGAGGTAAGCGCGCCAAATGCGAACTAAGATACTTCGACTTCAGCTACGCTATTCGCGTAGCTGAAGTCGCGTATCTTAGTTCGATCCCTGCCCCTAGTGTGGACCAGCCCTGAGACAGAGGTCCAGTCTGTAAGAAGAAATAACTGGAATGCTAGGCTACAGAAACTCAGAAACTTGCCTAAAACAACATTTAGGGTGAGACATTACTTCTTAAAACCAGTCTTTTTAAGACCTTAAGTTTAATGTGCGTGTTTTGTTTTATTTGCTCAGTAATCTGCTTTGTTCTGTTTGCTATCCCTTATAATCACTTAAAATCTACCTTTTATAGTTAATCTCTCTTCACATTTAGGAAGAGGGCTAATTTTTATGAGCTTGCGCTGTGCAGATCTTTCTCTACAGAGCAAGACAGCATTATTTTGGGTTTATTCCCCAAAGGGGATGTGCATGTGAGTGCTGGGTGAATCCTCGTACACAGAGCTGTCTTCAGTCTGTGTCTGCAGCTGGGTGTGGCCCTACCTGTGTGTGTGCGTGTGTGTGTGCTGCAAGAGGATGGAGAGCCTGGCTCAGCAAGACAGGGTAAAGGGGGCCCAAGCTGGCAGAACAGAGAGTCTTTGGGTTAAGTTTAGCGGTGAGAGCAACAAGGGTGATGTCGTGGTGGGCATCTGCTATAGACCACTGGACCAAGAGGATGAGGTAAACGAGGCTTTCTTCGGACAATTAACTAAAGTTTCCAGAACACAGGCCCTGGTTCTAATGGGGGACTTCAATCACCCTGACATCTGCTGGGAGAGCAATACAGCAGTGCACAGACAATCCAGGAAGTTTTTGGAGAGTGTTGGGGACAACTTCCTGGTGCAACTACTGGAGGAACCAACCAGGGGCTGTTCTCCTCTTCACCTGCTGCTTACCAACCGGGAAGAATTGGTAGGGGAAGTAGAAGTGGGTTGCAACCTGGGCAGCAGTAACAATGAGATGGTTGAGTTCAGGATCCTCACAAAAGGAAGAAACGAGAGTAGCAAAATATGGACCCTGGACTTCAGAAAAGCAGACTTTGACTCCCTTAGGGAACTGATGGGCAGGATCCCCTGGGAGGCTAATATGAGGGGAAAGGAGTCCAGGAAAGCTGGCTGTATTTTAAAGCCTTATTGAGGGAGTAGGAACAAGCCATCCCGATGTGCAGAAAGAATAGCAAATATGGCAGGCGACCTGCGTGGCTTAACAGTGAAATCTTCGGTGAGCTTAAACACAAAAAGGAAGCTCACAAGAAGTGGAAACATGGACAGATGACTAGGGAGGAGTATAAAAATATTCCTCGAGCATGCAGGGGTGTAATCAGGAAGGCCAAAACACAATTGGAGTTGCAGCTAGCAAGGGATGTGAAGGGTAACAAGAAGGGTTTCTACAGGTATGTTAGCAACAAGAAAAAGGTCAGGGAAAGTGTGGAACCCTTAATGAATGGGGGAGGCAACCTAGTGACAGATGATGTGGGAAAAGCTAATGTACTTAAGGCTTTTTTTGCCTCAGTCAATTGGAAAAGGGCAAATATAGTGCCCATATTTAAAAAAGAGAAGGAGAATCTGGGAACTACAGACTCACCTCAGTCCCTGGAAAAATCATGGAGCAGGTCCTCACGGAAACCATTTTGAAGCACTTGGAGGAGAGGAAGGTGATCAGGAACAGTCAACATGGATTCACCAAGGGCAAGTCATGCCTGACCAACCTGATTGCCTTCTATGATGAGATAACTGGCTCTGTGGATGAGGGGAAAGCAGTGGATGTGATACATCTTGACTTTAGCAAAGCTTTTGATACGGTCTCCGACAGTATTCTTGCCGGCAAGTTAAAGAAGTATGGGCTGGATGAATGGACTATAAGGTGGATAGAAAGCTGGCTAGATCGTCGGGCTCAACGGCTAGTGGTCAACGGCTCGATGTCTAGTTGGCAGCCGATATCAAGCGGAGTGCCGCAGGGGGTCGGTCTTGGGGCCGGTTTTGTTCAACATCTTTATTAATGATCTGGATGATGGGATGGATTGCACCCTCAGCAAGTTTGCAGATGACACTAAGCTGGGGGGAGAGGTAGATACACTGGAGGGTAGGAATAGGGTACAGAGTGACCTAGACAAATTGGAGGATTGGGCCAAAAGAAATCTGATGAGGTTCAACAAGTGCAGAGTCCTGCACTTAGGACAGAAGAATCCCATGCACTGCTACAGGCTGGGGACTGCAGAAAAGGACCTGGGGACTACAGTGGATGAGAAGCTGGATATGAGTCAGCAGTGTGCCCTTGTTGCCAAGAAGGCTAACGGCATATTGGGCTGCATTAGTAGGAGCATTGCCAGTAGATCGAGGGAAGTGATTATTCCCCTCTATTTGGCACTAGTGAGGCCACATCTGGAGTATTGCATCCAGTTTTGAGCCCCCCACTACAGAAAGGATGTGGACAAATTGGAGAGAGTCCAGTGAAGGGCAATGAAAATGATCAGGGGGCTGGGGCACATGACTTATGAGGAGAGGCTGAGGGAACTGGGCCTGTTTAGTCTGCAGAAGAGAAGAGTGAGGGGTGATTTGATAGCAGCCTTCAACTACCTGAAGGGGGGTTCCAAAGAGGATGGAGCTAGGCTGTTCTCAGTGGTGGCAGATGACAGAACAAGGAGCAATGGTCTCAAGTTGCAGTGGGGGAGGCCTAGGTTGGATATTAGGAAACACTATTTCACTAGGAGGGTGGTGAAGCACTGGAATGGGTTACCTAGGGAGGTGGTGGAATCTCCATCCTTAGAGGTTTTTAAGGCCCGGCTTGACAAAGCCCTGGCTGGGATGATTTAGTTTGCGTTGGTCATGCCTTGAGCTGGGGGTTTGACTAGATGACCTCCTGAGGTCTCTTCCAACCCTAATCTTTTATGACTCTATGATTCTATCCGCGAATATAAAGTGGGTATCTGTGGATTTGCAGGACTATTTATACCAGTATAACCGCCTCTACACTAGGGGTTTTACTAGCATGATCATATTGGCATTTTCTATGATTCTATGAACAGGCAGGCTGAGTGGTATCCCAGTACATCAAGTGGCACCTTAAAGGGGGGCAACCCATCACAGAGGTATCCTCATTGTACAGCGGGGGGACTGAGGCTCACAGGCTACATGACTTACCTAACCTCACACAAGGAGGCTGGGGCACAGCAGGGAATTCAGCCCAGGTCTGGGGTATCATCCTAGCCTCTGGACCATCCTGTCTCCTTATTCAACTAACCCAAAGGATGCTGCTTTGCTCTTCTCGGCTTCCTTCATCCAAGAGTCTCAGCTAATGAAAAATACTCCATCTATTTTAGGTATCTGTAGAGCTCCAGTCACCCTCGGATCCAGACACTTTCCAAATCAGTGCCAAGTGGACTATACCCCCCCATTTTACAGATGTGGAAACTGAGGTGACGTGACTCTTCCGAGGTATCACAACAAATCCATGGTAGTGCTGGGATCAGAATGCAGGACTCCATGTCCTCTAGCCACTATACTCCACTCTTTCCACATGGCCTAGGAATGGAAAAAGGCCCTTTTGTGACTAACCTGGAGCACAGTTTGTTCCTCTGTCAGGCTGTGAATTTTAATCACCAGTTTTTATTAAGTCCTGGCAAGCTGCCACTCTGAACTCTGTTTCTGCACAACACAGGAGGCTCCTTACGCCAGAGAGGGGGAGTGCAGGGGTCACCGGGTTGGCTGGTCCCCAGGCTTTGCCCAGCACAGAATGGGTGAAAGAACATCGGCTATGCTTTAGCAGGTGGGAACTGGGAGGAGCTGGAAGTTGCAGCCTGAAACCCCAACAGGGATCATGATCTGAGCCCTGAGCCAAACCCAAACAAGTGCCAGGCTCCAGAGTAGTCACCTTGCCTGAAGGAAGGCAATGCGACTCAGTAGAGCTGTTCTCTCTCAGTGCAGCGCCTGGGAGCTGGCAGATGTGGGGTGCGCAGGGCGAGTCCGGCGGAGGGGGGGCAGAGTACTGCGGCAGATGGAGATGCTGGTGGGCAGGGGATTGCTGCATGGCAGGAGGTTTAAGGTGATAGTCTTTCCTCCCATCCTGTTTCAGATGTGCACCCCTCACACAGCAGGGAGCAAAGCTGCCCAGGCCCTAAGGAGGGTGTATGGATGGAGACTGCTGTGTGGGTGCTGTAAGGGCGAGTTCCTGGGGGGGGGTGTGTCTCTGCTCCCCTTCTTCTTCTGCCTGTTCCTCCAATGATCCTGGAGAGGGGTCTTCCCCAACTGTGGCCACCGGAGAAAGGCCACATACATCCAAAAAGCCATCCCTCAAAGCAATGCCAGCCGCCAGGCTCTCGCTGAGCAGCCCCCAACGTTTGCCCCAGACCATGCCTCGGAGTCGGTGTCCAGACCTTTCCCAGCTGCTCCCCGAGCCTTGTGTCCTCCAGCCAAGGCTGCTGGGATATGCTATCTGGGGGGACCCTCGGAGGTGGGGCAGAAGGCAGCTGCCCCGTTGCTGAGCAGTGTTTGGCTCAGGAAGCTCCAGGGGATGCTCTGGCTGCCAGACCTTCTAGGGGTACAGGTCAAGAGGCTGGTTCTGAGCTGTGCTTTGGGGCTGGCTAACCTAGTCTCTTTGGGAGAGGTCTGCTCAGGCCCAATCTGAGCACAAGAGGGACAGGTTTTTTCAGACCTGACCTAAACCTGACACTTGTAGGGGTTGCCAACTCTCCAGGATTGGCCTGGAGTCTCCCAGAATCAGCATTGATCTCCCGGTGACTATTGAAAGCAATCTGGGAGATTAATAGGATATTTTAAAAAAATGACTATGTCATGTTGGGGGAAAAAAATCTCCCAGAATAGCTTCAGTCACAGTTGGCAACCCTAGACACGTGTAGATGGGTTCCGTCAGGTTTGGGTTAGGTTGCCAGGCTCTACTCTTCGGATCAGCCTGGACCAATGTGTCTGTACTGCACCTGGCACTACAGGGCCCCAATCCTGACTGCTTGAGCCAACAGCTCCTCATTTATACATCCTTAGGGCGTGGGGTTTGACTCTGGAAGATGGTCTTTCCCTAAGACCATCTCACTCCACCTTCAGAGCACAGAGCCAGGTCTGCCTGCTACAGCTTTTCTTGAGGGGATGCATNGAGGGAGGTTGTGCTCAGTGGAGGAGTTGGGGATCATTTTGTCCTGTCAAGATTGCAAACATTTTAAAAAGCGTCTCAGTGATTTAGGACCCCAAGTGCCATTTTCAAAAGTCACCTGCACCCACATCCTCAAAGGTATTTAGGACCCTAACACCCATTAAAATCAAAGGGAATTAGGTGCCTAAATACCTCTGAGGATCTGTGCCGCAGGTCCTTGGGGGCATGGGCCTTAGCTCCTAGGCGTTAGGTCACTTCTGAGACTTGGACTGAAGATCCTAAATCACTCTGGTGCTTTTGAACGTGTTCCCCATTGTATCACAGTCCTTGATTCAGTTAACTGCTCTCCCTCACATTGCAGGTCATTGGCCTGTCCTCCCAATACCATCACCTTTCTCCCACCTCTCCTCCCCCACCATTGCTGGGATGGGTCTGACCCTAAATGCAAGAACCCTCAGACTTTTTTAGCTCAAAACAGAGCTGTGAAGGGTGAAATTTGACCTCTGAATTGGGCACAACCAACCCCAAGATCCAAACTCCTCAAAGTTCTGGAGGGAGAGACACTGGGAGCTGGAGCAGCTTGAGTCTCTCTGTCAATAGGATATCCTATTCCATTCTCTGTTGGTTCTTATACTGCGCCCATCCCCATAGTAGCTGAGCGCCTTCCAGTCATGCTTTAAAGCAACATGACTAATATCTGCCACACGTTTGTAGGCTCCTTCCTCGAGGGCTCTAGGGTTCATCTGTAGCTTTTGGCTAAGTGAGAGAGTCACGTCGCCAGGGTGTGTGCCTGGGAAGTGCTAGCCCCAGTGTACAAGGGTTAACCAGGGCTCGACCCTCTCCGGGGTGGTGGAGAGCCACACCGGCTCACTACATACAGTCGTTGTTCAGGGGAATTAGTCTGTCCGCGGGGGTCTCCCTCGGCAGCCCTTGCGGTAACTGAAATAAACTCTGTAAGCCCAGGCCTGGGTCAGGGTGGGCAACAATGAGTCACGAGCTCAGGCCCTCAGGCAGGGCTGAGCAGTAGCAGTACAAACAGTGCAGAGCCCAGGCCCTGGGTCAGAACGGGGCAACAATGAGTCGGGGCTGAGGCCTGCAGTCAGGGCTGAGCAACCAAAGTACAAATAATAGCAAGCCCAGGCCCTAGGTCAGGGCAGGGCAGTGCAGAGTCAGAGCTCAGGCCCTCAGGCAGGGCTGAGCAGCAACAGTACACTTAATAGCAAACCCAGGCCCTAGGTCAGGGCGGGGCCACACAGGACCAGGAGCTCAGGCAGGGCTGAGCAATAATAGGTCCAAGCCTCCTCAGGCCTGGGAGAGGGGGAGACTGCCACCCACGAATTGGGTGGCAGGGGGGACGCAGGCCCTCCCACTCCACTGTGTCCCAGCCCGGGGCCCTAGCAGCGGCAGAAGACCCGCTGCTGTGTCAGTGGGGATCCTGGCCGCAACACACTGACATGGTCTCTGGCAGTGCTGCAGCCAGACTAGGGTCGGCTGCCCCCGGGCTACTTCCACACTCCCCCTTGGGTCGTACCTGGGTCAGGGTGTTGTCCTCTGGGGGGTCCAGCACCACAGGTTCCTCGGCAAGCGGCAGGCCCGGCGACTCCTCCGGGTAGCGGGCGCAGGGCAGGCCCGGCCAGTCCCGGCGGCCGCCTTGGGCCGCGGGGTTTTCCCAGTCACGGGCTAGGCTGGAGGCGTCCGGCCTCTCCGGCGGCTGGGGCCTTACTGAGCTCTGAAGGCGAGCCTTTATACTTCCGGGTCGCCGCCTGACCCTCTGAGGGGTGGGCTCAGAGCTCCCTAGCTCCGCCCACTCAGGCCTCCGGATGGGCTCTTCCCTCTCCGGGGCGGCGGGGAGCCATACTGCCTCACTAGACCCGGTCAGTACAGTTCAGCACAATCTTGGTGACGGCATTCTGGAATTCAGCATTCAGTTCTAGGCACCTCAGAACCAGAGAGATCTGGAAACGTTGGCAGGGAGTCTGAACGTACAGCTACATTACAGAAAAAACTCCACGGCAGTTGGGCTCAGAGCCCAGCTCAACTGACCACAGCAGGAATGTCTACACTGCTATTTTTAGCCCCATAGCATGAGCCCCACGAGCCCAAGTCAGTTGACCAGGGATCTGAGACTCGCTGCCGCGTGGCTTTTTTCCAGTGTAGATGGAGCCTGAAAAGAGCAGCAACCTGATTAAGTAAGTAGTAGAGGGTGAGTCAGGAAGAATAGCCCAGTGGTTAGGGCTGTAGCCGGAGTTGTGGGAGACCTACATTCAATTCTCTACTCTGCCACAGATTTTCCGTGTGACCTCAAACAAGTCTCCTTGGGTCTCAGTTTCCCCATCTGTAAAATGGCGATCAAAATACAGACTTCCTTTGTAAGGTGCTTTGAGATCTCCTGATGATAAGAGCTAGGGATTATTATTTCTATACCTAATGCGATCTGGCCTCATTTGTACATTGGCAATCCAGAGTAACTCCAACAGAGTCAGTGGAGAGCCTTCAGCTTGACACGGGTGTAGCTGGGAGCCAAATCTTGTCCCAGGCATGGACCTGTCATGTTTCATTCCAGACTATTTTCCTCGTTTTAGCTGTTGATTATTTTTTAAAATATCTATTTACTTAACAGGATGAGATGAACAGCCCCTCTGGATCAAGGACAGTGTCCCCTGCTAGCGGATTGGTAGCCAATTGCTACCAAGTTCTTAGGGGAGGGAAGGGGGCAGAGTCCTGCAGCTTCCAATCGATCAGTTACCAATGACGGGGGGTTTTCACAATGCATGGTGGCAGGGCAGGGGACACTCACTCTGATAAGGGGTAACTGTGATCTGGATGGCCGCTGCTCTATTCTTTCGCCACCCTGCCTGCTCGGAATGTGTGTGCATGTGTGTCCCAGCTCGAGGGCCAGATGTCAGAGCAGACCCTAGTGACTCGCTATATTCCCAGGTATAATAGTTTGCTGAATCACAGTTGTTTCTCTCTCGTGCAAAGTGTGTTACAAAATCAGATGACAAAGGACATCCTGACTGGGCCCCCCACGGCTTTGCTTGCACAACTGCTTGGAAAGGGTCCTAGAGAGGTAGACAAGCCTGGCCTATGTTAATACACACTGCGAGGACTGAGCCAGGCAGGAAAGTCCCACCCCCTGGGATCACCCCCGCCCCCCATCAGTTCAGTCCTGGCCCCATGGTGCAGTGTAGGGTCTAGCAGATGGCCCCAAAGGAACTCCCACCCCTTGGAGCTGGAGCAGGAAACATGCTGAGCCTTCATAGTTTCATAGTCCAAAAGGGACTGTCAGATCATCTCATCTGACCTCCTGTCATTAAGCTTCACCCAGACACTTGCATGCACCCAACTTGAGTGAGACTAAGTGCTCGGAATCAAGGTTCACAGAAACCTCTGGTCACGTTGGGCAGGAGACACTAACACTGCCTGGCTAAAAGAAATCGTTCACCTCTCTTGGGGGACTGGGTGGCTTCAATGGACTGGCAAGCCCAGCCTCCCACCTCCATTGGAGGTCACTGGTTTGACTCCAACCCAGCAACACTAGCGCCCTCAAGCATCCCCCACCCCGCTGGTTGTTTGGTGGCGAGTGTGTGCTGAGATGGTGACCTTGCCGTGTTGGTCTCCATATCACAAAAGCTGCCAGTGTGGCTCATTGGTGAGTAGCCCCAGGTCCGGCTGGGCTGCGGATCCTGAGTGTCCGCTACCGCTCAGAGGCAAATTGGTGACGGGGATGGTTGCCCTGCAACTGCCCGAGCTGTATGCGTCCTCAGAGCTCAGAGGCCTCCCTTCTCCCGGGATGGTATTCTGGCCCTTCTCAGCCTCATGCCAAGCACTCACTTCCTTTTGTGTCCTTCCTGCTTAATTCATTTGCCTTGGGAGGCATAATAGATGCTTTATCCTTCCTCGACCCTGTGATTGGATCCCGACAGCTCGGTTTCTATGCCCCGTTCTGCTCCCAGGACTGCCAGTCACCCCGGCTGGAGGATGCAGCATGTGAAGGCAGATTACAGGACTCGCAGTACCACCATGGGCTGGAGCTGAGCTGTTCCCACAGGGAGGCTATGCTGCTGTGTAATTCTGGCCATAAAGTGCACCAGAGCCCAACCCTGGAGAGGCAGATTGAACAGCGTGGGTACAACGGCTCTTACTCACAAAGCGTGAGAGAGAGAGAGCCCTAACACTCTGATCTAGACCTGAATCTCCCCAAAATCTGGGTCAGAGCTGAGAGTTTGATCGGGGTCCTTCTCTAGTATAGCTGGACCATAAGAAAGTCAATTGTGTGGCTACAGAACGAAGCTAGACAGTAGCAAGCTCTGTGCACACATTGCAGAAGCTCTATAGCATGCAGGATGCCCAGATGGACAGTGTACTGCAGAGAGGGGCACAGTATAGACGCCTTGGAGGGGTGGGTGGGTGGATGGATGTGGTAGCTATGATCTAGTTCAGATCCATAGATTCTATAGGTTTGAAAGGATCAGATTTTTATTGATAAATGTCAGTAAACTTCAATTTCATGGTACACACGCACAAACAATCAAAAAATATTTCCATTGATAATAACAGAAATTTACCAATAGGCAAAGTAAGAAAAATGCTGCTTAAGAACGATTTCAAGTTTGATTTAAGGAGATTTACTTTGTCTATTTTGGCATGCGAAGTGACAATTTGTGTTTTAATGGTTATGTCAAAGTTAGAATCAGGACTCACAATTTTTAGTTAAAGACCACTCTGTTTTATTAGCGCAGCGCTCCGCTAATACATTCAGATAATGTGAGCACCATGTAAGACTCAGACTGTCTTATTTATACAGATAAAAAGGGGGGTGAACTTAACAAGAAAACAAAGGAAGCAAAGCTGATAAGTTTTCCTGGGGCCAGACACACATATCTTATTTCCTTATTAACTCTTAGCAATCTTCTGTTAATGTCCCACCATTAGCTTAGGTGCGACTCATTGTTCTATATCTTAATGTTTCTCTTCCTGACAACTATATTTCAACATTCCTCATTCCTGCTTAAAGGAACATACAGCATTTCTTTAATCCATTCTATTTTTACAATATAATTCATTCTACTTTCACAGTTATAAAGCTTTATCTTTCTGAATCTCAGCATCTACTGTCATTAACTAATTATTGTCTGACTCCACTATTGTCTGACACCCATAATTTCCTGCACTGAAAATTTAAATTGATGAAAATAAAATAAAAAAATGCTTAAAACCTGTAATTTTGAGCAACTGTGAAAATGGAAATATACAAACCTGAAAAAAAGTTTACAAGTAAACATTGATATTATCAAGTGAAAAATTTTTTTTAAACTGAATTCTTCCAAGCCTATGTGTAATGTAGGAAGTCTATGGGGAAGTCTACCTCACTAAGGATAGTGGAGCCTAGTGGATAGCTCACCCCAGTCACATGGTATGGCCCTTTAAGATTTTGGGAGGTTTTGATATATGCAAAAAAGCTAGGCAATATTGGTGGAGCCCTCAGTGGTGAAAAAACAGGTTAAGGACTATTTAGAAAAGCTGGACATGCACAAGTCCAGGGGCCGGATCTAATGCATCCAAGGGTGCTGAGGGAGTTGGCTGATGTGATTGCAGAGCCATTGGCTATTATCTCTGAAAACTCATGGCTATCGCAGGAGGTCCTGGATGATTGGAAAAAGGCAAATATAGTGCCCATCATGGAGCAGGTCCTCAAGGAATCCATTTTGAAGCACTTGGAGGAGAGGAAGGTGATCAGGAACATTCAACATGGATTCACCAAGGGCAAGTCATGCCTGACCAACCTGATTGCCTTCTATAATGAGATAACTGGCTCTGTGGATTTGGGGAAAGCAGTGGATGTGATGTATCTTGACTTTAGCAAAGCTTTTGATACTGTCTCCCACAGTATTCTTGCCAGGAAGTTAAAAAGTATGGCTTGGATGAATGGACTATAAGGTAGATAGAAAGCTGGCTAGATCGTCGGGCTCAGCGGGTAGTGATCAACGGCTCGATGTCTAGTTGGCAGCCGGTATCAAGCGGAGTGCCCCAGGGGGTCGGTCCTGGGACCGATTTTGTTCAACATCTTTATTAATGATCTGGATGATGGGATGGATTGCACCCTCAGCAAGTTTGCAGATGACACTAAGCTGGGGGGAGAGGTAGATACGCTGGAGGGTAGGGATAGGGTCCAGAGTGACCGAGACAAATTGGACGATTGGGCTAAAAGAAATCTGATGAGGTCCAACACGGACAAGTGCAGAGTCCTGCACTTAGGACGGAAGATGCCCATGCACCGCTACAGGCTGGGGACCGACTGGCTAAGCAGCAGTTCTGCAGAAAAGGACTTGGGAATTACAGTGGACGAGAAGCTGGATATGAGTCAGCAGTGTGCCCTTGTTGCCATGAAGGCTAACGGCATATTGGGCTGCATTAGTAGGGGCATTGCCAGCAGATCGAGGGAAGTGATTAGTCCCCTCTATTCGGCACTGGTGAGGCCACATCTGGAGTACTGTATCCAGTTTTGGTCCCCCCACTACAGAAAGGATGTGGACAAATTGGAGAGAGTCCAGTGAAGGGCAACAAAAATGATTAGGGGGTTGGGGCACATGACTTATGAGGAGAGGCTGAGGGAATTGGGCTTGTCTAGTCTGCAGAAGAGAAGAGTGAGGGGGGATTTGATAGCAGCCTTCAACTACCTGAAGGGGGGTTCCAAAAAGCATGGAGCTCGGTTGTTCTCCGTGGTGGCAGATGACAGAACAAGGAGCAATGGTCTCAAGTTGCAGTAGTGGAGGTCTAGGTTGGATATTAGGAAACACTATTTCACTAGGAGGGTGATGAAGCACTGGAATGGGTTACCTAGGGAAGTAGTGGAATTTCCATCCTTAGAGGTTTTTAAGGTCAGGCTTGACAAAGCCCTGGCTGGGATGATTTAGTTGGGGTTGGTCCTGCTTTGAGCAGTGGATTCTATGATGCCAACATTGAATCTATGTGTTTTTAGCTCCCCTTCTAGGTAGGCTCTAGGCACTCTCTTTCTTTGGCCTTTAGGCTCACTCCCTGTGTCCATTCTGCTACCCCTTTCAAAAGTGGGACCCTCAGTCCAGCTGCCCAGGACCAGTGCTGAGCCCCCAGTAGTTTAAGCATGTCTGTTCACTGAGCTCCATCCAGGTGAGCAGTCAGCTTATAGCTTAACCTTTCAGGGACATGTGACAATTGAAGAAAATAATGTACAGACTTTCCAAAGGGATTTCTAAAACAATTGCTCTTTAGACTGCACAAGAGATCTACAGATCTAGGCAAAACAGTAAGCATCTGTTTATGCCATCCCTGCCTCAGTTTCCTCACCACTCGTGAGCCTTCTTTGGGATTTGGGTCAAGGTCCATTCAGGGTTCCAAATCCCCTCACTCCTTCAGATCATGGATTTTCCTCGGGACCAGGGAGTGCCTCTCAAAATCTGACCCCCACAGACAGCTGTGGCTAATCCAGCTGTCACACAGTTCCATCTCGCTCACCCTTTTGTCCCCTGAGTCTCTCAATGTCAGAGTTTTTAAGCATCTGTCCTAACACTTGGGTTTTTTGTTCCCCCTTCTGGATTTTTCATGCCTTCAAATCCTGCTCCTTCTGCAGACAAGCTGGGTTCTCCCCATGGGTCTACTACGGCCAGACCTAGTCACATGCTCTTTAACTTTCATAGGCAGACACTGAGGTGCCACTCCCTGTCTCCATAGCACAAGAAGTGTCTCTGGAAAGAAGTTAACTTCTTGAGACCAAGTAGGTAGCAATGCAACAGCGAGCAAGTAAACTGAGTCCCACAGTTTTCATAAAATAATACTGAAATTTCCCATGTTCTCCATAGATACCTTCTGTGTGCAAGTATGACTCTTAAATGCATCTGCTATTGAATGGTTCTTTGAGAGGGGACCATCACCCCAGCACAGGCTGAAAATGAATAATGTCACGCTACAAGGTGCTAGCAGCTGCCCTCAGTGAAGGGGTTTGGGGTCCAAAAATCATCACAGACCTCATTAAAGCCAATGGCTGTGTCAGGCACTGTCTTTTGGGCTCAACAGAAGGCGCTATCAAGCCCTTTTATGTAGTAAAAGCAGCTGCAGATTCTGGGGGTGACTCCCCAAAGCTGAGCCCTGTGGACTGGGGGGTTCCTTTGGTTGCAGAGGCTAGGAGGCTAGTTGCAAGCTGTGCATGCTGGAGGTTGGAAGTCAGGAGAAGGAGCTGTGAGTGTGATCCTGGCAGGAAGCAGAGACAGAGCTTCTTGGGCACAGAGCTCGCTGAAGAGGCAGACGTGGGGATTTCTGAGCAAGGACATTGCTGCTGTGTGTTCCTCCTGTGTTCAGGGTAAATGGACTGTGTCCATTCTTCATTAAAAACAAAACAAACCCTAAGATTACAACAAGGAGAGCCATGACCTGCTTCACTGGTTTCTGGACAGATGGGCAACAAGGATATAAAAAATGTCCCAAAAGCTGCTGTATGAAAGGGCGAGAGACCCTGCTAGAGCCCTGGGCACACCCTGCTGAGTTGCTCAGACGCCTTTAAAAATAAAAATGAAATGGAGGCCAATTTCCACCTGGCAATAGGCAGGGAGGGGAGACCCAAGGCAGCGCTGATGCTGTCCAACTGTAAGGGTTTGGCGGAGTATGCGGCATGCCCATCATTGCAAATGCAGATTCCCTTGGATGGGCACAGGAGAGTAGCTTTAGTGACATTTCAGTAGCTCCTCGAGGGCTGCCAGTGAGATCAGCTCCCTGCTGTACTAGGTGCTGCGCATACCTGTAGTGACTGGTGATGCTGCACCGAACAGCTCGCAGTGTAAGCAGACAAGACAGACAGACAGTGGAGAGGCTGAAGGACTTGCCTGAGGTCAGAGCTAAGAACAATTTTTCTTGAATTCCAGCCCAGGGCCCTAGCTGTTGCTCAATGCTGCCTCTGTAATTGTTCCCCACTGGCGCTCTGTATTGGAATAATCCAAGGGATCCCCTCTGGATATTCTTCTATTCCCTGAGTTCTCAGTAGGGGGGGGATGTCACACACAGGTGTCAGGGGGCTGTGCCCACCCTGCCTCTCTCCTAATGGGAGGAGGTCCCTGGAAAAGACTGAGAGCCCCGTATAAGTTGCAGATCCACTTGATACACTCATATGTACTGATCCCAAGTCACAGGGCCATCTCCCTGCCTCCTTTCACTTGTTGCAGATGATAGAGGGCCATGTACGGGGGCCAAGGCGCCCCCCAGAAGTTGCCCACAGAGAGAAGAGAACTGCTGTTGCCCCAAGCAGTTAGAGGTTTCCTTTAGTTCGGAGAGGCCTGTGTTGTAGGAGCCAGAGCACCATGGTTCTGGTCCTGACCCCCATGTGCATGCAATTGCTATAATAACTCATCTGTCGCATGGAGTCACTACAATGCCACATAATTATACACACAAAGTTGCACCGATCTCCAGCTTAAAAGTGCAGCAGGGTTCTTAGCTGCCCCGGCCTTCTCTTCCCTTCCCTGCGGTGCTCAGAGAAGCCTCTTGAATTTCAAAGGAAACTTTTAAAGCATCTCAACTGACCAGAGCGATTCCCCACTCTCACCGGGAGGAAAACATTGCCATGGTGGGAATGCTAAGCACTACTCATCAGCCAAGATCAGGGCCCCATTGCACCAGATGCTGAAAATGTACATGGTAAGAGTCAAAGGGCTTAACATTGAACAAGACAGGACAGATGAAGGACAAGATTATTAGCCCCATTTTACAGATGGGAACTGAGGCGCAGGAACTGGCCTGAAGGGAGGCTGTGAAAGGGAGTGAATCCACATTCCCAACTCCCAGGCAGTGCCTTAGCCACTAGACCATCCTTCCCCTCTGCCATTGCATTTAGCAGAAAGGTTAATGTCCAAATATTCCCGTAAATCACCTCCCCGCCCCCAGGCATCAACCCAGCAGAACTGTCTATGAGCAGGCCCTTCGGAAGGTTTTGCTTGGGACCAAGCCCCCCTCTCTCTGGCCCTGATTTGCCATCTCTCTGTGCAGACAGCCCCCACCGGGCACATGTATGATGCACAGTCTATCGACATGGGCATGCAGCGCCAGCCTGCAGACTGCACGGGGGGAGCGAGCGCACAGCATGGGCTCTGACGTTTTCCCCCTCTGGCGCACACACAGCCCCAGCTCCCCCAGCCATCTGCAACCCCCTGGCAGACTCCCCTCCAGCTGAGGTTGGCAGCACGTGCTTCTCTCGGGACTCCTCCAGAGGCCTGTCTTCTCTGGCATCTGTCCTCCCCACCCCCAGCACCTGGCCTGGGAGAATCTGGAAAATTACACAGCCAAGGCTCTTGTGCAGGGGCAGCTTGTTCAGCCACAAGGTCCCCTCCTTCCCCCTCCCGTCTGCCCATGCTCCAGCTCCATTGTCTAAACATTAACTCTCTGTGTCTGTGGGTCATAGGATCTGGGACCTGGCATCCCGGCCAGGGATTTGGCTGCAGGTCCAGTTTGGTGCATGACCTGTCCTGGCTAGGATCCTATCTTCATGGGGGGCCCTCCAAGGGCTAGCATTGCTCACCCCACCTGTGTGTTTCAGAGGCAGTCATGCAGTGTCTCTGCATGGGGAGGCCATCTGATTGCATCACCCTGGGAGGACAGGATGACATCACCAGGCCCCATGGGTCACATGCAAATAGCACAGGCACGAACACGTGTCCTCTCTCACCCTTCCTGGAGCTAGCCCCTGGCTTACGACTCTGCAGAGCCCCTCCCCCATCCGCAGGCAACGCCCATCAGCCTCCTAAAAGGGAGCAGACACAGCGGTTGCAAGGGTAGCTCCTCCAGTGCGGGTCTTTTCTCCTGCTCTAGTGGCTGGTTCATGGAAGAGGATAAGAATCTACTACAGCTGCCAGCTAACGGAGCTGCTCCTGTCACTCATGCTTTTAGGGTTGTAGGTCCAGGGTTCAAACCCCGTTCTCGGTGCTGGCTGGCTGGCTAAGTTGTCCGAAGCCAAGGGAAGCAGAGTATTAGGGGAGATCAAGCTGGGATGAAATGCTGGCGCTCCCTTCCAGTCCAGCATGTTGCGGATCTGCCCCCCAAGCGGCTCTCCTGTCTCGGTGGCTTTGCTTGTGACTTTGCGGGGCAAGGGTGAGAGAAGTCAGTTTTCAGTTCCTGGAATCCTGCCTGTGCTATTTGCATGTGACCCATGGGGCCCGGTGATGACACCTCCCCCACTGCTGCCAGTGTGATGCAATCAGATGGGCTCCCCCTGCGGAGACACTGCATGGCCGCCTCTGACACACAACCGGGGGGAGGAGAGGCACTAGCCCTCCCTGGAGGGGGCACCCCGGGGGCTTGCCAGACACCCCCGTGAAGATGGGATCCTCGCCAGACAGGCCATGCACCAAACTTGACCAAATGTGCGAAGACACAAGCTCTTTGGGGAGGGGGCCCAGCTGTGGGGTGTCTGTCAGCCCACATTTCTCACGCAGCCCCAGTCCCTTAGAAGCTCTACCCCAGTAACAACCAGGCTGATCCCACGCCCAGCAGAATAAAACCTGCCCACCCCCCCAGGGGTGACTAGCACCAGCTGCCTCCCCCAAGCTGCTGCTCCGCCTCCTCTTTAATGCACTATGCCCCTCCCTGCTTCACCCAGCCTGGCCTGCATCGTGAGAGAGCAGAGTCTACAAGCAGAACTGTCCATTGGCTTGACAATCAGGCGTTTAGCCTTGCACACACCAGGCCAGCACTGTAGCCACTAGGCCATCCTTCCTCCATGCTGTCACCTGCCAAGGAGCCACAACAGCACAAGTGCTCAAGTAGGTTAGCAGAAGGAGCCAGAGGCAGCAGCAGGATCATCTTGTTCCTGGAAAACTTGAGTAGGCTCCGTGCTCCCTTTGCTCAGGAGCATTAATGCTCTGATTTCTCCTTTGAGCTTTTCAAGAAATCACAATAGACGCAGGCCATGCTAGCTTCCCCCAGCTCCCTTTAATCCAGTCCTGCCGTCAGTCCCGATCGCTCAGCAATCCCGCGGCCCCCTCTCACCAGCTTCGCTCTGCCGCTAATTGCCCCCTGACCCCTTTTATTGGTCCCACGTTGGGGATTTGGTTTCTCTCATCACAGCTGGAAGAAGAGTGATTTCGGATTGGGGGGGCCAGGGAAAGGGCTCGGCCAATGCACCCTTTGCTGATATTGACCGGCGATCCAGCTGCGGGTTGTGTACCTTTCTGTAGATCTTTACTCAGAGCGAAGATCAGAGGGTCACACAGGTCCCAGATCAGAGCTTTTCCTAGAACCACCCCCCTCCTCCTGTGGATTTGCAATCAGATCCCCTCCCCCGTTCGGCGCCAGCCTCCCTGCACTTACATAACGATCTTACCCCGCTTTGTGAGAGGCCCTGAATGGCCGTGTTGTGAGTGACAGTCTGTTCCGGGCTTGTTTCAGGGAGCAGGGCGAGACGGTAAATTTCATTATTCTGCCCCTCATGTGATGGATTAATTCAGCTCCATGTAACACAGCCTGGGCCTGGGAGAGCTGGGGAAAAACAGCCCCTTTGGCTCTCAGGGCTAAAGGAAGGGACAGTGACACCCAAGAATGGGGGAAGGGAGAGAGAGGTGAGCCCCACATCTCAGATGGTGTCAACCTGGGGAGTGGACTGACTGTCCAGTGGGGACCCTGCTGATGTGCATTAATAGGCTGTTAATGCACTTTGAGCCAGCCCTGTTTCAAAGAGGACACGATCAAAGCGCTCTGACGAACTGTTAAGGGGCATCAGCAGGGTGCACATGGACAGTTAGACCCCAGCAGGCTAGAGGGGATCAAATCATATCCCAGCTTGCTGCAGTCTAATTGTTTGCATAGATAAGCCTGCAAGCTCCAGCAATTATGCATTCGAGTATCAGAGGGGTAGCCCTGTTAGTCTGTAGCCACAAAAAGAACCAGGAGTCCGGTGGCACCTTAAAGACTAACAGATTTATCTGGGCATAAGCTTTCGTGGGTAAAAAACCCACTTCTTCAGATGCCTGGAGACTGAAGAAGTGGGTGTTTTACCCACTTATGCACCTGAAGAAGTGGGTTTTTTACCCACGAAAGCTTATTCCCAGATAAGTCTGTTAGTCTTTAAGGTGCCACTGGACTCCTCAATTATGCGTTGTTCACTAATAAAAATAACACAACAGAAGAAGCACAGTGCAGGTAATGCCTCATGCCTGGCACGCTGCCATAACCTTAACTCTGCCCCCTGGGAGACCAAACAGCCAACCCCGTGCTTTAGAGAAGTAGGAAATGAAAGGAGGCGATATATGAAGCAGCACCATCTCCCATTGCTGTTTGGCCCTGCTGGGCTAGCAGCCTCAGTAAAGCAGGCAGAGACGATTCAAAGCCAGCAGAGGCTCATGGCGACTGTAGATACACTACCCCGCGTCCTGTCCCAGTTGGTGGGACCAGCCTCCCCTCACCCACCCTCAGCCCCCACAGGGCAAATCTCATGGGCCACCTCCGCTGGGTAAATGGCCTAGCTCCAGTGAAATCCATCTACCCCAGCTGGGGATCTGGTCCCATGTGTCCAAGGCGAAGATTTGGCCCTTCGATGCTGGTTGCTGTGGATATGGGCGGATAGCTAATCCAAGATGATTGCTCCATTTTTTTCTTATTAGCAGCATGGGTTATTTTTTGTCTTCCCCTCCCTAGGCGACTGTGACATGTCTCTGTAGAGAACGTTGTGTGATCACTCCCAAGGTCATCGACTGTCAGCACATGCCCTGAGCGACTGTAGGAAACAAAACCATCCGAAACTGTCAGAAAGAGTCAGTGCAACGAATCACGGGCCAGGCTCAGTTGGTGTAAATCAGGCTGGCGCCACTGATTCCAGCAAAGATTGCCTGTGGGATTCCAGTGGTGCTGTGGCCAATTCACACCAGCTGGGGTATCTGGCCCGTTGACTCCATTGGAGCAAACCGGAGTAACACCAGTGGACATCTGGCCCTGGCTGATTCACACTAGCTGGGGATCTGGCCTATTGACTCCAATGAAGCTGCACCGATGTACATCCCCGGGGATCTGGCCCATTGTGTCAATGAAAACAATGAGACGATGCTAGAAAAATGTTTCTCCTTGTGCCAGTGGAGTTTCTGCCTATCCATCTGCCAACATCTTGGGACCGAAAAAATCAGGAGATTTTTAATGTGCCTCAAATCACGCAACTTTGCCTCAGGTTACACAAATATCCTTCAGAGTAATAGCCGTGTTAGTCTGTATCCGCAAAAAGAATAGGAGTACTTGTGGCACCTTAGAGACTAACAAATTTATTGTAGCATAAGCTTTCGTGGGCTACAGCTCACTTCATCGGATGCATGTAGTAGAAAATACAGAAGGAAGATATATATATACACATGAAACAATGGGTGTTACCATACACATTATAAGGAGAGTGATCAGTTGTCAGCAGGAGAGAAAAATAAGTGTTTGTAGTGGTAATGAAAATGGCCAATTTCCACCACTTGAAAAGGAGATATAAGGAACTGTAGGGGGGATGGGGGGGCAGATAAGCATGGAGAAATAGTTTTACTTTGTGTAATGGCCCATCCACTCCCAGTCTTTATTTGCAAATTGGACACCATCAAAGTTCTGCCTGGTGGAGCAGAAGGCTCTCAGCTCCTCCCAACACTGCAAAAAGCCAATTAATTAACTCAGCCTTCCCTAACTCCACGTCCAGCGCCGGCTCCAGGGTTTTTGCTGCCCCAGGCAGCAAAAAAAAAAAAAAAAAGCCGCGATCGCGATCTGCGGCGGCAATTCGGCGGGAGGTCCTTCGCTCCGAGCGGGAGGGAGGGACCCTCCGCCGAATTGCCGCCGAACAGCTGGACGTGCCGCCCCTCTCCCGAGTGGCCGCCCCAAGCACCTGCTTGTTCAGCTGGTGCCTGGAGCCGGCCCTGTCCACGTCAGTTAACCATGCACCCTTGTTTAAGAGCCATGGACTGGTAACCACTAGTAGAGGGGAGGCGTGACTCCTCCCTATAACACTAGCTGTGACAGTGAGAGGGTGAAACCACCCCTATTAAGCAGGGAAAGAAGGGCTGGATTGACTAGTCGGAGCTGAGGAGGGCTGCATGCTTAGGGGCTACAGACTGTGAGGCAACAGGACAGATTGGTAGGAAGGGCTGTGCCCAGCCAAAACCTGGAGTGGATGAGTGGGCTTTGATTTAACGCTGGGGGCTTTGATTTAAGCCTGGAAGGGAGGAATTTTGTGGCTCAGCCAGAGGGTGATGACCCCTCCTATGAGCCCTAGAGCTGCCTGTGAACCATGGCTCAGAGGAGAAACAGAGGCCCCACCCTGAGCGAACCTGTAGCAGCTGACACTGGACCAAGTAAGCCTGCGGGCTTGGCTCTTCCAAGTGCAACATTGCAAGGTAGAAGGGCCAGAAGGTTTGCTGGGGTAAATCAGTGATGGGGATGGGTCTATGCTGATTTACACCATCTGAAAAACTGACCTGTAATCATTATTTATCTACCTATTTGGGATGGTTGAAATGGTGGATTTTGTAGAAATGGGTGTGTACAATGTCTGTCCAATTTACTCCTTGTGACAAAGTTGGGGATTTTTGTAGTTTTACATGAATAGTGTGTGCGTGCCTCAGTTTCCCTGCGTGCTGCATGTTTAACAAGGTGGTGGGAGAGTGTTGGTTGTTGCAGAGGGCCAGGTGTGACCTCGCCTGGCAGCTGGGACCCCCGGACAATGGCCTAGAGATGGGGAACCCTAACAACTGATGACCTGGTGACTAAGAGGCCCACCCCAGGTTGGCAGCCAGCCGGTTCTGGCCAGTGGTAGGACAAAGGGCTGAAGAGAGAGGACCTGGGTGACCTGACCAGCCAGTTCCAGCCAGAAGAGAACAAAAGATGGAAGAGAGGGCCCCAGCGACCTGTTTACCTGGGGACGGAAGACAAAGGACAGGGGAAGAGTTGTTGGGGCTGGTGATATCGAATGCCCAGCTGGAAAGCGCAGGGTCTGTGGACTTGGGGGAGAGAGCAGGCAGAGCTCACCTGGATTCAGGGGAGACTTAGATGTACTGTGCTGAGGGAGGCCAGGCCTGAGGCCCTGAGAGTTTCCTATGCTGTGTTCAGACACTCAATAAACCCTCCTGTTTTACGCTGGCCGAGCGTCGCTCAAGTCTAGAGAACAGGGTTGCATTATTCCCTCTGGGAGTGGAGGCCCCGGGGGTCCAGAGCGAGTAGACTCCCTGAGGGGGCCCACAGCAAGAGACAGGTGTGCTAAGGCTCAGAGAGGTGTGGTTCCAGGAGGCGGAGGGGCTTAACCCCCGAGAGAGAGTGGACCCCCGAGAAGGGCTGTCGCACTGAAGGGAGTTCCCCCCAGGGACCGTACGGGGCCAAGAGTGGGCACGACCTGTGAGTCCGTGACACTCCTATACAGAGAGCCAGCAATATAGGACTTAAAGGATGAATTGGCTTTGGACCGGACAGAGGTAAATGTCCCCCACATGCCCTGCTGTGAGCTATGGCGCATGCATAGTGTGTTCCTCTCTGAGAAGAGCCATGAAGGTATTTGTTAGCGCCATTAGCCCTACAGTAACATGTGTATGTAAGACTATGGAAATCTGCTACTTCCAGTTGATCTAGCAGCTACTCAAGTAGCCAGGTGAGTCCATAACAGGACGGGCTTCTCTTGGCTGCAGTGTGAAAACGAGGTATAACTTGAGTTTTGCCTGTAACCCAGCTTCTGTCCACACATGAAACCTCTAGCTTGAGTTAAGTGGTGTTTTAAGCTCAGGCTTGCTAGGTTCTCAGGGGAGTGGGCTGAACTCATGTGCTGTTATACTAGAGCTAGTAATTCAGTGAGGCTGCAACTTCAGGCTACGGCTGGACTCACACAGCTCATTAGCCCCTGATCCCCCAGATGCTGACTTCTGTTTTTGCCGGTGGGTGCTTTTGAAGAGATGTGGGGGGGGCCTCTGCCAGTTTCGTGGGAGGCTATTTTCAGCATGTTTATACATTTCTTTCATATTATAGTTATTGAATATGTATCTGTCATTGGTATCTTAACAATTTAATCATTATTCAAATAGTAATTAATGACATAATTACATGATCATGAATACAGTATATTAAAATCATTGCACTCACCCAAAAGCTGTCTTCACTAATGTTCCTGTTGAAAGATGGTACATCTCACTGTGGTTTTCTGGATGAAACTGTCAGCGATCTTATTTACATCTAGTTCTCTGGTCTGGTCTTGATGCACATTACGGACAGCTACATAATTCAGCCGCGTCTGTCCCGATCGCGGTATAGTAGTCTAATAATTCCGCCTTCCGGTTTCACTGTGTGCCATGTACGTGCTCCTGCCCCCTACTGATGCCATTGTAAAATGTCCATTGGAAGTTACTTCGCTTTAAACCGACATCTTTAATAACACTTATCACATAAAAAACCCACTGTGGCACGTGGGTGCTGAGCACCCCTTATTTTTTTCGGTGGATGCTTGAGCCCCACAGCACCCATGGAGTCAGCACCTATGGATCCCATCACTGTGTAGCTTCACAGTTGTGCCACTCTCGCTCGAGCCATGCTAACTCGGGCGTAACTCCAGCTGGCTGTTGGCAGAAGGTGACGTTGGCAAATGAGTCAGTTCGAATTCCCAGGGCAAAACTACCCTGTGTAAAGGCTGCCATGGCCACATAGGGTTGCCAACCCTCCAGGATTGTCCTGGAGTCTGCAGAAATTAAAGATTGTGTCATGAAAAAACTTCCAGGAATACGTAGAAATTGTCAACCCTATTGACACATGGCAGTGGGAGATGCTATTCATGGTAAGTCAGATACTGTCTCCCAGGAGAATCTCCCTATGATAAATTTGTCAATTTCATGTTTTCTCTGACAAGCTTCTACTATGCTGTACATACAGGGAATGCTGTGGTATTTGCTGTACCTTGGCCTTTTGGACCAGCCTGCTAATGCTTTGTGTAGTGTCGATCTAGGCATCATGGTCTAGATGTGTCTTATTTTATGCTTTTCTCTGTGTTCTGTAAAATTGTCAATAAAATCTATTTGCTTTAAGTCCCTGGTTCTCATCCTTTCCCATAGTGGGCCCCTGCTATCCCCATCAAGCCAGAACCTCCCTTCCCCTGAGCAATATGGGACAAGCCAGCTGGTCATGGCCCAGACCTGGCCTCCAACTCTGGACAAGCTCTACAGTGGCAGAGTTACTTTTTTTTTTCCTTTTGCCACTCTAGCACTTTTCTGAAGTTGAGATGTTTTAAAAATCTACAGAGCTCAGAAGAAGGAAAAGGAAGACAAGGATTAACAGATTCCTAGGTTCCACGGCCAGGGGGGACCATTGTGATCATCTAGTTTGACCTCCTGGTGAACAGAGGCCAGAGAACAGCCCCCAAGTACTTTTTAAAAATCAAGATTTTTTTTCTTTAAAGTTGCCAATGATGGAGAATCCACCACAGCCCTTGGTAAATGATTCCAATGGTTAATTACTCACTGCTAAAAATTTACACCTTATTTCCAGTCTGAATTTGTCTAGCTTCAACTTCCAGCCATTGGATCATGTTAGACCTCCCTCCGCTCGATTGACAAGCCCATTATCCAATATTTGTTCCCCATAAGAGTGCTATAAACCGTGATCAGGTCACTATAAAACAGGTTTCTTGACTCCTTTAATCATTCTTATGGCTCTTCTCTGAACCCCCATCCAATTTATCAACATCCTTCTTGAATTGTGGGCACCAGAACTGGACACAGGATTTCAGCAGAGGACACACCAGAATCAAATACAGAGGTAAAATAACCTCTCTACTCCTACTTGAGATTCCCTTGTTAATGTGTCCCAGGATCACATTAGCTCTCTTGGCCATAGTGTCGCACTGGGAGCTCATGTGCAGCTGATTATCCACCACAACCCCCCAAATCCCTTTCAGAGTCCCTGCTTCCCAGGATAGAGTCCCCATCCTGTAAGTGTGGCCGACATTCTGTGTTCTTAAATATATACATTTTATATTTAGCCATATTAAAGCACACACTGTTTGCTTGTGCCCAGCTTACCACACAATCCAGATCACTCTGTATCTGATGACCTGTTCTCGTCATTATTTTTGAGTCATCTGCAAACTTTAACAGTGATGCTAAGTTGAACACCTTAGCATAGAAGCCTAAGTATCTTATGCCAACACCATTACCTTTATCAACCAAACTTGTACTCTGATCAAAAAAAGATATTGTTAGTTTGACAGGATCTATTTTCCATAAACCCGTGTTGATTGGCATGAATTATATTGCACTCCTTTAGTTCTTTATTAACCGAGTCTCATATCAGCTTTTCCATTATCTTGCCTGGGAACAATGTCAGACTGACAGGCCTATAATTACCTGGGTCATCCCGTTTACTCTTTTAAAATATTGACACAATTTTGCTCTTCCTGCCTTCTGGAACTTCCCCAGTGTTCCAAGACTTACTGAAAATCAACAATAAAGGTCCAGTGAGCTCCTCAGCCAGCTATTTAGGGATAGCTCAGTGGTTTGCGCATTGGCCTGCTAAACCCAGGGTTGTGAGTTCAATCCTTGAGGGGGCCACTTAGGGACCTGGGGCAAAATTGGTCCTGCTAGTGAAGGCAGGGGGCTGGACTTGATGACCCTTAGGGGTCCTTTCCAGCTCTAGGAGATAGGTATATCTCCATATATTATTATTATTTTAAAACTCTCTTGGATGCAAAGTATTTGGACCTGCTGATTTAAATGCTGATTAAAAATGTCTAACTTTAGTAGCTGCTGTTTTACATCCTCCTGATATCCTAGTGAAATGGAGAGTGTTATTCTATGATATGATTGCATCATCTGTTTTCCCCCAAATACAGAACAGAAATATTTATCGAAGACTTCTGTCTCTTCTGCATTATAATTTGATAATTCTACCATTGCTCATGGTTAGGATTCTTTTTGCTACTAATATACATAAAAGGCCCTCCTTCTTATTGTCCTTAACTCTGCTGACCAGAGATTTCTCCTTGTGTCCCTTTGCTTCCTGTATCAATTTTCTATAGTTCCTAACTTACTATCAACTTCCTCTTTTTTTTCCATTTGCTATATATGTATATTTTTATATTGTATAGCTGCCTTCACTTTGCCTCTAAATCAGATCTCTCTTTAACCAGTACGGCCTTCTTCTTCAATTGTGGCTTTTTGGGCTTTTAAACAATTGACATTTTTCTGATTAAATTCTTCCTCCCAGCTGATTTGGCTCAAAATAGCTTTCAGCTTTGTGAAATTGACCCTTTTAAAGAACCAAGTTTATAGTTACTGGTCTGGACTTGATTCTGTTTGAACATTTAAAATGTTATCAAATCCTGATCACTTGTACCTAAGTTACCATTAACTTTTAATTCTGTGATCAATTCCTCTTTATCTGTCAAGATGTGGTGTAACAGAGAATTCCCCCATGTTGGATGCAACACTTTGAGTTAGGAAATGGTCAGAGTATTTAGAAATCCCAAGGATGTTTTAGCACTGGCAGCATGAGCCCTCCAGTGTGTCACTAAGATTCAAGTCCCCCATCATCACACAGCTTTTCCCCCTACACATTATAGATAGGTGTGCAGGGAGACAGTCATCCTGTTCCCTAGTGTGATTTGATGGTCTGTAGCAGACATCAACTAATAGCCCATCTTGTGCTTTATCTGTTAGAACATTGATCCATAAGCATTCAAGATCATTTTCTGCTAAGTGATCAGCGACTCAGAAACAGGTCATGCCATTTTTGACATAATTCTGCTCTCCCACCCCTTTTGCCCAGTCGATCCTTCCTAAATAGGCTGTAACCATGAATTGTAACATTCCAGTCATGGGAATCATCCCACCAGATTCCAATAATACCAACTAGAGTGAATTTATGCTCCTAAATCCCAGTTCTTCTTGTTTTACACCCAGGGTCCTACCATTGGTGTCTAGGCAACTAAAGAATTTCTTCTCTGCGTGTCCTTTGGTGTTTTGATTAATTTGTTCTCAACATCATGATTTTTTGCAAAGAGCTCCTATCTTCCCTCTTTTTTTTTTTTTAACCCCTCCCCTTTTGTTATTAGTTTAATGCCCTCCTGTCCCTAAGAAAATGGGTCCCCCTTCTACTGAGGTGGAGGCCATCCAAACTATATGGCCCTCCCTCCCCCCAGAAGTTGGACCAATGTTGTGCAAAACCTGAAGTTACCACCCAGGTCTCCTGGACAGAGCCTCTGAACTTCCTTTCTCTGTCCAGGCGAATTTCTCAAATAGCAGGCAACATCTGGGGTTTTTACAGAGCAGACAAGCTGCAGCTCAGAAAGAGCCCCGATTGGTCCCTCTCCTGCATCCGCAGCTGATTGGTGCAAACCACAGCTGCCTGATCGCACCCACCCAGGCCCCCGCTCCCAGCCCTGGGGCGGGGGTCCCACAGGGAGGCACTGACTGATGACTGTCTCTGTGTCCTGGGCTTGCACCAGCCACCCTGCCATCGTGACAGCGAGCGACACTGCCCCCCACCTCCAATGAGTACCCCCTCTAGTTCCCCCAACTGTACCCCCTTTCCTTGCCACCTCTAGCTCTCCCCTCCCCCACAGTGTCATCTTTTTGGGAACCTAAAATATGGTAACCTCCACTTTACACCTCTTACCTAGCCAGCAGTTCACTTCCGGAATCTGCTGCATTCTGTCTTCCTTTGTTTAACCTGCTCTTTAACACCTCTGATGCTGGGGATTGCACCTCATTCATTCATAGAATCATAGGGTTGGAAGGGACCTCAGGAGGTCATCTAGTCCAACCCCCTGCTCAAAGCAGGACCAATCGCCAACTAAATCATCCCAGCCAGGGCTTTGTCAAGCCTGACCTTAAAAACCTCTAAGGAAGGAGATTCCACCACCTCCCTAGGTAACCCATTGTATTGCAGTCAGTGAGGAGAGGAACCAAAAATCCACAATTTAAAAAAAAAAAATGTGTTTTCAATAAACGACATGAACATTTTAATTAGAACTGAAAATGCTCATTTTATTTTGAAATTCCCCAATGACCAATTCAATCACGCTTGACAGTGTCCCTGTGAAAACTTCCATTTCTGATTAAATCTCTCTTTTTTTTTTTTTTTATGGGAACACTTTTCAGCCAACAAATTTGGAGCAGTTCTAGTCACACCTGTGTTCCCCAGGGAAGGCTTCCAGATCTGTTTGAAGCCTGATTTTTTTATTTTTTATTTTTTTAAAATCAAATTCCGTTTGCTCACCTTCATGCCCTGTTACTCTGCCTGCAGATGAGGGGGAATTGCATGTGCAAATGACCGGCTATGCGTCCAACTACTTGCATGTGACGTATCTGATATCTGCATGCAGTCATAGTAATTCCACATACACATTCACAATTGCATTGCTCTGGGATCCGCGGAGTTACACTCGGGTAATACTAGAGCAATGTGAGAGTGGATCAGAACCTAGCTGTGCAATTCCATGGACATTTCTTTACACGCAATACAGAAAAACAGGTGCTCGGGGTCTAATCCTGCTCCCACCCAGGGCTCAAATCAGCAGTGAGGTCACAATCAGACCCCTTGTGTTACAGCAGGGGTCAGCAACCTTTCAGAAGTGGGGTGCCGAGTCTTCATTTATTCACTCTCATTTAAGGTTTCGCATGCCAGTCATACATTTTAACGTTTTTAGCAGGTCTCTTTCTATAAGTCTATAATATATAACTAAACTATCGTTGTATGTAAAGTAAATAAGGTTTTTAAAATGTTTAAGAAGCTTAATTTAAAATTAAATTAAAACGCAGAGCCCCCCGGACCGGTGGCCAGGACCCCGGGCAGTGTGAGTGCCGCTGAAAATCAGCTCGCGTGCCGCCTTCGGCACGCGTGCCATAGGTTGCCTACCCCTGTGTTACAGAAATGCAGGAATCCTCATTGCAAAGAGACCAGTCTCCTTCCCTTTCCTCCCCCAAACTAGGAAGTGTTTCAAAATAGGGGGAAAATGCTGACATTAGGCCATTTTTCTCCCCTGCTCCTCAGGTCCTACCTTCCCTGCCCCCAAACCGGCCTCATTACTACTGCCCATGACGCATGTGGGAGGTTAGTGATTTAGTGAAGAGATAAACCCACAGCCTCCAGGGCCAGGGATCAGTGTTTGTTTCTGCCTTGTGTAAAGTTAATTGGTTTAGATTTTCCAAGAACAAATGAGAGAAACCTGTTTCCAGCGTGCAAAGCTCATGGCTGCTTTCTGATGAATTATAATTGCAAATAAAGTTCTGAAATTGCATTAACCAATTATTAATTGTTGTTGTTGAGCTTGCCCCATCTTATGATAGCTGGGAGCACACACAATGATATAAACAATTCTCTAGGGCAAACGACATGGCTATAAAATAAACTGGTTTCTCACCCCCTCCTGGCAGCCATTTCTGAGAGTAAATACCCTGCTGGCTTGAAAAACACATGTCCTAGGATTTGACCATGAGTGAAGAGCTAAAGTGATCAAATACATCATCCACTAGGCTGTAAAGGCTGCCAGAGTTAGGATGTGGCAGATCCAAGCCTTACGATTGCAATATATCCTAATGGAAAGGACAGTAGACTAGACTTCAGGAGATCCAGGTTCACATCTCACCTTTGCCACTGGACTGCTGCATGACCTTGGGCAAGTCACTTCCCTTGTTTTGTGCCTCAGTTTCCCCATCTGTAACATGGGGGTAATGATACTGACCTCCTTATGAAGTGTTTTGAGATTGACTGATGGTAAGAATGAAGTGTTATTGTTAACCATGAATCCCACCTAGAGAAACAATCTCACCCTTGGTGCAAGCCTTTGACTTTTTTCCACCAAAGATCCCTAATTCAACCAGGACTTCTTTCCACAATCCTTGTCCCATGATCATTTCTGCAAGGACCATGAGATTAGAGTTGAAGCAAGCAAATGGAGCTGGTGTTTGGGTGGTGGGCAGGGAAGGCTGCCGATTCTCGGCTGGACAGCTGGATAATGTGAATCAGCATCAAACGGCATTTACAAGACTCTACAACTGTGGGCCTCACATCAGGAAAATGAAACTGATTGTGTCCTTTGCAGCCTGGCCTCGTGGTGGTCATGCTCAATTCCAAATAAGCGCTCACTCCACGTGCATTGTGTAGATCTTTCAGATGGCAATAGATGATACTAGTAACACTCCCAACAGTGACACAAGAGCATGGGTGCCAGCCCAGGACAGACTGTCAAAAACCAGGGCACAACCCCCAAATCAGCTGTGAGCTCTAAACTTAGATTTCACCAACCACGTGCAAACTCCTCAGGCACTTGAACAGCCTTAACATGGAGTCACCGCCAGCCCCTTGGGTTCTCTGGCCTGTCTTGCTGCCCAGGTGAGCGTACCTTTCTGCTCAATGGCCCCCTACACCAAGAATCACAGCGATATTCACGTTACTTCTGATCCCAAAGCACCAGTCACTTACCCCAGGTCAATTGCCCTTTAGGTCTCACACCGAAGATAACACTTGTAGCCAATCCTATAGTAAACTATATGATGATTTATTAAATAGGAAAAGGGAATATTGGCGTCTATAATCAGCAAGCTCTATTTGTCCTTTAGGACTAACCCAGGCTAGACAGCTGGGGATTTCTTGCTCAGGCCTAGAAACACCTTTCACTTCACCCCACCCCACCCCAAGTCCAAGCAGCACAGAGATACCTAGTACTTTTGTCTGGGGGTTTTATCCCCCTCCTGCCATGTGCTCCGAGCTGCAAACTCAGCTGATGGGAGTCCACTTTCATGACAGGTCTTTAAGGGGAGCAGAACACAACAACAATAACAGTCTTTAGTCCTTTTATTGACAATTCCTAATCCCATGGTGGGGCGTTTCCTGTTGTAAAATCAGATGATAGCCCGTCTGGTATCAGTGGGTCTCCTCTTTGTGGAAGGGGTAAATCAATGTTTGTAGAAAAGCAGTTCTTCACACTAATTACTGTCGCTCTCCAGTATGATGATACCTAGGGTCACAGAAGTTCACAATACAACCGCTCTGGTATTAGATTACAGTGTGGAACACAGATATTACCAGCAAGATTAACGCAGGCAGTAACTGAAAAGCATCCAATAGAGTCTAACCATTAAACACTTTCTTAGAATTCTTTTAGTTATTTTATCAATATCAACCTGCAAGTGTATCTGTCCATGAGACATGGGGAACCTTGGCACAAGCTGGCACTGGCCTGCCAGTGTCCCCGTACTTTTCCTCCTTTTGAACATGTTTTAGTGGGCAGCAGAGCTGATTGAAAATTTTTCACCCAAACATAGTTATCAATGGTCCAATGGCTCTTTGACCACAATGAACGTGCTCTCTGCAAATTTTCACTTGGTCAAAAATGTCATTTTTGGTTACAAACAGAGAATTAAAGGGGTGGGGGCATTAATAAAAATTAATCAGAGGGCATTTGAGTTCCAGCAGAGCCAGGTCCCTCACTGCTATAGACAGGGATCTCTGGGCAGATCAAACAATCTAGTGGGAGCGGGGCGGTTGTTTCTTTGTCAGAATATGAATTTATTCACGCATTGTAGCAATAAAAACATTGTTTCTTCCACACACAGGGCTCCTGATTAAGTGATTTCCTGTCTCTGATGTGAGAGCGATTAGATTGTTGTGACAACAAGGAAACACGCACACATACCCCACTCCTGTGGAAAGCCCCTGCGCATGCAGTTTGTGCAGGGGAAACAGAACCTTCCCCACCGACTGATGGACAGCCGCTCTGCAGCTGCCCATTCTGCTCTCGGCTGAAATAGGGGATCTTGGTTTGTCCCTGTACTGGGGCATGCCACCCTTGTCTCTGTGTGGGTGTGAATGAATGCACCTCTGTATTCACACCCTACACACGACTGTAATAATCTTTGTGCAAAATATGCCTTGTAAAAACTAAGAACTCGCTGGTCAATCCTATCAAAGGATAAAAGGTGTGTAGCAACATTCTATGTAATGTTATGAGCACAAACTGAAATCCTGACTGAAGTATGTTTACCAGACAAGTCTGGGGGGAGGGGAGGGTAAACCTGTTTCTCAGGTGTCATCAAGTGGCCATTCTTTGGGAGGGAAGGGGGGCAGGAACAAACAGAGCTGTAGCTTAGCAAACAGCATGGAACTTCTTTCACCCAGAGATGCCTTGTCTCCGTCCTCCCAGCTGGAATGAACTTTGTCTAAGGCTAACCCTCCGGAAACTGTATTTCAAAGGGTGACTGGACTACAAAAGTGAGGGGCAAAACACCCCAAAGTGTCTCTCCCTCTCCCTCTTTCTCTTTCACCTAAGACAAAAGAAACAGTCTTTGGACTTTGGGAGCAGATCCTGGCCTGAGAATGTTCCTGGGAACATGGGGTAAGGGATTCCACCTTGAACTAAGGCTAGCTTGTCAATTTTAGCACTAGGATTTAAAGAGTTAATCCATTTTGGGTCCTTTCCATTCCCTTCCCTTTAGGGGTCACGTTCTCTAGCTCATTTCCACAGCCATGAGGGCCAGAAGTTTATAAAAACATCAACTGAGACTGTGACCTAATCCCAGGACTCCGGGAGCTGGAGCTTTGAGAAAAATACCAAATATTGCAAGACACACCATAAAAATCGTGAAGGTCATGTACACTGTGGATTTGCCTGCTTGAACCCAACAAACTCATTGATTCTGAGTTTGCTCCGGCGTGAATCAGGAGTCACTGCAATGAAAGTCATGTGGTGTAAACCAGTGCAAGATCAGGACCGAATCAGCAAGCTCCTACCTCAGGAGCTTCTCTGAGGAGAGTCAGAAAACCATTAGCTTTTGAGCCCATAGAAATTACCTCACCACAGATGGGGACTGAGGCCTCGGGAGATTTGGGGACTGGCCCAAGGTCACCTGGGCAATCTGTGGAAGAACTGGGGACAGACCTCAGATCTCCTGAGTCCCTGTCCAGAGACCTGAGGAACAGGGTGTTCCTGGCATTCCTGGAGTGACTCCCTGCCTTTCCTCCAGGGGCTGTCAGCAGTTCCCCATTAACTTCTCCATCTAATCTAGATTGAACGCTCCAGGGCAGGGATCCTGGCCATAATTGTTTTCACAGCAGAAGCAAAGACCCAGGAATGCCATCATCCCCAGGGGCCTTGGTTGGTTTAGATTCCAGAGTGAGTGTCCACAGAGTCAAATGTGCACTCATATGCTGGGGCTGATGCTCAAACTTGCTTCCGGCAGCTGGGATGGTCCTGCGGTGTTTGGGTTGAGCTCTGTTGCATGGCCTGGATCTGACCGCCAGCCACTCACTGCTGCTCCAGGCTCTGCCCTCTACTCACCCTGGGCAGCTAGAAATACCACACTGCTCCCAGCCCTCAGTGACTGATTGCTGGGGGGCGAAGGGGCTCTCTGTCCTAATAGGCGTGTAAGAAGCACAGCTGGCCTGGTGCCGCCAGGACTGGGCTGGGGGACCTGTTCCAGTTGCAAACAGCTGTTCAGTTCAGCCACATTCGGGCCCCTGACTATTCACTGTAGGTGCAAATAGAGCTGGGCAAAATGTTTTGCCTGAAACCTATTTGGTGCCACCAAAACCACTTGCAACTCTGGGTCAATTTGGCTGAATTGTTTGTTTAGGGGGAAAAAATCTGAATAAATTGAAATGTTTGGATTTCAGTTAGAAACGACTTTTCCTTTCAAAATGTCCTTTAATTTCTTTGTTTTAAATCCAAGAATGTTTAAAAAGTGGTGGAAATCGAAACAAAACACTGCACTCACCCCAAAATGAAACTAGCAATTTTGAAACATCAGAAATTTTAACAAACCATCTAGAGTCATACAAGTCATAAAACCAGCTCCCGCTCTCTGCAAAGGTGGTGTCCTGATGGCAGCTCAGAATAAACCGTGGCACCTGCCCACTCTTGGCTGGGCTTAAAGATTGTGTGGGCAAGCGCGAGCATGAGTGTGTGTGTGTGAGAGAGAGAAAATAGAATAAATGCCGGAAATTGTTCTGCACCATGTGCAGGACAAATTGCATTTCCAAGGGTAGATTTTTTTCTTACCTTCCACTTAAATTTTTTTCCCATTTTTTAACTTATCTAAAAAAAGATGTAGGCTCATGAGAGAGTAATATTCCTTCTAACTCCCCTCCAAGATTTACTGGAAGGGGTGATGGTCCCGTGATACCAGAAACACTCTACTTTCTTTCCTCATTATGAGAGAGACCACTGCAGCTATACTTATGTGTATTTATATCTCCCATGTGCTCTACTTAATATGCAGACCCTGAATCTGTCCCCCTTTAACTTCTCAGTGCTGTGAGATACACAGACCCTGCACAGGAGAGGGGAACTGGAATCGGATCTTACCCTGTCCCTGAAGTCAGATATCAATGGGAAATTCCCACTGTGCGGATTGACCAACCTCCATGTGTCAGTGTCATCAATCTGCTTTCAGATGTTTCTGTTCTGGTGGGAAGATGTAGAACTGCAGGTGCACCTCTCTGCAGGGAAGAACCTGTCAATCTGGGGAAATCCGCTGCTGACTGACTGCCCCTCTCCAATTTCCCACCTCCTGAGGAAGGGCAGCCAGTGAGTGCTGGTGCATGCGCTAAGGGGCAGTAGCTTCTCTTAGCACATGAAGCAGGCTCCTCTTCCCATTTTGCTCCACAGCAAAGGGCAGGGAATGGGGCTAGGTAAATTGTGGGGAAAACAATCTAGTGAAAAAATTTTTGAGGTCTCCATTTTGCAGGGGTTAAATGGGACAACTTTTTGGGAAATATATTTTTCAAAAATTCCAATTTTGGGTAATGTCAAATTTGTATTTTTGAGATTGCAACTTTTCACTTCTTTCCTACTTCCCCTTTTTTTTAGCCAGAGTGCACCAGAATGAATGACAAAAAGGTGTCTTTTCCTTTTTCCTTTTACCAATCTCACTTTCCAAAACTTCCTCACCTTTGAGTCCATTTTACATTGGCTGTCCTATAACTCTTCCAAAGTTGAGGAAGTTTTGGAAAGTGAGAGCGGCAAAGGGGAAAAGCATACAACAAACCCCTCGGCATCTTCTATTGTGTTCTGTGGCAAAAGAGCAAAAAAGGAAAGAAGAAAAGGGAAAAAATCAATTTCAAAATTAAATTTTGAACTTTTCATTTTGACCCCAAAAGGACAGTTTTGCGCACACAGTATTTTGCAAAAGATGTAGGTTTTTTAAAAAAAGTTTCCAACTAAAAATGTTAACCAGCTCTAGGTGGATGTGATACATTAATACAAAGCCTCCTAAAGATATTGCAGGGGGTTGATATATCTCTCACTCGCTGCCCTGGGGTTACTCTCAGAACCATCTGAGGTACAGAGTTACTTTAGGGAGAAGCTAATGCTAATTAATTAACAATCAGGGAGTATTTATGCAACTTCCATGAAGGGGGCGGTGTTGCTGGATGTTGTCAAGCCTGCTGCTACATAGTGGCTGGACTGCCTCCCAGAGACTCCCTCCTAGCCAAGCTAGCTAGCCGATCGCTCCTCTGCCTCATCGTGTTTTGGCAGCTGCCACTCAAAAGGATTTACTTGTGTGACTCGGGCTCGCAGCGGCACATAGACATGCATGGCTGTGCTGACTGTGCGTGGCCATGGCTCGTAGCACAGCATTGGATTCGACTGCTGTCGTATTAAATGTCCCATGCTTCAGTGTGTCTGCTGGGAAGATTTGCTGATTGGGTGACTGTTTTCAGGACTCTCTTTTTTTTTTTTTAAACCCCTTCCCTATGTCAGAATACATGGATTGCTGCATTCTCCTGACTCGTGCACTGTTGATTTGCACAACCTGGGGCTGTGCTTGGAATTGTGGCGTCAGAGGGGTTCAAAACCCTGGACCGGAGTCTTATCTCTTTCAAACTGGAACTTCCCACAAATGGCGCCTGTGGGGTGGCTCAGATCTGCCTTTGTAACCTGCCCTGAACTTCCAAAAGCTCAGGCAGGCCCAGCCTTTAGTCCTTCAGGGTATTGGCAGTTCAGGAGTTACCTCTGCGTGCTGCTGTTAGGAATTAACAGTCAGTGCGTCTCTTCTGTCGAAAAGCAGCAAAACAAGGCCAGCGGTAACAGGAGAAGTGCTATTGTGGGGCACAAGGGCAGCTCATGTGACAGCAACTTACTGAATATATAACATCTTACTACTTGGGTGTATTAGGGACAGGCCAGCTCAGCTGAGGTTTGTGCCTGGATAGCAGGGGTTCCTCCTCTTTATTATACGTACGAGGAACACAGCGTCTCCTCTCAAACCGGCAGCCGCCCTTCTTCGGCACAGGACCGATTCTGAGAATTGGAGTCAATCCGTTTATGAGTTTTTGAATTAAAATTCATCTTAAAAATGGGTCCTCTTAAGAAACTTGGTTCCCTGGCTCAGCTCTTGGGTCCCTAATGGTCTCGGATTGATCATTGTCAACAGAAAATTAGCCCAGAGGCAGGTCTTGAGCCGTTTGGGTACAACGGCTGGTTTTTGAAGAGACATTTTTAGCATGAGTGGTCCCTTTTTGCTATTACTCTTCATAAGTGAAAGCTGCTTCTTCAGCAGAGGTGGAAGAATAACGTTCTTTCAGAGAATGCCTTGGAGAGTTGCCCTCTTACAAAATGGCCACCATCTCTCATTGATCTCAATGGACTGAGGCAACAGGCTGCCCTTAGTGAAGATGGCCAGACCCTCCCTTCATCTACTTCTTGGGATGCTGTTCACTACCTCCTAACAGCCAAGTGGCCACCATCTTCCCTGAGGAAAGCTTGGATGGGTTTCTGGGGTTCTAATGATTGAGGGGATACATACATTGTATGTAGACAAAGAGAGACTATAAAATAATGTGGTATAAAGGAGGCAGTGTGGCCTAGTGACTAGAGCCCTGGACTCAGGAGACCTGGCTCTGCCACTGGCCTATTGCGTGACTTTGGGCAAGTCACTTCACCTCTGTGCCTCAATTTCCCCATCTGTAAAATGAGGGATAATTATACCTCATTTGCAAAGTACTTTAAAATCTCCTAATGAAAAGTGCTATATAAGGGCTAGGGATTATCACCCTAATCTTGGAGTGGTGGGCTATGTAGATACCTGGATACTATACCACACTCTCATGGCTTCTGGATTTTCAGCCTCTTTCACAGAAGATAAAAACCTGTTTTAGAAACACTTTAGCATGTGTTCAAAAGTTATTGGGACTATTTTTTGTATCCTTCCACTTGCTGTGTTAATTGCCAAGGAGTCCAAATGGACAGGATTCAGAGGGAGTGTGATGGGGTGTACTAGGCTCAGAGGTCCCCTGCTGGAGGCCTCGTGGTCCTACCACACCGCGTCCCAGGAAAGAGAAGTAGAAGTGAGTACTTCAGGTTGCCTTGCGACAGATGTGGGAAAGAAACCAGTCAGAGAAGGGGCTACAGGGAGCAGCCAATCAGAGTCCAGCAGGCTCATATAAAAGGGACAGAGTAGTTCAGTTGCTGGCAGGGACTTGGG
Organism: Platysternon megacephalum; assembly: GCA_003942145.1. Classification (NCBI taxonomy): domain Eukaryota; kingdom Metazoa; phylum Chordata; order Testudines; family Platysternidae; genus Platysternon; species Platysternon megacephalum. The sequence goes on along the minus strand of QXTE01000361.1, from coordinate 621,132 downwards.
GAGCAAGGAAGGTGCTCCTGGCTGGTAGCAGAGACGCAAGCAGGACTTCAGCCTTGGGTAAGGGTGAAGGTGATGCGGATGTGGGGAACTGACCCGGAAACAGTAGCAGCAACAACAGAGTAAAAAGGGATGAAGCAGGTGGCTACTATTTGTAGGATCCATGGGCTGGGTCCCAGAGTAGTGGGTGGGCCTGGGTCCCCCCCACCAAACACTAGGGAAGTGGCTTAATCCCTGAGCAAGGAAGTAGCCCCTGGAAGGGGCTGAAGACCCAGAAGAGGGTCAGCATTTGTTGGACTTTGATACCTCACTGGAAGGAGAGTGAACTGAACTATAAAGAGTGACTCAGCTGGAGAGCTGGGTCAGCTAAGGCTCGCCAGGAGGCGAAGAGTCTCCAGGCAGGAAGCCCTAGGGGCACTGCTCCGTTCCAGAGCAGGGACCGTTTGAGAGCTAGCACAGAAGGGGCTGAGGACTAAGCCCAGGGAGGGCTGCAGGAAGAGACCAACCGAGGGTACTGTGATAGGTCCTGTTGGACTTGTACCCTGGAAGGAGTTTGTTTATTCACATACAGTCTGTCTGTGTGACTTGGCCAGAGGGCTGAGTCGCAAAGATCCACCTGATGAGGCTGGTAGCCGGCGGGCGGCACCACGAGCTACGCAAAGCTGAAAAAGATCAGGCACATGCACATATCCAATAGAGGGCGCTCGTGAGAGGCAAGTGGGCTCGGCACAGGGAGGAGGAAAATAAAAACAAATACATCTTTAAAATGTATAGAAATAGCTTCTCTAATACATACAAACATCCCAAATGTAAAGTCCAATATCCCAGGACTAGAATCAAATGCTGGAAGCAAAAGATTTCAGACGTGAAATCAGTCGCCAGCCCCAGGCTGGTGCAATTCTGGGGAAAACTATCACATTTGGGAAGGAAGGAAGGAAACGTCTCTCTAACAGTGTGATTAAAAAAACAAACCAACAACCCTCCCCATGCCCCAAGTAGCTCCTTGGGGCTGATCAAGGTCTTGGAATGTTAGAATAAATGCAGGGGAGGTGGGCAGAGTACAGGCAAGGTTGGGGAGTGTATGATCTATGCAACGTTTTGCATGGTGTGTGTAGCACATGCCAAATAATGACATTAAGGTTGCCATGCGTGTTGCTCCAATGTTAGGAAATGGAACAATTCAGGCCTAAGGTGGTAGAAATTCATGCTCTTAGGTCCAGAGGTTCTAGGTTCAATTCCTACGGAGTCTTTGTAACATCATGTGACATTAGGCTGCCCCTGCAAGGTGGGTCATTGGCAGGGTCTGACCCTAGGATCTTTATATCCAGACCTCTACTGCTTGAGCTATAGGATTCACTGATTGCAGTAGTAGGCTGTTATCTTCTATATTTACCAGTCATCAGAGAAGACTGCAACACACATTTTGCTGATGGTTCACCCAAGTGTCCGCTGGACAGCGGTAGAATGATGACAGTCAGGATTCCTGGGTTCTTTTCCTGGCTCTGGAGGGCAGTGTGGTCTAGTGGCTACAGACAGCACAACCAAGCACACAGATTTGGCATTGGGTCCCAGAGCAACCCAGAATCTGGAAGGCAGAAGGATGTTATAAACCACCTTTTGCCTCTCTGTCTTGAGAGGTGCAGCATAGAGCCTGGCATCTGGCTTCTATTCCCTGGTCTACCAGACGTGGCCTTGTGCAACCTAATCTGTAAAATGGAGGGTCTGACACATGCCTGCCTCCTACAGGAGTGGTGTGAGGCCTTACTCAGCAACAAGCTGTGTACTTCACAGTCCTTAACTAACACCAGTCAGCTGAAGAGATGGGACTAGACCTCATGATGACCTCTTGTCCCCCCGCCCAGCTCTCATTCCCCTTGTCCAACTGCTATTGCTGTAGCCTGTTTTGAACTAGAGCTATGGGGGAATTAGATAGCATGCTCAGCGTGGATGGAAGGTTCATATATTTTTAGCAACCAGCCTCCACTGAGCATGTGCAAATATTGATTTTCAGACACTTATAACGTGGGCAAATCTGGGTGAATTTCACCAAGAATGGTATAAAGCACCCTAGCATCCTCATGTTTTGGAATAGGAATTCCACATTTGGCAGCAGGATGGTCCTGGTATCAAAGAGGTGCTTTTTACCATTCTTGGTGAAATTCACCCAGATTTGCCCATGTTATAAGTGTCTGAAAATCAATATTTGCACACGCTCAGTGGAAGCTGGTTGCTAAAAATATATGAACCTTCCATCCAATGAGTTGGGAAAAAAATGTGTTGGAAAAACCACTTCATTTTCCCCAATTGCATTCTCAGAAATGGCTGGGCCATTTTTGCTGAAACAAAAAAATCTATATTTTTCAGCCAGAGATAGAGACCTGGCATGGAACATTTCAGCCCAAATACGTAATTTTGGCAAAGCTATATGCAACTGAAAACAGGATCTTGTAATAAGAAGTGTCAAGCAACTTAACTACAGGTGCTTTGCTGTTAGCAGCTCTGCCTATAATTAATCATTCTGTGTACCCCTTCCAGCTTCTGCAACCAATGAGGCAAGGGTCCTACAGAAAACAGATGCCTTCACTATACTCCTAGGTCCTTCCTATGCACTGAGTGAGGTAGAGGTTCTCTGGAAAAAAATGCCATGTGATCATGTAAATAAACACTGTGTCATAATGCACACATGGGGGGGGGGTGAATTAAGGTTGGACGGGCCATCTTCATTCTGGCATTTCCTAACTTTGGGGTGCTTGACTCTGCAACCTTAACGTCCTGCTACTGCAGCTATGTTGTATAGTGGGGTAGTCAATAGGCGGACCATGGGCCAAATCTGGACCCCCAGACCTTTTGAGTGGACCGCAAAGGTCAAATGGGGTGGAGCTGTGCCCGCACCCCAGCGCAGGGGGTGGGCATCTGGGCCAGGCTGCGGGGCACATTGTGTCCCCAGGTGGCTGCTTATGCAGCCTGCAGCTCCATCCTCCACTGACCAGCAGCAGTACAGGGATGGGACGAGTGGGCCATGTGGGCGAACGAGCAGGCGCTGGCATCCAGGCTCAGTGAGTGGGGCGGTGGGAACCTCTGCGTGTGGAGAGCTGGGTGGGAGGCAATTGAAGCTTGGGGGAGCTGAGCTGCCTGGCCTACCAGTAAGCAGAGCTGCCACGTACCTCTTAGCCAGGCTGCCTGCCCTGCTATGGGCCTCAGAGCTCAACTGGGAGGGGTGACAGGGCCAGACCCCGGCTCCCTGCCCTGGGGTGAGGAGAGGCCTTCAGGGAGGTGCTGACTGATGGGCTTGCGCTGCATTCCGGGCCTGTGCCAGTTGCCCTGACACCGTCACTGGGAGTGTGACACTGCCCCCACCTTGAGAATGAGACCACAGGTACCACCGCCAGCACCCCAAAATATCCCAGCCAGTACACACACACCCCTCCAGCACCCCCCAAATACCCTCTCCAGTTCTCCCTGCTGTCCCGGCAGTGTTCTCTTGAAATATGGTAACCCTAAGATGGGGAGGGGGGCAATCGAGGGGTTTGGGGAGAGGAGGAAGATGGGGGGCAATTGAGGGGTTATATGCCTACAATCATTTTATTTGACAAAACCAAAACAAATTCAAAACGTAAACCAGTTGTCTGAAAGTGTTTTAATGCCAATATTTGCGTCTATTTGACATTTTATCCATGTACTTTCTCAAAGTCTCAGATGTAATGTATTATACCTTTCTTGGAGGTTATTTTAGGTTATGGTGGTTTGATTTTAGTTTTCATTTAATGCACTAAAACTATAAGCAATAGGCCCTGGGTGTATTACACAGCATTGTGTGTGTTTGAACAGGGGCACTTGCAGTGTGAAAAATGTTTCCCAGGAGTCTGCACCTTGACTAGACCTTGACCAAGAAATTTGGACATTGACAAAAAATAATTGACTACCCCTGTTGCACATAATGTGCACATGCGGTGGGTGCCATCTAAAAGTCAACATGTACCACAGGTCCAGGGCGACAGATTCTTCCTAAAAGTGGGGGCCCTGCCCCTGCATGGCTCTGCCCCTGCCCCTCCTCTTCCCCCCCCGAGGCCCCACCACCTGGCCAAGCCAGAAGCTGGAGCTGGACTGGGACTCCCGGGCTCCTCCACCTGCCCAGCATATGGGGGGAGGGGGGCGAGAGTAGCAACTGGCCCATGTCCCTGCCCCCCAGGTTCCCCACCCAGGGCAGGTGGAGGGTCTGCAAGCTCCCCACAGCTGCCCGCTCAGCTCTTACCCTGGCCCAGCTCCGGCTTCTGTGCTGGCCTAGGGGTGGGGCCTTGGGAGCCAAAGAGGCACAGCCGGGCCATGGTAAGAGCTGCGTGGGCAGCTGTGGGAAGCCACGGACCCTCCATCTTCCCCTGGCGGAAGGTCTGGGGGATGTGGACACGAGCCCTGGTCAGGTGGAGGGTCTGTGGCTCCCCACAACTGCCCAGGCTCCCCAAGCCACTCTTACCCAGGCCGGGCTCCAGACCAGCTTCCAGCCTGGCTGGGGGGCAGGGCCTCAGGGGCTTTTTTGCCACCCCAAGCACAGCAGGCAGGCTGCCTTTGGCAGCCTGCCTGCGGGAGGTCCCCGGTCCCGTGGATTCGGTGGCATGCCTGCGGGAGGTCCACCGGTCCCGCGGCTTTGGCGTACCCGCCGCCGAATTGCCGCCGAATCCGTGGGACCTCCTGCAGGCATGCCGCCGAAGGCTGCCTGACTGCCACCCTCGCAGGGACCGGCAGGGCGCCCCCTGTGATTTGCCGCCCCAGGCACGCGCTTGGAGCGCTGGTGCCTGGAGCCGCCACTGCTCAGTGGGGAGGAGGAAGGGCAGGGGGCTGGGCCCATGGTGAAAAGTGGACCTGCCAGGCCCATCCACTTTCAAAAGTGGTTCTGCAGTCATTTCCTATTCTCCACATAGGGAGAATCTGTGGGAATGTACGGCAGCTGCTGGAAATGTTGACTTGTTAATAGCGATCCCTGGCTAGATTAATTTAACTACTGACAGCCAGGGCAGTGCTGGAGAGGAATTAAGGGAAAGTCAATGCCCAGATGATTTTACAGTCTAAGAGCCTAATTCTGCACATCCTTGCTCACACGAATAGCCCCATTGATTTAACCAGGATTTATAGAATTAGCCCTTGTGTCAAATAGCACTGTGCATTCCTCTAGATAGGCTTGTTTGCTGCCATCAAGGAGTCAAGCGAGTGAATTTGGTTCCCACTATATTTAGAGCTTCAGGGGTTAGATTAGAAGAACCAAAATAGATCTGGGGCATTTAATCCAGAGGTTATTCCTGGGGCTTTGGGTATGTGCCTATTTGGGATTAAAATCTGCAGAGGGGATCCTACAATCATCTGGATTTTAAAAATGTCTGAACTACCCCCATATAGCCAGGCCTAGGGAGAGTTTCTTAGGGAAGGGAAATGTCTGCTCTTAGTGTGTGACAGGAAAGCCCATGGCAAGTCATTCTGTAAAGTGGGGGAGAAAGAGGCAGCTTCATTCGTTGCTTGGGGAAAAAGCCAGCGGGACCCAGGAATGAAATCAGAAGAGCTGGGCTGGTGGTGGTGCGCAGAGCTCTACCCTTGCTGTCCCTCTCTAATCCTGCTGTGTGTGTGTGTGTGTGTACATCCCTCCAAGCCCTGGAAAAAAGGGGTCGGCTGTGACGCTGGCCCAGCAGCCACACAGATTGGAAGCTGCGATGGGGGCGGGTCTGGGCTACTTTAATCCTGCCTCCATTGGGATTACTGGGTAACACGGTCCTATAATCTGCACGGTAGCTCTGGGCGTGCAGAGCCATCTCCCAGCAGAGGAAATCAGCAAGTTGCGCCTGCTTTCCCCAGCGCAGAAAAGAGCAGCCAGTGTTTGGGGGCGTAGAGGGGAGAAGCAGGTAAGTGCTAGCAAACTTGTCCTCTGTTCTCTCACACAGGCTGTGTTTTTCTTTTTCTTTTCTCTTGAACTTGCTTTATAATTTTTTTTAAAATGTGCAAAACTCTTCAATTTCCAAACCACCCTGAAACTGTGAGAACTCTTCCAGCCAAGCCAGGCTCATCCCTCCTAATCTATTCCGGCTGTTCTAATCTAACCTGTCCTGGTCTAAATACTGCCACTCTTTCTACTCTCGGTAATACTGCGTGGGATGGGGTTAGAGCTTTTGACGTATGTGCAAGGGGGTTAGGAATAGCCTATGTGCCGAACACTGATATTTGTGCACTATGTGGAGGTTGAATTGTAGTTTCAGGGCAGCTGTCTTTATCTTCCACTCCCCCCCCCCCCCCCCCCCCCACCTTTGTTTTTACCTCTTCTGGCTTTCTCCTAAAACTCTTTTAAACTGCCCTGATGGTTTTATTGCCAGGATCAACAGCCCCATAATATTATAAACACTCACATTGCTTTCCTCACTTGCAAAAAGACAGCTGCAAGACTATATAATGAATAGTATAATTCACCATGTGCTCGTCTTAACATGCAGATCCTAGTTATCTTTCAATGTTGTGAACCAAGCCAATGCATGTGGGTCAAATCTGAAGCTACAGCAAAGTTTGCAGGTGACAAGAGCAGGAGTTCTGGTGTGGTTTTTTTTCACTCTTAACTCCTCGTGATCTATAAAAATGTGTGAAGGATCAGAAAGGAGCCGGTGCTAAGCCGGGTTTGCTGCATTAGAACATAGAACCTGGCTTTGGGCAAAGTCTTGGAAAGTGCCTTATGCTGTGTGAGCTGGGTGGGCCAGCTATTGTCCGATGATTGCTGGGTTGCAGGCGTTTAAAAAAATATATCTTTTTTTCCGCTTTAATTTTTAATTGGGCATGGGAGTTACATGTCTCCTAGCTCTGGAAACTGTTGCAGCATAGATCAGGTGTCATTGCTCCGGGCTGCGGCAGGAGGCTCTGGGTCAGCACACTACTTGAGAAAACCAGGTTCTTGCACGTTGCGCCAGGAGACAGAGAGGGTCTTTGGCATTCGATTTCACCAGCGGCAGCATGTGTGTCCCAGCTGCGTGTCACTTGGGGGGCTCTCTGCAATCAGGGTACTGGGGTGTGGCTATCAGGACTCTGGGCGGGCTTTGGGGGGGTGTCGCTGTGCGTAGCAGGCTGGATGTAATTTGACTGTGGGAGCTGGCTCTGTGCAGGTGCTGTGGCCCAGGCTGTCTCTGGGGAGCAGGGGGGACATGCCTGGATTTTTGTTGCCCCGAGCAGGGTATTTATAGAGCCTGGCTGCTCAAGGAGCCATCGGGAGGCGGGGGTGGCACATTGCATTCCCCTGCGGCCCACATGCTCCAACTGCCAACCAACCACTTTATAATCACTGTGTCCACTTCTAACTCCACCCTTCACCCAGCCTTTGATTTACATAGCCACGCCCATTAGCCTTGATTATAGAGGGGCACCAGGGAGAGCTTGCCCCGTCCCCACTTTTAGACAGCCAGGGGAAGGGGGCGCCTAGTACAGGAGAGGCTGGATGGAGCCGGGGGGAGCAGTGCTAAGTGTGGTTGGGTTGCTGGAGCTGGGGTCTCCCATCCCCAGTGACGAAGCCAGGCCCATTCAATGATCATTCACATTTTCCAGCTGACCCCCCGATATGCAGCCAGCTCTGGGGTAAAGCAGCAGCCAACAGCTGAGGAAGGAGGGGTGATTTTGGCCCCAGGCGCCGAGACAAGCGCCTGCTCTTCAGTGAAGGGCTGGGGGTTCCCACACTGATTGGAGAGGGCCTTGTTTGGTCTAAAATCCTTCCCCAGGTGTGGGGAACAGCGCAGTGGGGCTGGTCCCCCGTTGCCTTCCCCCTTGGGCTGACGTGGGTGTGAGAGACTCCCACGCCGCTCTGGGGACGCAGCTCGGCACTCGCGTCACACTGCATGGCAGCATCTCGCACTTGCATCCCGCAGTTATGAATGGCTGCACCAGGGGAGGCCAACCCAGGACCGGGGCAAAGGGCCTGATCCAAAGCTGGTGGGAGTCCGCAGTCAGTTCCACTGACTTCAGAGAGCTCCGGCTCAGGGCCAGATGGCTGAGTCCGATCGGCCGGCACTCAGGCCTCTGGCTCCAGGGAGTGTGCGTGTTTCACAGCCAGGGGAGCAGCCCCCTTTGGGTAGGGAGCTGTCAGATCTGCTCTGTAGCCAGGGTCACCTCACCCCCCAGAAGAGGGTCGGGCTGGCCACACCACAGAGACAGGGGTCTGGTGTCCTGCTGGGCCAGGGGCTACAACGACCACAGGTCCTGTAAGGGGAGCCCGCACCGGAGCAAGCTCGGGGTGGGCAGCCCCATCTCAGAGGTGAGAGGAGTACCTGCGAGGTGCCAGAGCCAAGCCTCCTCCCCTCCCAGACCAAGAAGGGAACCCAGGAATCTGGGTCCCCAAGGCTTGCTTCTAACCACCAGATCCAGCTTGCCTCCCGTAGCTGGGACTAGCACCCCGACTCCCAGTCTCCTATGCCAGTCACTAGACCCACTAACCACTAGACCCCACTCCCCTGTGACAGCTGGGATTTTCTAGACCAGGAATCAAGCTGCTCTATCCCCTGCTTTAACCGCCTGACCACAACCAATTACCCTGTGACTCTGCCCCCGTGGCCTGCTGCAGTATGTAGCCTGGGGCGGGTAGAGACACCTTTGATCAGCTCTGCCCCTCCCTTTCCCTGCTCCACCCCAGAGCTGCTGCAGCAGCTGCTGGCCAGCCTGGCTGAAGGCAGCGCTTTGGGCCCAGAGCTGGGAGTTCAGAGCTGCTGGGGTTCCAGCTGTATCTACACCCACTGGCTGCGGCTGTATCAAATAAACATGCTGCACCAGGGCCTTTCTTTGGTGGATTTGTTGGGAGTGAAGCGCTGGGGTCCCACAGTTTGTTTTCTCAGTAAACCGTTCTCCAGGCTGAGTAAGAGCCAGCATGGTGGGGAGCTGGGGACCCGACGCCCGCTCACCTAGGCTGGCCCTGGCACGCCGGAGGTATGTGGGGTTTGGCTGCCACCCACGCGCCCCCTGCCGCACAGTGCTGCTGACACAAAGATTTGCTAACAGTCGGGTCCTTCGTGTTCACCCTCAGGTCCCCTTCACATTCCACCAGGTTCCAGGGGAAATGCCTAAACCAAACACTGTTCTAACCCCCTCCTCCTCCCCTCGTTTGTTATCGCTTCCCTGAAAGGGCCGCACGTCTGCATCTGTCACCTGCATTCCGGTCACCTCTGGGATACTGGAATCAGGCCCAGGCCCTACTGTGCCAGGTGCTGTACACACACAGAGAGAGGCAGCCCCAAACCCACCCAACTTAGACTAACTAGGCAAAGGTTGGGAGGGGAAACTGAGGCACGGCAGGGGGAAGTCACCCAGTAAGGCAGAGGGAGAACCCACATGTCTAGGACCAGTCATCCAGGGGCAGAAGGCTGACCTAGTGGCTAGGGCAGGTTCCGTTCTGGGCTTGGCTCCAGACTTGGGCCTTGTCTACTTTAGATCTAAGGTGGGGTGTTAGCTAATGCATGCTACCAAGTCTAGCCTAGACAAGGCAGTGGGCCGTTAGTGTGTGTTCAGCTGGTTCGATTAAAATCCAGGCCTCCCCCAGGAATGGAAAGGACTGGCTGAGATCACATCCAGGGGCTGATGTCTCTCCTGGCTTCCTCCAATGTACAGCCTCTCCCAGGGAAAATGGCCTGGAGACCCCAAAGGCTGGGGTGGACCCCTGAGGCAGAACTGCTGTGTTCAGCCCCTGTCCCGTTGCCCCAGCGCTGCCCCCTGGCATCTGCAGTGGGCTCATTTCTCCAAACCCTGAGGGGGCAGTTTGCATCCAGCCTCGAACTCGGCAAAGGAACGCATGGGCTGATCCGAGTGGTGGGTCTCGGGCTCAGCCGGTGCTGACCTACCCTTTTATTATTGTAGCCCCAGTCATGGCCCAGGCCCCCAGTGGGCCAGGCTCTGTACAGACACAGCACAAAGAGCCGGCAGCGTCAGTGCTAAGCTGGGCCACTTGCCTGAGAGCAATCACTTGAGTTAAAAGGTTAGGCGCCTAAATCCATACGGCCAGGGCATGTTACACACCCTGGTCTGCAGAAGCGGGGTCTGCGCCAGCCCCAGCTCCAGAGCCTGGCTTCTCTAGCGCAGGCTCCAGAGGGCCCCAGTCCGAACCCCACTGCGCTGGCCAGCAGCTGTCACACAGGCACCTACGGGAGTCACTTGTGGCTCAGGGGCTGAGCACTCACTGCTAGCGATGGCAAAACTCCCTCTGAGCGCAGGCCCAAGCTGGGTCAGATCTCGCCCCTTTCCCCGAGGCAGCAAGTGAACTCCCCACTGGCCGTTGCATCCCCTGCAGCAGGCTCCATCCCTGCCCGCTCTGCAGCGGGCTACCTTCCCGCCTGGGCTGGCCCTGGCTGGTCAAGGCTGTCTGTGATATTGACAGCTGATGCAGGTTCCCCGGGTCGCTCCTTCCTCCTGCTCGATCATGTTCTGGGGAAGGAGCTAGTGCTGTTGGAGCATGTGTCTGGGTCTCGGGGGCAGCCCCCACCTGCGGGAGGTTTCCAAGGACAGCATCTGACAGCTGGTGGCTCCTGCTTTGCAAGTGACCCGTGGGTGTGTGTCACCCCGGCTGAGGTTAGTGGGGGGTGGCTTTGGGGGTAGGCACCACATAACCCCCTGGAGCTCCCTGGGCATGGGGAGGAGGTGCTGGGGCGGCCCCTGTTGTCCCGGGTGCTGGATGCCATGGTTGTCTTTGCAGCTCGCCTAAGAAGGAAGTCGCCATCTGTCCATGTTCTCCCAGCCTTCGCTTCCCCTGCCCCATGGCTGCTGCATGGCACGGGGCCCCCGCCCTCCTTCCCTCATCCTCGCACGTCCGAGTCCCCCTCACAGCCAGGCCGCGCCATCGACTAACACAGCTTTCTTCCCTGTCGGGTTTAGTGCCTCGCGGAGGAGTGGCACTAGGTTAGTGAGGGCTGGTGCTTAGAGCAGGGGGGCCTGGGGCCCAGACTGCCAGGGTTCAATTTCCCACTCTGCCACTGATTCACCATGTGATCGTGGACCAGTTGCTGCCCTGCTCTGTGCCTCAGTTTCCCTATGTGTAGCATGGGGTGATGGCTTCTCTTGCCTTTGCCAGTGGTCCAGGGTGGGTCCTGCAGAGGAATACAGAAAAGCCCCGATGGTACTGCGATCCTGGGCATGGGCTGGAGGGAGCGTTCCTGTCGGACCCCTGCCAGGGTGGGCTCAGGCACTGAAGCGTCACAGCAGGTTACCCCTCTCCTAGCATGTATCCCTGCAGAGCTGGGAGGGTCTCGGAGGGCTCTTCTTCCCTGGGAGATTGGGGCATGGCCCAGGGCTGGTTCTGGAGGCCANGTTCTGGGGGCCCGCCGCCCCCTTCCCCCCCCCCCCCCCCCCCCGAGAATCCCATTGCCGGGGTGGGTAGGGTTAGGACCTGCACGAATGGTGGGGTCTGGCTGGAGTGTGACATGTGCCATGGAATGGGGGGGCTCTGCTCTGGTTCCAAATAGGCCAGTGTGGCGAGATGCCAAGGGAGCTCCAGTGGCTGGGAGACCCGGCTCATCAGCTGGACCAGGTGTGGGATGCACGGGAGCCCCACAGCCTGGCTGGGCAGTGAGGGGTTGAATCCACCCCCCAACACACCTGCTCCACCCTCAGGCTTTCCGTGACACTGGTAGCAAAGCCCTGGCAGGTTTGCCCACGCGGGTGCTTTGCCGCGCAGAGCACCACGTACGAACCCCATGCGCTGGGCTGGCCTCATCTCTTGTTCAGCGGCTGCAGCCACGCGTGCACGTCCCTGCTCATCAGCGCACCCTCGCTGATTATCCAGAACAGCTGTGAGCTCTTTTGCGGCTCCCTCCTCCCCCCTCCCCCTCGCTAGGATTAGATTTCCTCCCCAAGGGCAGCTCAGGACACGGGGAGTGAGGCTGTGCATCCAGCCCTTCCCCAGGCGGGGGGCCAGCCCTTGGCCACGGCTCCTTCCTTCGCGCAAGCATGGGGGAGAGGTTGGGACACTGGCCCCCAACGAAACTCAGTGGCTGCGAATGGGTTGGCTATTAATCCCCTGGTGGGGAAGCTGGGCAGAGACAGCCAGTGCCATGGTAGGGTGACAGTTGGGGGCTGGGAGCCAGGACTCCTGGGTTCTCTCCCCAGCTCTGGGAGGGGAGTGGGAGCTAGTGGTTAGAGCAGGGGGGGCTGGGAGCCAGGACTCCTGGGTTCTCTCCCAGCTCTGCTACTGCCTCACTGTGAGACTGGACGTTGCAAACTCCAGTGGAGGCAAAGCTCTGCAGTGTTCTCTGCATCAGGGTTTGGGCCCGTAGCTGTGGAAGCTGCTTGGGGCAGGGACTATATCTTGGTGTGTGTCTCACACAGCGCTGAGTGCACAGTAGCGGAAAAAGCCCCTACCCGCTGCGTGGCTCAGTGGAACAGCTCCACTGCCATCTCTCAGGGATGGGGAGGCGTGGGTAGTGGGCGCTTGGGGGAAGCGCGGCGCACCCTTCCGGGGAAGGGCCTGTTAGTTCAAGTGGTGCCTGTGTTCCGTGTCCCCCTCCGTGCCCGGCCCCCAGAGGAGATGGAGCTGTCACAGCTCAAGTTGTAGCAGCTCCTTCTTTGCGCTCTGGAGGTCTCAGGGTGCTGGCCAGGTGGGTGGCTGTTGCCCAGAGGAAGGATGGTGGCTGATCAGGGAATGAGGTGAGCTGGCTCTGCCACCGACTCCATTAGACCTTGGGCAAGAAAAGCACAGGCTCAGCTCCCTGTCTGGGGAGGGGGGCGGCAAGAGCGCTGCCTGGGTCCCAGGAGTGTGGGGCAGACATGCTGCAGTGCTCAGAGAGGAACATGCCCAAGGTAGAAGCGGGGGGAGTTCCACCCACAGTGGATAAGGAGGACGAATTTTGTATGCACCGAACAGCTGTTTGCAATTGGAGCAACCATCCCCCAACCCAGCTGTGGGTCACTGTGCTTCTTACATGCCTAGTTTTGAGACCAAAGGTCCCCCTGTCCCTCCCATCTAGATCAGTCACCAAGGGCCAGGAGCAGCAGAATTTTTCCAGCCCCAGTGGGCGAGTAGAGGGCAGAGAGCCTGGCCCGGAGCGGCAGTGACTGGCTTGGGACTGGCTCCAGGCTAGTCAACCACACAGAACAACCCACACTTGGGCAGGATGGTCCGGTGGCAGGGAACTTGTGAGAGCGTTAGGCCCAGCGCGTGTGGCAGTCACTTCCGACTCTGTGTCCTCACTGACTGGAACCCAACTCAGGCACAGCGGCTGGGGAAGGGCTGAGATGGGGGCGTTCCTGGGTCTTCATTTCTGCTCTAAGGACACTTTGCCACCTACTCAGGCCAGGATCCCGGCCCCGGGGCATTCAGTCTAGATTAGCTGGAGAAGTTAATGGGGGACTGCTGACAGCCCTTGGGGGGAAAGGCACCAGGAACTCCATGTGCTCATAGCTCTGGACAGGGACTCTGCAGACCTGGGTTTTGGCCCCAGTCTGCCACAGGCTCCCGTGTGATGTTGGTGCCCATCTGTGCATGCAGTTATAGCCTCTCCGGTCTCCCAGCCTTCAGAGCACCTGGCGTGGGAGCAGCTGGATGCTGATGTGGGCCTGTAATGCTACTGTAATGAAATAGTGATCACAGGCCCTGGGGGGAAGGGAGCTCTGCATGATTTATAGAGGAGTTGGGCTTGACTGGCGCTGCCAGAGCTGGCTCTGATGCCCGGACAGCAGCTGCTGCGCCACCCTGGCTCTGCTGCAGCCTGCATGTGCTACCAAGCTAGGGACCGGATTCTTCCAGCAAAGCAGCATTTACCTTCTCCCTCCTACAGGGGGCGTGGGTACCTTGCCTCCCCCCATGCCCGATGGGCCCGTGGGTGCCAGGGGGTGAGGGAGAGCTCCGTCCCATGGGCCAGCAGGGGGCAGGATGTCAGTAGGAAGAGGGGGACACTTTGCTGGAGAAGGCGTGTTGAGGACAGGGGCTGCAATTCACCCTGGGGCAGTGGGACATGGGCAAAGTCCATGCCCCAGCTAGACCCCACTGAAGCCCTAGTTTGAGGAGAAAGGTGGGGGCCAGGCCTCAGCTGGTCCCTCTGCCCGGACTGGATTGCACCCGAGCACGTGGGCGAGGGCAGAGGGAGTGACCCGAGCAGCTGAAAAAACAGAGTCAAGTCTTGGAAGACAAGAGAAACCCAGCCGGGTCTTAGCCCTGCACCGAGGGATGGCAGAGTTGCCGGGGAGCTGGGAATGCAGATGAAGGGATGAGTGTCCCAGTGCCTGCTGGAATGAGGAAGTGGATCTCTGAGCTGGTTCCCCAGCAGAGGGAGGTGTTAGGATGTGTAGGTGCCAGGCGGGCTGCCAGGTGGATTGCAGCCCCAGGAGCAAGAGAGGCCTAAGGTACCAGTGTTGGCCAGCTGAGCCGTGGTGCTGTGCAGTCCCAGTGCTATTTATGAAGGGCTCTGCTAACACAGGACAAGGTCAGCTCCCAGACAGCTGCACTCTGCAGCACGGTATGGGGAGGAGGTGACCAGCTCTCTGTGGAGAAAGTAGTAGTTCGGGACTATTTAGGAAAGCTGGACGAGCACAAGTCCATGGGGCCGGATGCGCTGCATCCGAGGGTGCTAAAGGAGTTGGCCGATGAGATTGCGGAGCCATTGGCCATTATCTTTGAAAAATCATGGCGATCGGGGGAGGTCCCGGACGACTGGAAAAAAGCTAATGTAGTGCCCATCTTTAAGAAAGGGAAGAAGGAAGATCCAGGGAACTACAGGCCAGTTAGTCTCACCTCAGTCCCTGGAAAAATCATGGAACAGGTCCTCAAGGAATCAATCCTGAACCACTTAAAGGAGGGGAAAGTGATCAGGAACAGTCAGCATGGATTCACCAAGGGCAAGTCATGCCTGACTAACCTAATTGCCTTCTATGATAAGATAACCGGCTCTGTGGATGAGGGGAAAGCAGTGGATGTGCTATTTCTGGACTTTAGCAAAGCTTTTGATACAGTCTCCCACAGTATTCTTGCCAGCAAGTTAAAGAAGTATGGGCTGGATGAATGGACGGTAAGGTGGATAGAAAACTGGCTAGATGGTCGGGCTCAACGGGTAGTGATCAATGGTTCCTTGTCTAGTTGGCAGCCGGTATCAAGTGGAGTGCCCCAAGGGTCGGTGCTGGGGCCGGTTTTATTCAATATCTTCATTAACGATCTGGAAGATGGTGTGGACTGCACCCTTAGCAAGTTTGCAGATGACACTAAACTGGGAGGAGTGGTTGATACGCTGGAGGGTAGGGATAGGATACAGAGGGACCTAGACAAATTAGAGGATTGGGCCAAAAGAAATATGATGAGGTTCAACAAGGACAAGTGCAGAGTCCTGCATTTAGGACGAAAGAATCCCATGCACTGCTATAGACTAGGGACCGAATGGCTGGGCAGCAGTTCTGCAGAAAAGGACCTAGGGGTTACGGTGGACGAAAAGCTGAATATGAGTCAACAGTGTGCCCTTGTTGCCAAGAAGGCTAATGGCATTTTGGGTTGTATAAGTAGGGGCATTTCCAGCAGATCGAGGGATGTGATCATTCCCCTCTACTCAGCACTGGTGAGGCCTCATTTGGAGTACTGTGTCCAGTTTTGGGCCCCACACTACAAGAAGGATGTGGATAAATTGGAGAGAGTCCAGCGGAGGGCAACAAAAATGATTAGGGGGCTGGAGCACATGACTTACGAGGAGAGGCTGAGGGAACTGGGATTGTTTAGTCTGCAGAAGAGAAGAATGAGGGGCGATTTGATAGCTGCTTTCAACTACCTGAAAGGGGGTTCCAAAGAGGATGGATCTAGACTGTTCTCAGTGATAGAAGATGACAGAACAAGGAGTAATGGTCTCAAGTTGCAGAGGGGGAGGTTTAGGTTGGACATTAGGAAAAACTTTTTCACTAGTAGGGTGGTGAAGAACTGGAATGGGTTACCTAGGGAGGTAGTGGAATCTCCTTCCTTAGAGGTTTTTAAGGTCAGGCTTGACAAAGCCCTGGCTGGGCTGATTTAGTTGGGTTTGGTCCTGCTTTGAGCAGGGGGTTGGACTAGATGACCTCCTGAGGTCCCTTCCAACCCTGAGATTCTATGATTCTATGATTCTAGGAGTCTAACCGGAGCAGATCACTCGTGAAGGCCTGGAGTGCCTCTGAGCAGCTTCCCCCGTGGGAGCTGGCAGCACTAGGCTTCTCCACGGGGAGCTGTGGTCTCTTCCAGGCAAAGGGTGTTTGTGGCTCGAGCTGTCTGTGCACACTGAGTGCTTGGAATCCCCAAGTCTTTCAAACACAAGCTAGAAATCCCTTTAGCCTGGGTCCAGCACTTCCCCCAGTTCAGTCTTTGTTCCTCAGGTGTTTCCAGGAG
This sequence comes from Platysternon megacephalum, assembly GCA_003942145.1. NCBI lineage: Eukaryota > Metazoa > Chordata > Testudines > Platysternidae > Platysternon > Platysternon megacephalum. The sequence goes on along the minus strand of QXTE01000361.1, from coordinate 604,820 downwards.
TCCTGGTGTGGTGAGTGAAGAACAACAGATGATGTCACTCCCTGCCTTATATAGCTTTAGCATATGGCGGGAACCCTTTGTCCCAAAACTCAGTTTGTGGAAAAACACTGACATCTCAAGATGGAGTCCAGAGTCATGTGGTCTCATCACATGTCCTTGCTGAGTCATAGCAGCCATTACTTACAGACTGTCTGGAGCATTCTCGTGAAGGCTCACCAGGCCGAGGATAAGCTTCTCCTAAGGCCTACTGTTTTTCCTAATGGCCCATTACCCTGAATACGCCCTTCCCCACCAGCTATCTAGACTGGAAGCATCCTGCCTATTGGGCAGGTGTAACTACATGTGAAATACAGATACATAGTCAATATTCATAACTTCAGCTACAAAATAATACATGCATACAAATAGGATAATTGTATTCAGCAAATCATAACTTTTCCAATGACATCTTACATGACCCATCTTGCATAAAATGCATCATAATTATGCCATAATCATATAATAATATCACTATGAAGAATATGGGGTGCAGTGTCACAGCAGGGAGCAAAACAGCCTTGCTGATTCGGTGCCCCCCGTCCAGGGCCGGCTCCAGGCACCAGCTAAAGAAGCAGGTGCTTGGGGCGGCCAATACCAAGGGGTGGCACTCCAGCTGCTATTGTGGCAGCAGGTCTGGGTCTTCAGTGGCAATTCAGCGGCGGGTCCGTCAGTCCCTCTCGGAGCGAAGGACCTGCCACTGAATTGCCGCCGAAGAGTGGAGTGGTGTGATCGCGCTGCCGCGGCTTTTTATTTATTTATTTATTTTTTGCTGCTTGGGGCGGCAGAAAACCTGGAACCGGCCCTGCCCCCGTCCTCATCCTGTGCTGGTTTCACACCCATGGCTGTCATTGCACTGACTCCTGAATCACACCGGAGTGAGCTCGTAATTGGCCTATTTGTTGGCTGGGTCTAAGCGAGTAAAGCTGCTGCCCAACTCCCCTGATTTTATGGCACATCTTGTAATATTTGGTGTTTCTTTTCCTCAAAGCCCCAACTCCTGGAGTCCTGGGATTAGGTCAGAATCTCAGCTGGTGTTTTTATAAGTCAGTAAGCATCTGGCCCTCATGGAGAAGAGCTAGAGAACGTGACCCCTAAAGGGTCAAAACTGGGAGGGGAATGGAAAAGGCCCAAAATGGATTAAATCTTTAAATTTCCTGGCGTTTAAGCCAATCTCGTAACTGTGGTAACAGAGATTCCCCCTCTCCCCCATCCAGATAACAACCTTTCAGAGCAAAGGCACTGATCAGTGTTTATGCTACTGCCCAGCTGGACTTTGCCTGAATCAGAGCCCAGCCCAGCTGCCCCCAGAGTGATGGAAAGACTCCCATTGACTGCACCGGGGGTGGGAGCAGGGCTATGGCTCACTGCTGGGTTACAGGCAAGACCCAGGATTAGGGGCTCTTGGAGGGCCAGCTGAGCCCTAGCTATGGACAGAACCAGCCAGTGAAGATAATCCCTTGCATTTCTCTAGTACCTGCCTGGCACGGCACATCTCAAAGAGCCCATAGCTCCTGGAGACCAGGATTGCTGACCCACCACCAAAATGCAGCCACCTCTGGGCAGCGACCCATCAGCTGGTTTGCAGTGCTCAGCAATGCTGCCTGGCAGTCTAGGAAGAGAAGGGGAAGCCTGGTCCCACTTGAAGCTGCAGGGAGTGTAGGAGGCAGACAGGAATGGGCTGGAGTGGGACTTGGTGAACATGGCTTTGGGGGAAGGACCCTTGAATGGGCAGTGTTGCCAGTCTGTACAGGAATGGGCAAATGGGCAGGGCGGGCCAATGGGGCTGCAGCCACACAGATCCAAGGGTTATAAATCCCAGTGCAGGGGGAACACACAGATTCCAGCCCCTGTGTCTGCCAGGGGCTGAATGAGCAGGGGAAGAGGGGCTGCCCAGCAGTTGGTGGGGCGGTTCTGCGTTTACACTGGCTTCCTGCAGCAGGTGTGTGTGGCGGGGGGAGGGTGGGTGTGCAGCTTTCCCTCTCAGTGCTGTCGCACGGATCTAATTGCTCGCACATCAGACAGGAAATCACATGAGTTGGAGCTTTGGTTGTAGATGAAGCAATTGTATTGCTACCACTTAGGAAAATTCTTCCCACGTTCCATCAAAGATGCGAGACCACTAGCTCACTCATCTGGTCCACACCAAGGTCACCATTGAAACTCAGACGCCCTGCGATCGATTTTCATTCACGTTTCCCTTTTCGTTCCCGTTCTGTTCCTGTGGCCTTCAGGTGCCAGCGGATCATTAATAAGCACTGGAGTTTTTCATTACAGATCTCAAAGTGCTTCTCGCAGGCAGCCAGGCCCACTATCTCAATTTTACAGATGGGGAAATTGAGGCACATAGGTGAAATTATTTGCCCAGGATCACTCACCTGACCAGTGCAGAACCAGGAAGCTAACGCAGCTCTCGGAGTCTCTGGCCAATCTGCCACACTCCCTTTGGCTGGCTTGTCTCTAACCCTAACGTATCTGCTAAGGGGACCAGGGGAGGAAGGATCCCCGCCCCTTGTGCAATCACATTAGGGTGGCAGCGCCAGGGGAAAGCAGGGCTGTGACCGCTACTCCCCTGCTGCCAGCCAGTGTCCCACGATAGGGCCAGTAGTGCCCTGGTTCACCCCCTCTGATTATCCCCCCAGGGCCACAAGGGGGAGCCCACGGAAGATGGGCGTCTCAGAGGCACAGTGCCTCCTAGTGCACTGACTGCAAGCACTGCACCTGCACGCTGCCACTAACGGCACAGTGTAACAGCCTTCAGTAGCACTAGGGTGCATGTGGCAAGTGTTGGAGCCTAGAGGTTAAACAGCTGGGCTGTCTAAGCCATGAGGTCAGATGCTCCCGAAACTTATTTCTTGGCTTTTCCCCATCCATGTAGCTGGCGATTCATTCTCAGGCCACTTCGACAGAAAAGAAGTAATGGAATATTAGCAAAGAGGCCAAGGTAGAAAACTGACCACTAGGAACATGGGGCTCTCTAGAGTGGCTCAGAGCCCAGATCAGTCTAGGACGCTGTCCTGTCTCCGATGGGGGCCAGCGCCAGCTGCTGCAGAGGAAGGTGCAAGAGACCCCCTCGTGACAGCTATGGAAGAATCGGTTTCTTCCTAACCCCATTAGTTAGAAGTTGGCCTGAAGCATGAAGTCTGAAGGGAGGCCACTGGCTCTGCTTGTGATCTGCAGGTGCGACTCCAGCGTCTGGAGCCAGCCAGCTGAGGGGCCTCAGTTGTTTCTTTAGGAATGACTTAGGCGCCTACCTAACTCCAGGCGAGGTGGACAATCCCTTTAGGGCACTCAGGTGGGCAGTCCAGGTTCAGTTTGCCCCTCTGCCAGCTGAGAAGGGGTTTGACCAGGGACCTCCCCTTCCAAGGCTCTAGCGTTTGGGCTACGGAGCGAGTCTAGGGTTGCCAGTGTCTGATTTTCGACTGGAACACCCGATCGAAAAGGGACCCTGGTGGCTCCAGTCAGCACTGCTGACTGGGCCATTAAAAGTTCAGTTGGCGGCACAGTGGGGGGCAGCCAGCATGTCCCTCGGGCTGCTAGGCGGAAGGGCGGCTGGGGGGCTCCGTGCTCTGCCCCTGCCTGCAGGCGGTGTCCCGAGCACTGGCTCCGCAGCTCCCATTGGCTGGGAACTGTGGCCAATGGGAGCTGATTGGGCAGTGCCTGCGGGCGGGGGTGGTGCCCAGAGCCCCCTGGCTGCCTCTCCGCCTAGGAACCAGAGGGACATGTCGCCGCTTCTCGGGAGCCGCCTGAGGTCAGCGCCGCCCGGAGCCCGCACTGCAATTATCCCTCTGGCTCCAGTGTGAACGTACCTTCAGCCTCTCTCTCTTTCTGTCATCTCTTGGTTCCCAGCAGCTTAGCTCTAACCTGGCCAGCATGGGACCCCTGGCCTTTCCCCCAATCCCTCTCCCTAGCCAGTCCCCTACCTCCCCATCCCATGGGAGCCCGCCCCGCGCTCCACAACCCGACGCTGCTTCCTCCATGCTGTTTCTCAGATCCGGCCTTCTCTTCGGGTCCCAATGCCGGCTCTCCCGTCTGGATGCCACCCCTCCTCTCCTCATGCCCGTCTTCCCGTGGTCTGTCCACATCACCCGCTCCATGCTGCCACTGGCTCCCACCTTCTCGTCTTGCCCTGCTGGCCCCTTGCCTTCGCCCGTGCTGCCAGCGTCAGCCCCTGCCTGCTGTCTCACCAGTGTCTCCAGGCTCCCTCTCCCACTTGGAGCTTTGAAAAGGTCCCCTGGAGCATGGTCACTGAACTGATCCATAAAGCTCCAACCCTCGCCTCCTCCGGCCCCCTTGCCAGGACCCACCACTGCCACCCCACCCACAAGAACTCAGACAGAGGTGAGGCTGCAAGGCAGCTGGGCAGGAGATCGGCGGGCAGCCAGTCGCAGCTTTATGGTAACTAAGTGTTTTGTTTGGGAATTGGGAAACATGGCCATAATATTTGGGGTCAGGAAGGAATTTCCCCCCGGGTCAGATTGTCAGAGACCCTGGGGGCTTTTTGCCTTCCTCTGCAGCATGGGTCACTTGCAGGTTTAAACTAGTGTAAGTGGTAGATTCTCTGTTACTTGAAGTCTTTAAACCATGATTTGAGGACTTCAGTAACTCAGCCAGAGGTTAGGGGTCTGTTACAGGAGTGGGTGGGTGAGATTCTGTGGCCTGCAATGTGCAGGAGGTCAGACTAGATGATCATGATGGTCCCATCTGGCCTGAAAGTCTCTTTGTCTCTGAGAAACACTGGGTCTCTTCTTTGGAGGTAAAAACTCAGCTGGGGATATGAGAATGTTTTGGTTTGGGTTTGACTGTAATAGTTCCGGTTAGCACTCTTCAGCAGTAAATCTCAAAACACTTTACAAAGGAGTTCGGTGTCGTTATCCCTGTTTTACAGATGGGGAAACTGAGCCACAGGGTGGGGACATGACTTGCCCAAGGTCAGCCAGCAGGCCCTTGGCAGAGCCAGGGACGAGAACCTGGTCTCCTGAGTCCCAGTCCAGTGCTCTATCCACTAGGCCATGCTGCCTCCCTGCTGTAGACCATTTTTCTGCCATGTGAAATCAACTCTGCTCAATTTCTGACATGTAAACTCATCCTGTTTGATTGGGGCTGATTTGGCATCTTCGTGAGTTCTTCATTGTGGGGCTTGTGCAGTAGTGCTGGAACACTTTTAATAGTGGGGGTGCTGAAAGCCAGCCCCCTTACCCTGTCTGTGCCCCGCCCCCCCCCAGCTGGGGCCGAGAGCAGGGCCGTATCTCCGGGAGGGGGGGACCCAGACAAGGGTAAGGGGGCTGAGGCTGTGGCCACAGCTGGGGGCGGGCGCGGGGCCAGCAGCCGGGACCCTGCGTGCCGGGATGCTGCGTAAAATCTGGGGGTGCTGCAGCACCCCCCATGCCCATAGTTCCCATGCCTATGGGCTCGTGGTGTTTACTCGGTCGGCTAAGAGGCCTGTGGAATCGGTAATCGTCCCGAGTCGCATTGTCTGAGCTCGTGACATTTGCAAGCCGGTCTAGCTGTGATAGGCGGAATTGGCAACCTGCAGCCACCTGACAAATCATGAGATTGGTGGAAAAATCATGAGACTTTTCAAAATCTTGTTTTTAAATTCTTATTTTTCCCTTTTGGTTCTGAGCCCTTCAGGGGCAGGGGTCACGTTTTTGTGCTTTTGCTCTGTAGCTGTGAGGGCTAGAAATATTTCCAAAAAAGAAAACGGAGATTTCCTCAGAACGAGAATAACAAGAAGCAATGAGCTTAATCTGCAGCAAGGACGATTTAGATTTGATATTAATCACATGACTCTGGGAGCTGGGGCTTTAAGAAAACCACACCAAGTAGCATGACTTGGGGTCAAATCCTGAGGGTTTGCAGCACTGAGTGGGCCAAGATTTCCAAACTGGGGTCCCTAAACTTCAACCCTGAGGGGGTGAATATTTCAAAACTTCGTAAGTCCCACTGAAGGGTAAAGTAACTAGGCATGTGAAGGTTTTTTGCTCTAAATCCAAAGGTAGGCACCTCAATGTCTTGCTTTTCAGAGGTCATGAGGCCTGGAGCCTCAAAGGTATTTTGGCCCCCACCTCACTAACTGCTCCCGTTTAACTCAGGGTCCGTTTAGCATGTTTGAAAATTGGGCCTCTTGCCTGGGTGTCTAAACCTGGATTTTGGATGGTACCCAACTTTCGGAACCCAGCAAGTCAACAATCAGCCATATTCTTCCACCTGTCGGAAGCACTGTCTAGTGGTTAGAGCACTGAGCGAGTCTGAACTCCTGGGTTCTTCCTGGCTCTGGGTGGGGACTGCGGCCCGTGGGTGAGAGTGCAGGACTGAGAGTTAGGGCTCTAGGAGGGAGTGTCAGCTAGTGGTTAGAGTAGGGGGGCTGGGAGCAAAAACTCCAGGGTTCTATTCCTTGCTGCTTGCGTGACCTCAGGCAAGTTCTGTTCAGCTCTCTGGGCCTTGCTGAGCTTCTGCCCATCCACCTTATGCCAGCGACAAGTAGGCACAATGCAGCCTCCCAGCCCGCCCATTTGGGGAGACTGAATCAGAGAGCAATAACTCCCAAGCAAAGCAGTGGCAGAGACAAGAATAGAACCCAGATGTCCTGGCTGCCAATGTCCTGGGCTCACTGCACGCCCACGCTGCCTGCCTGGGTTATAGAGCCGCAGCATGCCATGGTCAAGCCAGGGCAGGTAATGAGAAGTCTGTTGCAGGCATTTCCTAGACTCTACTGACCACGTAGGCCAGCGCTTGGGTACCTGGCCAGCCACACGCAGCCCCAGCAGCTGGGCAAGTGCCTGGTGCTAAAGCCGGATTACTGCCATTAATGTTTCTGCTTCCCGGGCCCCAGGGCAGGCGGATTATCAGGGATTCAGCTGTGACGAGAAGGGAGATGAGTGAGTGGTTCTCCCTCCGCAAAGCTGCCCCTCCACCTCCTCCTGAGCTCTGCCAGCCTCCGGGCAGGGGACCAGCCGGGGGCAATAGCATGGCTTGGCCAGCAGCGCCTACTACTGGGGCCAAACACTCCATCAGCTGCTTCTCTGCACCCCTCCCGGTGAGTGGTCCAGATAGAGAGGCCGAGGGGTGCTGTCACCAAAAGCCAGATGCCACCTGTACCCCATGCCACCCTCCCCAGCCCATGAGCCCTCAAGGTAAAAACTACACTGCCTTGTCTCCTCTAGGCTTTCCTAGCCCCCACAGTGTAAAAACAGCCCTGGATTGGGCAGCAAGGAGATGGCCTGTGTGTGTGTTAGATCTTGTCTACATGCCGCAGGCTGCACTTGTTTAGCTTAAATCAATTCTCAAAGTAGTGCAACTCCCCCTCTCTCCTTCCCTCCCCCCCATGTAGATGCTCTTGTTTCAGGTGAGCTGAAACTGGTTCCTGGCCAAATGCAGCTAAACTGCGATCAGCCTGGTTTAAACTGAAATCAGGCTGCGCCCAGCTCTTTGCAGTGACCAAAACCGACCCCTGAAGCCAAGGCGCTGTGTGTGTAGACAAAGCCCAGGTGGGTGTGTCTCTGTCTGTCTGCGCGGGGCTGGAGGCGACTGCCCTGTGCTACTTACTGGCTGAGCAACCAAAAGCTGCTCTCTGGGATCCAGCGATTCCTGCTCCAGCTGACAGCCCTGCCAGGTTCCAAGCCCAGCAAAGCTCCTCTGAGTTTTGTTGCTGCTCTCCAGCTGCTGAGGCAATGCCAGTGCCTGTGTTAGTGGGAGCAAGGCTCAGCCCTGCCGGCCCAGCACCGCAGTGGCTCTTGGGAGTTGCCCGTGCCCAGCTGCTGGCTGGTGGCGAAAGAGCAGGGCAGGTGCTGAGCCAGTGGCCTGGAAGGGTTGGGCTTGTATAGATAGCTGGGGGTTAAGAGACACAGCCCTGATTAGCTTTGGGGTCCTTCTTCCTCACTGCTCCCAGCGCATTTTACCAGGGGAGGGGCAGGTATTACCACCGGAGCTGCGGAGCAGGGTGGGGGCTTGGCCACAGGCCACAGTGCAGCTAGGAACCCAGGTGTCCTGGCTAGTGGCTTGGTGCCCTGGTACAACTCCACAGCAAGGAGCCCAGGCTGAGCAGGGCAGGGCGGGCACCACCTGGCTGGAGCCCAGCCTGAGCATCACATCAGAATCAAGGATTCTTTTAAAGCCAGCGATGAGGGTGGGATTTAAATATTCCAGCCGCACTCTCGCCCCCCTCTGATGATAGAGCGCCTTCCCGAGGTGACCCACTGCCATCACCCCCATTTTATAGAAGGGGAAACTGAGGCACAGAGGGGACCATGACTCTCCCAAGGTCCCCCAGAAGGCCAGAACTAAGGATAGACCCATAGTTTCCTGATTCCTAGCCTGGTGCACTCTCCACTAGGCTACACCCTCCCCTCTGCTGGAAGTGGAGGTTACTTTGATAGCCTGAGAGAAAGACAGGGTGGCCTGGCACTGGCCTGGCACTGCTGTGCCCAGTGAGGCTGCCGTCACCTCAGCCTGGCCTGGGCACCCCAGCAAGACCCACTGCCCGCAAGAGCCAGATCCCTGAGCCTCGGGCTCCGCTCCTCCTTTGTTCCCACTGCCTCCCAGCTGAGGCAGGGCCTATTGAAGCATGGGGCAGTCACACCTGGGGGGACACTTAGGCCACACCTCCTCACCCCAAATGACCCGTCCCGGCGAGATCCCCAATCGACCCCCTTGTCCTGGCTCCTACGCCTGGGGCCAGGTTGCCTGGGCTGAGGCCTTCTCTGCCCAGCGGGCCATGCGGCGCTGCCAAGTGGGTCACTGAGCCCTGCCAGGGCTTAGGGGAAATCATGGCTTTTTTTGTGGAGTCTTCCCTGCCAGATGCCACGCAGCCTCTGCCAACAGCAGCCTGGGAATCAGGGCTAGTGAGTAACCGCCCACGGGACGTGCTCTGACAGAAATCTTAGGGGGCCGGGAGCCCTGGGGAGCAATGAGGGATCCATCTGCCCACAGGCATGTAAGCACTAACAGCCACCCCAGCTCAGACCCATGGTCCTTCTAGCCTGGTGTCTTGTCTCTGGCAAGTGGCTGGTGCCGGGTGCTTCAGAGAACAGGGTGATTATCCAGTGATCCATCCCCTGTTGTCCAGGGGATGGCAGTCAGAGGCTCAGGGACACCGAGAGCATGGGATTGCATCCCTGACTACCTTGGCTAATAGCCATTGATGGACCTATCCTCCAGGAATTTATCTCATTCTTTCTGAACTTAGTTATAGTTTTGGCCTTCACACCATCCCCTGGCAAGGAGTTCCACAGGTGATTGTGCATGGTGTGAAAAAGTCCTTGGGTCTGTTTGTTTTAAACCTGCTGCCTGTTAATTTCATTGGGCAACCCCTGGTTTGTGTGGGGAACATCTAATTTAAGGCATTCCAGAGCCCTAGTTGCCCCCTGAAGCCCCCGTCCCAGGCCATGTCCCCACATTCTTTAGGTTAAGATGAGAGGGGCAGTTCACCCCTCTGGGAGCTATTGTTTCAGGCTCTCTGCAGACTCAGGCCTTGTCTATACCTAAAAGTTTTGCCGCTTTAACAGGCTTCCCATGGGAGTAGTGGGGTGAAGGTGGAGCATGGTAAGTTTCTGGATGGGGTGATAGGGCGGGGTGGCCTGTGACACCAGCGGCTGGACTTGATCCCAGCTGCCCTGGAAGCACTGGGTCTGCCTTCACTGTAGTTAGCTTGGGCTCTTACCTAACCCCTTCCTGTTCCCAAACAGCCCCTCTGACCCGAGCCTGGTGGTGCTGTGAACTCAGGCTAGCTGGTCTGGCTGGGGGGTGGGTTAGAGCCCAGGGGCTGCTTGCACTGAGGCAGTGAGGACGCAGGTTAGACCACTCCCATGCTGCTAGTCCTCCAGCGCCTCCCCCCCACGTGCCCAGAGGAAGACAAGCTCTCCCGCGCGTCACTGGGAACAAACCCCAGAGCGGCTCAGCTCCCTGCAGCCCAGCGGTGCAGGCAACGTCCCCCAGAAATCCTAGCAACCCCCCCACACACAGGGTGCAGGGTTTTGTCGGGGGGCTGCTCACACCTGGGCTGGGTTGAGCCAGGGTCTCAGACCTGGGCTAGGCTCAGACCCAGGCATGGGAAGACATCTCCCCTAGGAGCGCACTGAGCAGCTGGCTGGGCCATACCAGCACTCAGCAGCGGTGTAGAGAGGGGAAGAATTATCCAGCGCCAGGAGCTAGAACATTAGCGCCACTGAGGGCCTGGCCAGCATCCAGAGAACCAAGGACTGGTCACCTTTAGCTCATTGGCTTAAATCCACTGGGCCCTCACAGAGGAGCTGAGGCAAAAAGCAGGAGCTTTCCATAGGTGCTAGGGGACAGCACCTGAGCCCGGTTCAGCAGGGAGAATGAAATGGGGGAGCTGGTACCGCCTGGGAACAAAGCGACAGCATGTGAAGTGTGAATGGAGGGCAAGCAAGCCAGGGATAATGAGTTCAAACAACAAGCTTTGTGTGGGATTATCTCCCTGCTATGCACCGAAACAAACTGTCCGGGCCATAGTGCATGGTGTGAGTGTGGGTCCGGGAGGGGAAGCCAGGACGCCTGGGTTATATTCCTGGCTCAAACTCCCCGTGTGACTTTGCTTGCTCTGTGCCTCAGTTTCCCCATCTCTGAATGGGGACCCAAACACTGCCCTGTCTCACGGTGGAGTTGTGAGGGTTAATGAAGCACTTTTCCCCAAAGATTCATTCATTTTAATGCCATTAGGAATCATTAAATCATCTAGTCTGACCTGTATCTCATTGACCTGAGAGTTTCACCAATTACTCCTATGCTGAAGCCAATAACCAGTGTTCTGCTAATGGGTGCCTACTACAAAACCATCTAGCCTTGATCAAAGAGATGGAGAATCCAGCATTTCTCATGGGATTAGTTCCACTGTTTAGCCACCTCCACTGTGAAAAAATTGTGCCTTATTTCTAAATTGAACTTGTCTGGCTTTAACTTCCCACCGTGGGTTCTTGTTCTATCTGTCTCCACTCGAGTGGAGAGCCCTTGAGTTTCTGGTATTTTCTCTTTGAGATCCTTGGGTGAGAAGTGCTAGGAAACAGGCAAAGCTTCCGAATTAGAACACGGTGAAGAATATTAATGTGAACGTTTTATTTGGCTGGAAAATGGGGGCTTGACCAAAGGGAAACATTTCTCAAAAAATAAAAAAATCATTTTGGTAAAAAAAATAAAAAATTCAGCTGTAATATGTTTGATCCCATAGGCCATAACCCCACCCCACCCCGCCCCCACCTCACACACAGAGTCTCTCACTTTTTTGTCTGTTCCTCCCAGTGTGAAAAAAAGTGAGAAAATGTGGGGTGTTTTATTCCCCATTAAAACTTTTCAAATTTCTTTGATGAGTGCAGAATAGTTTCACTGAAAAATTTAAAAAAAAAAAAATCCCACCTCCCCCGGCAATGCATTTTCCAAGGTTTTTTTCATACATTTTCCCCGAAACACAGTTACCATTTTTCTGCAACTTCCAGTTGAAATGAGCGGTCTGGGGGAGGCGTGTGTGCTGCCACTCTCTCGTGGATGGGAAAAGAACCGTTCCACCGTGTGACCTGGGCGCCGTGTCTGTCTATGAGGATGGGGTGTGGATAGTGCAGACTACAAAGAGAAAAGCCCTTTTGCCACTGGGAAAAGTCCCACATGTGGGGAGCCGGAGAACTTTTGAAAACCTGGCCCCGGCTGTGGGGTTTGAGCATTTGAGAATCTGGCTCTTAGAGTTGAGTTCTGGCTTGGGCCGGCTCTCAGGGACCCTACAGACATTCCGTATAAATGTGGTGGTAAAAGGCACCTCTGGGCAGGGCTGGATACAACTTGTTGCATCTGCTTATACCTGCGCCTAATGGGCCCAAGTCTATGAGTACAGAGGTAGCCATAGGCCAGTGAATGGTGGGGAAGAGACAGCATTGTGGAAACATGCAGCTGAGGCCAGGCAAAGCTTTCGAAGTAGAACACGGTGAAGAATGTTCATGTGAACATTTTATTTGGACTGGCAGGGAGTGGTAACCCATCCCTGTTCTGTTCCTGGCTCCAAGGCCTTGAGTAAGTCACACCCCTGCTCTGTGCCTCAGTTTCCCCAACTGAGGGGACATGATTTTTCCCTGCACTGGCATGAGAAACACTCATTGTCAGCCCTGGCAACTTGAAATAAATTAAGCCAAAAGCAGGGGTGAGGCTGAGCTGTGCCCAAGGGCTGGCGACTCATCAGGGCCTCCCAGCCAGCAACTGAAGCCATGGTTGTTACCTGTAGTGAAGCAAAGCAAACCCTGAGGCTTTGTCCAGACTTGGATTTAAGGGTCACATTCGCTCACGCCAGTTGCCATGTGGCTAGCACACGGGGGGCGTGGATCACCTGCTCTGCTCCTCTGGGCATCTCTCAGCCAGTCCGTACCCTGCCATGGCAGGGCCTCGGGCACTGGGAGCCCCACAGTCTCGCCTCTGGCACAGCATAGTCCCCTGAGGACTGAAATGTTTGGTCTCACTGAAGTTCCTGGGCTCAGGAGCCAGTGGGGTCAGTGGCCCAGGCTATACAGAAGATCAGACTGGCCAATCTGATGGGCCCTTCCACCTTGAAACTCTATGAAACTGACTATGCTAGCTATGCCAGGCAGGAGGGAAGCAGTTCAGCACATGCTAAGGGCTAGGCGGGAGGTTCCAGGTGTGTTAGTTAGCATGTGTTAACCTCCCTCCTTAGGTTGCAGGCAAGACGAGGCCCTGGGGGAAGCCAGGCCTTGCCCTGCACCATTGACCCCAGTCTGAAACTGGGCAGCAACGCCAATGGCTTAAACTCTTCTGGAGACCAGGTGTCACTTGGAGCCGTCTTCATCCTGGCCTGGCCAAGTCCGGGCAATGCATGCTGGGCCTGCCGGCTCGGCCCCCTGGCTTAGGGGAGAACTCGGCTTTACTCTTAGCCTCTCCCCCCGTCAGCAAATAATCCAAACACACTGCGATGGGAAGCAGGTGCTGGGTGGCCAGACCAGAGGAACTAGGGCTTGTTCCAGGGAATGGCAGCTGTGGGAATCTCTCAGGGAACGTGCTGTGCAGGGAACAAACAGATCAATATTGTGCAGGGACTCATGGGCTTTCCGCCCTCCCTCCCCTGCCGCTGGTGACAAGGGGGAGTGGGTGCTGCACAGGGGCTGGTGATGCCACTCACACCTGGGGCAAGCCTGGGGAAACCAGGGGGCAAGGCCCAGTTTCCTGCTGTGGCCCATGGGAGTTGGGTGCCTGAATGCCTGTGAGGCTCTGGGCCAACGTCAGCCTCTTGTTCGGTCCTGATGGGCCACATCCGAAGAGCCCCTGAGCCCCTCCTGGCACTTCTTTGAGACCTAGGGGCCTGCTCCAGGCTGGTTCCAAGGATCCCACATGGCCGCTGTGCTGGGAGCTGGGGGAAGGGGGTTTGCGGGAGGCCTCCCTGACATGGGAGTGGTGCTGAGCTGCCCTTCCCGGCAGGGGCTGACAGCGAGGTTTATTGAAATAATTCTCTGCTCACCTTTCAGCTGCATGGGGGAGCCCAGGGCTGGGCTAGCAGGGGCTGCGGGTCGGGAATGAGGGGCACCGGCAGAGCTAGGCATGGGGGGCCCAGGGTGGGAAGAGCAACGGGGGGCTGCCAGCTGGGGCTGAGGATCAGCAACGGAGCTGTGGTGTCTTTGATCACTTCAGGTAGAACGAGGCAGGATACAATTCTAACCCACATTCAGAAAGGCGACTTTGGGGAGCAGTGCTGCGTGTGAGGGGGGTCTGGACAAAGCTGGCCCAGGGCTCCCGCCACAGGTCAACAGCACCAGCCCTGCTGACAAAGCTTCGGAGCTAAGAGTTAATTATTTACCAGTGCCCCAGAGCTCCCTGTCGAGATCTGGCCCCATGGCGCTGGGCGGCCCGGGCACAGGGAGAGACGGACCCAGTGCTGAGAGCTGACAGACACGCAGCATGCAATGATTATCCCATTGCACCGAGATCTAGACCTGCAGCGGGGTTTAGGCTCCTAACTGCCACGAATTTCCAGGGGAGTTAGGAGCCTCAGGATCTGGCCAAGGACCCAGAGGGAGGCTGGGAACTGAGCCCCCAGACCTGCTGCCACCTCAAGGCCAGCCTTCCTCTGACAGCCTCAGGCACTGGGCACTGGGGGCTCGTACTCCCAGCAGGAGGGGAGGAGGAGGTCGGGGGCTGGGGCTGAGCTCAGTGCAAATGCCTGGATGGCTGGGGAGATGAAAATAGTGGAGCACCGTTACGAGCAGTGGCACGTGGACCAGAGCAATTGTCTGGGGAGCGTTTTCCTCTCAGAGCCACGGGCCACGGAGGGCGATTAAGTAACAACCCTGGCTCCTTTGCCAGAAGTTCCCACCATGTCCCTGCATGCGGCACCTAGAACGGTAACCTGGGGCAGGGTGGTGCTTTGGGCTGAGCTCTTAACGCGCCCTGGGGGTTTGAAACATCCCTTGCTCTGTGACACACACCCCAGAGCAGGGGCGGGCAAACTTTTTGGCCTGAGGGCCACATCGGGTTTCGTAAATTGTATGGAGGGCAGGTTAGGGGAGGAGGTCGTGGCCCAGCCCCCACCTCCTATCTGCACACCCCCCCCGGGCCCCTGCCCCATCCAACCACCCCTTCTCCCTGTCCCCTGACTGCCCCCTGCCGCCCCATCCAACCCCCCCTTCCTGACTGCCCCCCGGGATCCCTGCCCCCATTCAACCCGCTGTTTCCCCCGTGACCACCATCCACACCTCTGCCCCCTGACCATCACCCTGAATTCCCCTGCCCTCTATCCAACCCCCCCTGCTCCCTGCCCCCTTACTGCACTGCCTGGAGCACCTGTGGCTGGCGGCGCTACAGTCACCGCCACCACCACGCAGCACAGAGACCGGCTCAGGCCAGGCTCTGCAGCTGCGCTGCCCCAAGAGCTCATTGCGCTGGCAGCGGAGCGAGTGAGCTGAGGCTGCGGGGGAGGGGAAACAGTGGGGGAGGGGCCGGGGGCTAGCCTCCTGGGCCAGGAGCTCGGGGGCCGGGCAGGACGGTCCGGCGGGCCGGATGTGGCCCGCAGGCTGTAGTTTTCCCACCCCTGCCCTAGAGTCTCCCACCTACACACAACGCAACTCGGCTGCCCACCCGGTGTCACATTGTGAGGAGCGAGCTGTGACGAAGTGGGAATGTTCTTGTTTCCTCTGAATACTGTGTTGGTGCCTCAGTTTCCCCTATGCAGTTCTTACGTGTCTAGGTGGTGGGATAAGGGTGTATGGTTGTTGCAGAGCGAAGGGCCAGTGTACATAAATGCCTGACACTTTGTCTCCTGGCAACTGATGGCCTGGGCCCCTCCTCTGCTAAGGTGCCAACTGAAGGTGTTGGAGACAAAGAGGTCAGGTGACCTCCTGGCCCGGGAAAGGGACAAAGCCCAGAGGAGGAGGGGCTGGAGGGGGGTTTCAGTTTGGAGCTGGCTGGGGAAATGGAGGGGTGCCCAGATGGGGCTCTGGCTCCGCTCGGGCCCCAAGATGGACCTAACTGAGGGGGTCCTGTTGTCTGTACCTGCAAGACCTGTTTTAGACCGTGTTCCTGTTATCTAATAAACCTCTGTTTTACTGGCTGGCTGAGAGTCACGTCTGACTGCAAAGTGGGGGTGTGTGCAGGACCCGGTGGCTTCCCCAGGACCCCGCCTGGGCGGACTCACTGTGGGAAGCGCACGGAGGGGAATATGCTGAATGCTCCAAGGAGAGACCCAGGAAGGTGAAGCCGTGTGAGCTTCTTGCCCTGAAGACAGTCTGCTCCGAGGGAGAGTAGGCTCCCCAAAGTCCTGACTGGCTTTGTGGGGAGCAGTTCCAGAGCATCGCCCAGGGACTCCGTGACATGAGCAGAGACACATGACGGCTCAGATGGACACAGATACACCCAGGATTTCATAAGCCACCCAAACACAAACTATCTGTCTCCCACGCATGCCACACGCTCACCCAGCCGCACCATTTCATCTACCACACCAATGCAAAGACAGCCACATCCACCCCGGATGCCCCGGCCCAGGGAAACAAGCTTCCCCACACCCAGGTGTGTGCCACACCCAGAAATTCAATTCCACGCACCCTCCTGAACATAGCTACACCCCCGCCAAAATACAAACACGGACCCAAAGCCTCATGCACGTGCAAAGCACACGTACACAGCTCCAGCTCCACACACCAAGTTAGAGTCATTGGCTGTCCCACAGCCTCTTATCTCAAGGCAAAGCAAACAGGTTTCCACCTCCAGTTCTGTTCCATCAATTTATTGATTTTCCTCCCTTCCCTCTCTCCCCTCGCGACAAACCCTTTTTTAATGGCCGTTTAAGACCCATCAACCTCTCAGGTGACATTCTCTTTTCCACGTTCACATCGCCAACCAAACGCCTGGGTGAATTGCATTCTGGGAAGGCTGCCAACGAGGGAACAAAACTCCCCTCCCATGAGGCCCGGCTGGACAGTGAAAAGGGATCTGGTCTCATGGCGAATTTCACACAGACCTGGGGTGCGGGGAGAATCAGTCTGTGCACATCACATTCACTCTGGTGCAGTTGAAATAGGTCTCGCTGCCCCTCACTTGCTATTCAGAGAGGTCTGGGGGGAGGGCTGGTATTGCCTGAACTGCTGCGAAGAAATATTATCGTAACCTGGGAGAAGGAGCTTTTACTCAGACACTAAACAGGAGCATTTGAGCCGTGAGCGCTGTGGGAAGGGAGTGGCAATGACAGCTCAATCTGCGCCTAGTAAAACGCTCTCCTACCATATGCCCAGGGATGAATGGGGGATGGAGGTTGGCATAAGGGGCCCAAGGAAAATAATATGGGGGGAGGGGACTGGGACAAACAAGCCGAAGCCCGAGAAGGGGAAATGCGAGGCAAAGATCAGAGGAACGGCCAGTGAGGTGTGCTAGGATGCGGAAGAGTAGGGAAATTGAAGCACTGGCCTCTGTGTCATGAGCTCTGGGGAAGGCACCTGGCTGTGACTGGGATGGGCAGCGAATAAAACCTGGTTGGGGAGAAGTCCCATTGCTCGGGTCACATGAAGCTAGTCTGAACAAAAAGCCACATGGGCATCCCGAGGTGGCGCTGTTCCTTGGAGCCTTGTGCGTTGTTTTGGCACTGGTTGAATGGTGGGTTATTGGCAGTTGTGTGATGCGCGTTCATCCTGGGGGAGCTGTTGCAAGCAGCAGGGGAGTTTTGCTCTGTGCTTTGATCTCTGTAAGCAGAGTCAATTCCTAGGGCGGAGTTGCTTCCACAGCCATGGGCACTGGTGCTTGGGTTGAGCTTCCTTTGCAAGGGCCTTGCCTGCTTGCCGTTTGGGCCCACCACTGTCCCAGGCCTGGCGTATGGAGCAGAAATAAACAGCGGCACTAAGAAAAATCCCAGACTGCATCAGTGACACTGGGGAAACCCACCTGCAAGGCCTCAACCTTGGCAGAGGGCAGCGGTGTAACAAGGCACAGCCCTGCAGTGGCAGGGGGATGGTCTGACATTTTTCTGCCCCCTTCTAACTACCCTGGGCCTTATCCTCTGGAGGGGAATCCACAGAGTGCCCCCCATTCACGCCAGCGGGAGACCCAGCCCTTTGACTGTGGAGAGCAGGAGCTTCAGAGAACATCTAGAACCTGGCCTCAGGGGCTGTGTGGTCGCGTGGCAGACAGCTGCCAGGGAGGGGATGAGAGTCTGGGTGGAGCAGCCAGGGACACGGTTAGGTGGGGACGAGGAGCAGTGGGGAGGTGGCACTGTGGCACAACGGGGAGGGGAATGGGGTGGTTTCGCTGCCTTGTGCTGCTGCTCTGAGAGCAGTTTTGGTACATTCATCACCTCCCCAGGCCTAAGACGTTCTGCAGGGAGGTGATTACACACGGGAACAACTGCCCTCGGCACGCGGTAGGTTCTCCATCCCATAGCATCTTTCAGTCCAGCAGCTGATGTCTTTCCCCTGCTCAGCCAGACATCACGCACGTGGGGCAGGAACCTCTGGCTGAAATTCGCTGGCCTGTGGCAGGCAGGTCAGGGTAGATGATAGTTATGGTCCTCTCTGGCCTTCAAAATCTCTGAAGTTGTCAGCAGAGCTGCGGTTTGCCAGGCTTTGTCTGCTGTGTCCCCGAGAGCTGCTGTACTTTCACTAACACTGAGTGGCTCTGTACAGAACAGCTAGAAGCTGTACTGAATTCCCAGGCATATCTGGAGCTGGGGTGGACTTCAAGGGAATGTTGTTTTCTTTAAAAAAAAAACCCCAAACCCCTCTGCATATTAGCTTGGAAATTCAAAGTTAAGGCTGCCTGAATAGCCTTAACTCTGCCCTTGCCCCACAGAAGACAGCGTGGCCTAGAAGCTAGGGCACAGGACTATGAAAAAGGAGGCGTGGCTTCTATTCCCAGGGCTGCAATAGATTCATAGTTTGATGTTGGGCCAGTCACCTGGCACCTCCGTGCCTCACTTTCCCTAAGGGGGATATTCAGGGGTGGCCGGATGGGGCTGGGCTAGATCAGTCCCACAGGGGAAGAAAGCTTCTTCTTTTCTAGGGCCAGCAGTAGCTGCTGTGGGGACTCAGCCCGGGGGGGGGGAGATTTTGGTGCTGAGAGCAAGTGAGAGCAAGAAGGGGTTGGTTAGGCAAGACGGGCAAGAGGCTGGAGTTCTGAGCTTGGGAGGGGTTGAGCCTGAAGTCTGAGGGGGGAAGGGTTGGATCTGCCTGGGAGGGGTGTTACCGGGCATGGCTTGGGGATGGAAATCTTCAAAGCTTCCCAAATCCCAGCAGAGCCACCCCCCACCCCCGGCTTCCTCTTCCCACTGGCCTCCCTGGAGAAAGCCGGCACAGCCTGAACGCGCCAGCCCCAGCTCAGATTTGGAACCTGTCATCCAGCTGCTCAAACCCAGTTGGCTACGGCCGTGGCAGGCGCGGTGCAGAACACACCCGCCGTCCTGGGCAGCTGTGGTATTTCACCTGCACTGTGTGGGCAGGGGCTAGCATGGGTGCCGATTGCCGGGCTCAGCTCGGCCTCCTGAAGCCCTGCTCTGGGTCAATCAGGAATCGATGCGGGGCAGCCCTCTGGCCTGGGCCAGGCAGGAGCTCGGCCCCTGCTCAGGTGCATCCGGCTGGCCCGGGAGTCTCTGAATCCCTGTCGGCAGCTCCCGGGGTTGCCGTGTTGGGCTCTGCTTCTCCCGGTTGCTTTGGCAAGGGCCTCCCCTGAGACACAAGGGGTAACTCAGCTGAGTGTCCTGGGGCCCCCGCGGCCCTGACGCGGCTCCGGGGGCAGCAGTGGAGTTCCATCCAGCCCATCCTCTCTGCCCATCTCTTGCATATCAGCTGAGGCCTCAGTTTCCCTGCTAGGGCTAGCGAGGCACAGGCTGCTCAATGCTGGCTGAGGGAGCATGGGGAGAGGGGCTCACGGGGGTGTCGGGTCTGGAAATCGCCCCGGAGAGCCGGTTCCTGCGGGCCCCAGGCCCAGTTCCACACTACCATGCGACTCCAAGCGGTTGGGAAGCATCTGAAGTCCTGGCCCCTGGCCTGGGTGGGGAGTGTGAGCTAGTGGTGAAAGCAGGGGGCCAGAAGACAGGACTCCTGGGTTCCATGCCCAGTTCTGCCCCAGACTGTCTGTGGGGCCATGGGGAAGTCACGTTCATGCTCGTTCACCCTGTATTAGGAATTAATTTGCAAACTGGACACCATTAAATTAGGCTTGAATAAAGACTGGGAGTGGATGGATCATTACACAAACTAAAAACTTATTTCCCCATGCTAATTTTTCCCCTACTGTTACTCACACCTTCTTGTCAACTGTTGGAAATGGGCCATCCTGATTATCACTTCAAAAATTTTTTTTCTCCTGCTGATAATAGCCTTAATTGAGTAGTCTTATTAGAATTGGTATGGCAACCCCCATTTTTTCATGTTCTCTGTATACATATATATATCTTCCTACTGTATTTTCCACTGCATGCATCTGATGAAGTGGGTTTTAGCCCACGAAAGCTTATGCTCAAATAAATTTGTTAGTCTCTAAGGTGCCACAAGGACTCCTCGTTCTTTTTGCTGATACAGACTAACACGGCTACCACTCTGAAACCTGTATTAGCAGTATCAGCTCAGGCCAGGGACCTGGCTACACTGCAGCCATCCCAGCGGAGTTGTCTACTCAACAGGCTGCTGCAGTCAAGAAAGCAAAGGAGAAGGCAGGAGGTGTAAGGCATGGGGCGGAGAATGATCTGGAGAACATTCTGACACCTTGGTGTGATCAACGGTACGGCCTCATCTGGGTACTGTGTGCCGGCCCGGGGACCCCAGCTCCAAAGGGCAGGGCAGAGCTAGAGAGGTGCAGAGAAGGGTGATGGGAAGGACCCAGGGCCTGGCGAAGCTCCCCTACGGAGGGCCATTGGAAGGATTGTTCCCTTAGAAGGGAGATGGCTGAGAGGAGACATGATACAAGCATATAAAATAATGACTAGTCTAGGGAAGGCAGAGCTGGAAGTTCCCAGTCTAGTAACCCAAGGGCCAGGCGACAGGCAGTTACATTAAAAGGTGGCACATTCAGAACTGAAGAAAGGAAACAGATTTTCACAGAATATGCAATTGGCCTGTGGAACTCACCGCCACAGGAGGCCACGGAGGGGGCTGAGGACTTAGCACAATTTGAAAAGGGACTGAGCATTTATAGGGAGAACACGAATCGCCAGAGTGACCCTAAGGACCACACACATTCTGACAGGGCTGTTGAACCCTCTGATTCGGGATTTAAGCCGATCTCTGACCATCGGAGACCAGGATGAGACCTGTGTGGGGGCAGACTATCCCACATCTGCTACTCCAGGGGTCTTACCCCTCCCCCTGACACAGCTGGTGCTGGCCGCTGTCAGAGACAGGCCGCTGGGCTGGATAAGCCTCGGCTCTGATCCAGTCTGGCAGCTCCTGTGTGCCTTGGTTTCCCCATCTGGCAAAGGGGAAGAATGCTGCAGCCCTGGGTGGCTCTGAGGCTGAGGTCAGGTGCTCTGGAAGCCTCAGATGGACAGTGCTGTACACACACTGAGCTTTGTCATCCCCTTCACATCAGCCTCCCCCCGTCTCTTTACATCTCCCACCCCCCCTCTGCAAACCACTGTGGCTATTGCCATAGACCCTCTGCTGGACCGAAGAGCCCTTCCCAAGCCGCCTGCCACCAAGCCGAGAACTTGGGGGTGGAGCAACCGGTTGGGCTGAGGGACCCTCCCTCCCCTTATGCCCCCTCTGCAGCATCACCTGCCTTACCTGCCTGAGATGGAACAGTGCATGCTGGGACTTGTAGTCCCCAGGAGCCACGCCAGCACTTTCACCAGGAGAGCGGTGCATGCAACAGACTCCAGCTCATACCGAATAGGCAGGGCTTGTGGTCCGGGCATGGTGCCAGGCAAGGGCCCGGGTGGGCAAAGCGTGGGCAGTTCCCTGGTCTGTGCCCCTCACTTGGGAACAGACAAAGCACCTGGTCTCCTGTGCAGATGAGATCAGGGCCGTGTCCCCAGTGAAGATGGCTTAGCCTGCAGGCGCTGCTGCATCCCCCCGGAGGGGCTGGGCTGTTGACTGACAGGCACCACTTTCCTGGAATACGGCTTCTGTTTGCAAGCTCAGATGTCCCAAGCATGACTCACCCGCCCCCTAATGAGAGATCTGGACAGAATGGCCTTTGTGGCCTCGTTTCTTAACCTGACGACCTGGAGTCGGTCTCTTCCCAGAGCCTGCGTTCACGTGGGCGGGGGAAGGTGGGAGATGGAACAGCTCAGATTCCAGCAATGGCTATCTAGACAGGGAAACTGAGGCAGTGAGCTGTGAAGTGTTGTGTGCAGGGTCCTGAACCGAAGCCGGATCTCCCCACCCATCTGTGACTCTTTCCCATGGGACCACCTAACAGAAGCAGAGCCTCTAATGATAACCACTAGTTCTCCCTTGGTTTGAACTTGGATTTGGGGGCAAACTTGGGTTCTTCTCAGGTGACTTTCCCCGGCTGGAACGTGTAACGGACTGCCTGGCGTGCACCAGCGCAGTGACACCTGAGGTGGTTTAACAGCAGCAGGGTTATTGCAAGTTGGTTTGAAATCATTGCCGCGCTCTACAGACCCAGCCACAAACACCCTGATGCTCCTCCTCAGACTTTATGTATGACTTTATGTATGACAGAGGCAGCCTTGTCCAATGGATAGAGCAGGGGCCTTGGGAGTCAGGGCTCCTGGGCTCCGGTCCCAGGTCGGGGAGGGCCAAATGGGAGTGAGTGGAATTGGGAGCTGGCACAGAGGGTGGCAGTGCCACTCAGATTTGGTGGTGGGGTGGCCGGGCCAAATCGGAGCAGCACTGTGACCATGTGGGACAATCACAAAGTCCGGAGGGGGGCATTGGGTCCACCTTGCAGGAGGGGAGCTGCCACTGTAGGTGAGTGTGGCATGGGCTCGCCCTCCCCTCTGTCCCGGGCTGGGATTAGGGGTGGAGTGCCGGCATGTTGCTGTGGGTGATCGGTGCCCCCTTAGCAGGGCAAGGAGTCTGGGGTACCCATTGCCTTGGCAGGCTTCAGCCACCCCTGCCTGCGTCAATTTCTCCCTCTGGAAAATGGTGAGAAGTAATCATTACCTCTGGGGGGTCCTCGTCCGACACTCTTCGGGATCCTTGCAATTACAGCTGATGGCGGGGGCTATAAACTCCAGAGCTAAAAGAACAAGATGAAAGTTGAGAAACGGTTGGAGAATATTAGCTAGACCCCAGGGCACATTCCCGTCTCTCCTGTGTCTGCCTTTTCCAGCCCTTTCCCGGCTGATTAATGGGCTTGTTTGAGTCCTTCCTCGAGTGGCTTTTTAATCACCAGAAGCCTGAGCTCCAGGTACCAGCCAGGGCGGGTCCTTGGCAGCTGCTCTGCGTGAGCACAGATTAGCTGAGCGGGGTGTCACTGGCCAGGAGGCGGGGGTGGCCAGGTGGTCTGGCTAGAGCAGACGCACCTGGGGTGCGCCCTGGATGGCTCAGGGGCTGGACGCAGGGAGCTGGGGCGTTGTGTCTTCAGGGCGCTGGCTCCGATGGGGGTGACTGGAAGCTCTTAGCAGCTGGTGGCTGCCTGGTGATGTTCGCAAGGTAAACGGACTGTCCCAGCTCCTGACAGACAGGGGTCCCCCTGGTTGTGCCCGCCACCCATGCTGGCACTAATTGCCCCCTTGTTGGAAGTGTTAGCTGAGGACTGAACAGACCATGGGGGTATCTCAGGGAGGGATGAGATGCAGGGGACGTGTGCCTGGGGATAAAGATGGGCCCCTCCACCTGCTGCCCAGCGGTTTTGTTCCACCCCAGAGGTAGCTGCATTTCAGTGGCAACTGACACAGTCTCAGCAAGTTGCTTGTGTTGTCTCCTTTTTACATTCCTAGAGTGCTTTGGGATCCTTTATTTATTTGTATGACAGCAGCGTCCAGGCACTGCAGCGCGAGGCAGCCCCTGCCCCAGAGAGCTTGCCAGCTGACTAGGCAGGACAAGCCAAGGAAGGATTATTATCCTTGTTTGCCAGATGGGGAAACTGAGGCACGGGAACTGAAGGTCCCACAGGGCATCGATGGCAAAGCCAGGAATGACCCCAAATCTCCTGCCCTCCCCGCGTCTATGGCCGTCACCCCGAGACCCCCCCTTCACTGGGCTGAAAAGCCCCAGGGCAGCCGCAAAGTTATTTTAATTATAACCATATTTTCCAAAGATGTTTGGCAGTAACAAACCCACAATGCCCCACTCAGCCCGAGGTGGGGGGCAGGGTGGGGGCTCCCCCTTGCCGGCAGCCAGCAGCCCATAAAGACGCACTGTCCATGCGAGCCGTTTCCCAGCGATTGGCGGGGAGGGGCGCATGGTCCCACAGAGGGAGCATTGTGCTGCCTGCCAAGGCGTCCCGCGCTCCTGGCCCCGGAGCCCAGCGAGCTGCCTCCACCAAGGCCTTGTTTCCAGTTCCTTTCCCTTTCTGCCCCCGCTGGCTGGCCTGGAGCTCCCCCACACTCCTGGGCTGGCACCGAGGCTGGCTGCTGCTAGCCCCAGCGGGAAGACTTTATTAATTCTCTGTCTCTCGTTAGCACTGAGCCATTTCCATTCAAGCCAGGGCGTGATGGGCGCTGCTGGAGGAGGGGGCATTATTCTTCCATTTCCCCCCCAGCCCTCGGCTGTCAGTCGTTGAAGGGACCCATCCCAGTGGTGTTTGACATGCCAGACCCTGCTGCCGGGCCGGGCCACCCCTGCCACCCCTGCCCCTTAGCACCGCCCAGGTGCTTCCCACCCACTGACCTCCAAGCACTGTGCAACGGAAATACCCACAGTTGTATAGGTGGGGAAACTGAGGCACAGAGCAGGAAGGTGCATGGGCAGAGTCAGGAAGCCTAGAAACCGGGAAGCTGAGCAGGAAGCAGCCCGCACTAGCCCGGAGTGAAATGGGGGGCAGAGGAGAGGGGCTGCCCTGGCTGATAGGCCAGAGACTGGCAGCTCCCTCCACTTGTGAGCACTCTGCCATGACTCCCCCCCCGCTCCAGAGTCAGACCCTGAGCCAGGCCAGCAGCTAACATAGGCTCACCCTGCGCTGCCCGTGCCCCTGGCTGTCTGCAGGCCATATTGCCCCCTCCCACCTACCCACAGCTGCCTCTCCACCCCCCATGGGGTCTGACAGGCAGCTGGTCCTGGGTGTGCCCGCAGCACGATGACAGGATTGGGCCCCTCTGGCGAAAGAGGCGTCTCCCCCTCCCCCACCTTGCCTGGGAATCCCGCTTCGGAGTTCCGGCTCCAGTGAGGGCTCCGAGCTGCTTGTCCACCATGGGCTGAGAATAAGTACGGTAAGACGTGGGAGGCACCAGATGCTATGGTGATGGGCACCAGGTAAGCATCACAGACAGGCAGGCACTCCCACCTTGTGTCTGGCACTTGGAGCTGTTTGGCCAGCCGGAAGCGGAATGAGCGGCCCAAACCTTGGGGTGCTGAGTTCTCTGCCGTGCTGGCCATTGTCAGATCAGCCACCCGGTGCTGCAGACCCGCGTCTCGCCCGGCCACTGTGCTGTTCTGTTATGGTCACTACACGCTCCGCTGCCCAGGGGGACCTCACCTGCTGCCCTTATGTGCACCAGGCTGGCAGCGTGTGCCGGGACCCTGGAGCCAGGAACTCATGCGCCCGGTCTGTACCACGCCCAGCAGCGTCGCCGTGTGAACGGTCAACAGCAAAGAGCCATTGGGAAGCTAATTGCTGGGGGCTGAAATTGCTTCATGCTTGTCCTGCCTGGGAAGACCCTTGCACGAAGGGTCCTGGGCTGTGCAAAGCAGTATTGTTCTTTCCACGCCCAGGGCTTTGCAGGCTGTCGGGGTCTCTCGCCCACTGCTGAAATGCGGCCACCCCTGAGGTGGCCCATGGCAGCTGTTCAGCAGCGCGCAGCAACACCACATGAGTAGTTTGGGGCCAGGAAGTGCAGCAGGCTCCTGTATCCAGCTGAAAGTGCAGGGGGGACTAGAAATCCAGCTGGCAGCTCCCCGGACACTGCAGATCCCCACATGCAGGGCAGCCAGTGGAGCAAGACACAGCGTTGCCTGCTGGGCCCTGGCATCCCCTGGAGCTGCACCAGAGAGGAGGGACGCCACAGTCCCAGGCCAGAACTTGGCCCTTAGGCCAGGGTTGGGAGGTGGATTTGCATCCAGACCCAAAGCTCTGGGGTGTGGGGATGCCCAGGGCTGGCACCTCAGTTTATCAGCAAAGGAGAGGCTGCCCTGGACATAACTGCTATCTCGGCTGGGGTGCTGGTCATGCCGCCATTGGATCCGATGCCCCCTTGCCCTGCCCGTTGTGCTGTCATGCACCCCAGTCCTGCTGGATGCCCCTGAACCAGCCAGGCACTTTTCAGTGGGCAAGTGCACCCTGTGGTGTTGGGGGCTGGGTCTTTAAGGGCTGAGCTTCCCAGACAGAGTGCATGTGGGGCGCTGAGAAGCTCAGTCTCAGTCCCCACGGCACGCTGACCGAAGGCAGCCCCTTTGTGCAAATATTACAGCTAAAGGGGCTACTGACTGTGCGGCTTGGTGGAAGCATGGTCCTCGTTGATTAATAATCACTGTCCCCATGACAGCAAGAGACCTCCAAGGGCAGCCACGCCCCAAGGACTGACCCTGCCCATGGGTCACCCCCAGGGTTTGCACCCAGAATCTTTACCATCATAGCACCGGTTGCTAGTGCTGGAAATAAAGGGGTCGCTCCGTTAGGTGGTAGCTGTAGTAGGCTTTTATCTTTCAGCAGCCCAGTCATGACAACGGGCTGTGACATGCCCTTTGCCAAGGTGCTGGAACCACTGCTTTTCACCCAGCTAGCTGGTAGGATGGGATCAGCGGGGAGGTCAGGGCAGGGCCATAAGAACGGCCAGGCTGGGTCGGATCAATCATAGAATCATAGAAGATTAGGGTTGGAAGAGACCTCAGGAGATCATCTAGTCCAACCCCCTGCTCAAAGCAGGACCAACACCAACTAAATCATCCCAGCCAGGGCTTTGTCAGGCTGGGCCTTAAAAACCTCTAAGGATGGAGATTCTACCACCTCCCTAGGTAACCCATTCCAGTGCTTCACCACCCTCCTAGTGAAATAGTGTTTCCTAATATCCAACCTAGACCTCCCCCACTGCAACTTGAGACCATTGCTCCTTGTTCTGTCATCTGCCACCACTGAGAACAGCCGAGCTCCATCATCTTTGGAACCCCCCTTCAGGTAGTTGAAGGCTGCTGTCAAATCCCCCCTCACTCTTCTCTTCTGCAGACTAAACAAGCCCAGTTCCCTCAGCCTCTCCTCGTGAGTCATGTGCCCCAGCCCCCTAATCATTTTCGTTGCCCTCCGCTGGACTCTCTCCAATTTGTCCACATCCTTTCTGTAGTTGGGGGCCCAAAACTGGACACAATACTCCAGGTGTGGCCTCACCAGTGTCGAATAGAGGGGAATAATCACTTCCCTTGATCTACTGGCAATGCTCCTACTAATACAGCCCAATATACTGTTAGCCTTCATGGCAACAAGGGCACACTGCTGACTCATATCCAGCTTCTCATCCACTGTAATCCCCAGGTCCTTTTCTGCAGAACTGCTGCTTAGCCAGTCGGTCCCCAGCCTCTAGCAGTGCATGGGATTCTTCCATCCTAAGTGCAGGATTCTGCACTTGTCGAACCTCAGATTTCTTTTGGCCCAATCCTCCAATTTGTCTAGGTCACTCTGGACCCTATCCCTACCCTCCAGCGTATCTACCTCTCCCCACAGCTTAGTGTCATCTGCGAGCTTGCTGAGGGTGCAATTCATCCCATCATCCAGATCATTAATAAAGATGTTGAACAAAACTGGCCCCAGGACCGACCCCTGGGGCACTCCGCTTCATACCAGCTGCCAACTAGACATCGAGTCGTTGATCACTACCCGTTGAGCCCGACGATCTAGCCAGCTTTCTATCCACCTTATAGTCCATTCATCCAATCCATACTTTTTTAACTTGCTGGCAAGAATACTGTGGGAGACCATATCAAAAGCTTTGCTAAAGTCAAGATATATCATATCCACTGCTTTCCCCTCATCCACAGAGCCAGTTATCTCATCATAGAAGGCAATCAGGTTGGTCAGGCATGACTTGCCCTTGGTGAATCCATGTTGATTGTTCCTGATCACCTTCCTCTCCTCCAAGTGCTTCAAAATGGTTTCCTTGAAGACCTGCTCCATGATTTTTCCAGGGACTGAGGTGAGCTGACCAGTCTGTAGTTCCCCGGATTCTCCTTCTTCCATTTTTCAAAGATGGGCACTAGATTTGCCTTTTTCCAGTCGTCCGGGACCTCCCCCGATTGCCATGAGTTTTCAAAGATAATGGCCAATGGCTCTGCAATCACATCCGCCAACTCCCTGAGCACCCTCGGATGCATTAGATCTGGCCCCATGGACTGGTGCATGTCCAGCTTTTCTAAATAGTCCTTAACCTGTGCTTTCACCACTGATGGCTGCTCACCTCCTCCCCATACTGTGTTGCCCAGGACAGCAGTGTGGGAGCTGACCTTGTCTGTGAATGGTCCGTCTTGCCCAGTATCCTGTCTCTGAGCTTCCGGGAGAGTGGTCCCCTCCTGGCTTCTGGCAGTCAGAGGTTTAGGGTCACCCCAATCATGGGGTGGCATCCTTAGCCAATGGCCACTGATGGACCTATCTTCCATGGACTTACCTAGTTCTTTTTTGAACCCTGTTATACTTTTGACCATCACAACATCCCCTGGCAATGAGTTCTGCAGGTTAATTGGGTGTTATGTGAAGAAGTCCTTCCTCTTGGTTGTATGAAACCTGCTGCTTGTTCATTTCATCTTGGTTCTTATGTTGTGGGACAGGGTGAATAACGCTTCTCTACTCACCTTCTCTTCATCGGTCATGATTTCATCGACCTTTCTCACATCCCCCGTCAGTCATCTCTTGTCTAAGCTTTACAGCCCTGCTCTGTCCGGCCTCTCCTCACATGGAAGCTGTTCCATACCCTAGATCATCCTTGGTGCCCTTCTCTGAACCTTTTCCAACTCCGTTCTCTCCTGGGACTACCAGACCTGGGCACAGAATTCCAGGGGTGGGCACTCCAGGGGGTTATACAGCGGTGTGATGGCACGGGTGCTGCTGGCAGCTGGAAAGGGGCTTACTCCACAGACGTGCTGGCCTTCCGGGTGGGTGATGGCACGGCAGGTGGGGGTGGTAATAATGCCACCCTGGCAGCAGCCTGGGCTTGGAGTGCTCGAGGGTCCCTATAGGCTATCCAGAGCTCACCTGGCAGCCAGCATAGAGCGCGGGTCAGATGGGCTCAGATGGGGGCTGGGCGAGTTGCCGCTCCCAGGTGTTTTTCACAGTTGTGCCCAGGTGGAGCCCATCAGGGTGACCCAGCGGAGATGGCGTGAATGAGGGACTGGCTATCTAGGGCCGTCTCTGAGTGCCTCTCACAGCAGGGCAGCGTCCTCCCCCCACCCGGGTGCCACTGGAAACCCCTGGTACCAAGCAGGTTCTCCTCTCTCCCTGCCCCCCCTGTAGAGGTGTGCCCAGCACAGGATGGGCGGGGGCAGTGCCACGCTGTGCTGTGCACTGCCCGGGGAGGGGAGCGTGTCTCCCGGTGATGGGAGACAGCTCGTCAGCTCTCACCAGACCCCAGTGAGATTTCCTTCCAGTGCCCATGGGGAAGCCCCTGGGTGTGTCAGCTTCAAGCTGGTGGCCCCTTAGCAGCAGGCCCAGGAAGGGTCAATGCAGACACCCCTCGTGCCATAGCCCTGGGCAGATGCAGGACCCTGTGGTTAGCCTGGCTCTGTGGCTGCCAGCTGGGAAGGGAGGGCAGCTGGATGGCAGCAGGCTGGTGGGTGACCCCGCTGGCATTTCCACGTGCCCGGGGGAGACCAATTTAGACCTGGAAGCCAGCCCAAGGTGGGATTTCGGGCAGGTCAAGCTCCGAGCCCGTGGCCCAGATACATGTTATTCTGTTTGTTTTCCCAGCCCCACTGAGCCCCGATCTGTGCTCTGCCGCCTGGCCCAGCCCCATGGGGAGACGTCGTTCTCCAGGGTCTCAAAAGGAGTACGACTGACTTTCCTTCCTTCCCACAGCCAGCGCCGTCGCCCCAGTGAGTCCGGCAGAGATGGACCCCGCAGAGATCCCCATCCATACAGAGCTGGTGGAGCTGGTGCCCAACGGGAAATACGCTGTGAACGCCTCGGCCATCCCCTTGGTGGGGAATGCCAGGTAACCCCAGCACGTGGGCAGCTGAGAGACAGGGTCATTCTGTCTTCCTGCGCCTGGCAGGGGATGGGTTAGGAACCCTTGCCAGATCTAGACACAGTGAAGGCAGGTGCCATGCAAGTGTCCCCTTCGCAACTCTGCTGGTGCTCCTCACTCCCGACCTGCAGCCCCCTGCTAGCCCAGCCCTGGGCTCTTCCCACCCCCCAACTCTGCTGGTGCCCCTCACTCCCGACCCACAGCCCCCAGCTAGCCCAACCCTGGGCTCCCCCACACACACCCCAGCTCTTCTGATGCCTCCCACTCCTGTCCCATGACCTCCCTCCCCACAGCTCTGCAACAGGCAGCCAAGAAAACAAAGTGGGGTGGGGGCTGATCCCTGTCTAGGGTCTCGGTGGAGCAGCCCCTTGGATCCCGTACGAGAAGGCCCCATTGCTGGGCATTCAGAGAAGAGCCAGAAGGACTGAGTGGCCCACGAGGCAGATTGATGGGGAGCCCGGCTGAGTGGCAGTGTGGGGGGGACACAAGCAGGCACGGGGCGGGAGGCTAAGCTGCATGGGCAGGTCCTGCTCCAAGCAGCATGGTGCAGTCTGACCTCAAAGAGCCAGCTCCAGCCTGAGCCTGGGAAAGAATTTGCTTCTAAGGAGGAGAATGACGGGACCACACATCCCAGTGCAGCCAGGAGCAGTGGGAGTCTATTAAGACTGGACACAGGACAACTGGGATCTGCTGCCTTGCAGGGTGATGCTGAGGAAGTCCCAGCCCCTCTCTGCCTCAGTTTCCCCAGGGGATCCTGGTGCTCACCCTGCCTGGAGGGGATCGTGTTTGTGGGGCACTTTGAGCCCCTTGGAGTATTGGTGCTGGAGGAGGGTGAGGGATCGGTGCCAGTCACTCAGGGACCCTCTGCTGTACCTTCCCCCCCTCCCCCAGGGTGCCATCAGAGATAAGGCTCCCCAGGGGCAGGCTGGAGCCTCCTGGCCAGCGGAGCACCCTGGAGCGGGAGCTGTGGGAAATGGAGTGGCATGGCCCTGTTCTGCCTTGTAGCCTGGGAGGTGGCATGGGCAGCCCAGGTGGCGCCAGGGAAAGGTAGCACCCCACTACAGTGCATGGTTTATGGCTCTTCTCTTCCCCCAACCTTACTCCAGGTTTGAAGAGCCCCAGCCCACCGTGGCAGAGATGGAGGAGTTCCTGCCCCAGGGCCCTGACAAGAAGCAGACCCACTTCACGGATGTGAGTCCGGGCGGGAGAGTGGCTGGTGGGGTGACTGCAGCCCAGGCACCTCCTCGCGCTGCTTGCCAAGAGCCTGGCCCTCAGGCAGGGCACAGACCCACTGCCCTTCACTGCAGGGGCTGCCCCCTGAGCTCATTCCCTGGGGCACAGAGAGAGCTGGAGAGATCTCCCGGGTTATTTGGTTTCACCATAAACCTCCAGTTTAGCATGTGTGACCCATTTGCCCTCTAGTGGCTGGTCCACCTAGAGGATAAAAGCCTACTACTGCTGCTCACAGCTTGTGCAATTTTTCCCTTAGCTCAAGTGATCAGAGCTCTTGCATTTAGTGCTGGTGACCCCTGGGGGTGGGCGAGTGGGCTTGTTACAAGGACTAGATGGCTGCCCTCTTGGCCTGCTCCCCAGGGATTGAGCCGGGTGCCAGGCTGCCCTGCAGGGGCCCAAGAGCAGGGCACCAACCCTAACTGGCTGTGAGCCGGAGTATCACGGCTCTACAGATGTATTGACTAGGAAAAGGAGAGAGGAGAGCTCTTTGAGAGGTTAAAGCAGCTAAACACAGACACACCCAAATGAATTCCAGTCTTATGTTTCAAAAAGTAATAGAGGCTTCTGTGACGGTGCTGCCCGTGGGAGCCAGCTGAGGTCACTCAATTAGGGTGAACTGCAAACAAAACAGGGCAGACAAACCCCAAACGCTGGTGGATATTCCAATACTTAGGTTTACCAAGCAGCACAAAACAACTTCTATTACTGGTTACTTAGAAGTTCAAACAATTGAATTCAATTCTTGAGGTTCAGATACATAGCAGAGGTGAGCTTGTAGTTGCCAAAAGTCCTTTTAGATATAGTCCATAGGTTATAGTCCAATGTTCATATTCAGGGTGGCTCCAGTCAATGACTGGGGATCTTAATCCTTGTGGCTTAAGGTTTCCCCCTCTTGAAACTCAAAGCAGATCTGAGATGCAGAAGGATCGTGTCCCAAGGTTTTTATACATTTCCAGCAGCCTTTTAGCCTGAGAAAACAATAGGCTTAACTTTCCTTCTTTTAAACATTAAGGCAATTAGCACAGGATAATTTATCCATTAAACAGTTCAGATACAGGTTACCACAACCTTCAAAGAGAGATATAGACAATAATACTATTTCACTCAAGTATCATCATAAATGTTAATATTTCTTTTTTGATTTTTGAATTAAAGACTTGTTTGCTTACATCACAAGCCCTGAGCAAACATCTACCCTTTTACCTCTAACAATGCAGACTTGCATTTCAAAGCTCTATTCATTTACATATTTTCCTAACCAGTTACTAAAGTTTACCCATGGGTCAGGTTAGTCTGTGAGTTAATTAACTCTTTCTGGCCCTGTTACCTTTCAATGAAATATTATATTACACTCATAACGTCACAGCTTCTCTGATAAGCAGGCTCTATCTGTCCTTTGCGGCTAACCCAGGCTAAGCACTGGGAATCTCTTCCTTATGCCCAGTAATCCTTGCCCCTCAGAGTCCAAGCAGCATAAAAGATCCAGTTCCTCCTTGTCAGGGCTTTTTATTCCTCCCCCCGTTCTGCTTCGAGATGCAAATTCAGCTGCTCAGAGGAATTCAGGAGTCTGGCTCCTCTTGGGGTAGGGGGCAGCAAGCAACAGAAATCTTTTGTCCTCTGATGTTCCACAAGGGTTCGGCTGGTGTCACTGGGCCTCCTTAGTTGGGCCGGAGCTGACACCTCCCATTCACACTCCATTCACACCCGTTAGTGCTTCTCTCCTGTCTGGTGGTTGCCAGTTTCAGAGCGAACACTTCACTGTTACCTCCTAGCATGCGACAAAGGTTTTATAAACCAGATTAATGCCGGCAGCGACTCACAGCATTCCAGCACGTCCAACCACTAAACCCATTTGTATAACGCTAATACCGAGGTTAATAAGGCTAACGCCCAGGGAGTCAGGCTGGCTCCAGCTGTGTGCTTGTCATGGGTCAGTCGACACCTAAGGCCTTGGCATGAGCTGGCCCCTGATGTGCCAGGGTCACAGCGGGGCCTTCTAGATATAAGAGCAGGAGCAACTACAGCTGGCGTTGAAGAGCCAGGCTGTGGAAGTGGGGTTCTCACGGAGGTGCTCAGAGGGGTGCGGCAGCTTAGGGCAAGGAGGCAGGATATTGAGGAAGAGGGATTACAAGGGAAATAACAGCCCCTAGGAAGGAGGAATGTACCCTGGGCAGTGACGGAGGTGATGGTACCAGTAACATGGTAGTAGCCCAGAGGCGCTGCCGATGGGCCCGGTCCCCACATTTCCACAGCCAGAGGGTTAGCTGGGGTGCTCCGAAGGCATCACTCTGTGTAAGTGGCAGGTACTGGGGGGCAGGGGACATGTGGGTATTTCCAGCTAGGGACACGGGGGCCAGGCTTTGCCCAGCCGCGGCGCGTGACTCGCTGTGTCCCGTCTGTGCAGTTCGAAGGGAAGACCTCCTTTGGCATGTCCGTGTTCAACCTCAGCAATGCCATCATGGGCAGCGGCATCCTGGGGCTGGCGTACGCCATGGCCAACACCGGCATCCTCCTCTTCCTGTGAGTGAAGCTCTCCACATGCCTTGTGCCGGGGGTTTGGGTGCGGCTGGGGGGGGGAGGGCTTGGCCCACACTCGGGGACTGAATCTGCTCTTTGGCCTGTGTGGGCTCATCCAGCAGGCCAGTGCCAGGGCAGGGAACAGAACCCCAGTCACTGAGCCACTGTCGCTCCCCTATTTGTCCTTGCACTTAGCCACACGCCCAGCTCCCTGCGCTGCAGGAGGGCCTCAGGGCAGCTGGGGCAGCCCAGGCGCTCACTGGGCACGTGCGGTGTGGGCGGAACATTAGAGGTCCTGGGCTCCGCCCACTACGGCTCCTGGTAAATCTGGGGCTGGCAGGAGCGACCGGGGTCTGGGAGGGGCAGTGGGTGCACCTGAGCCAATGAAGCAGGTGGGTGGGTGGATACTAACCCAATGATGATAACGGGGGTGTATGGGGATAGATGGATGGATAGAAGGGTGTGTATGGGGCTGGATGAGTGGATGGATAGAGGGGTGTGTATGGGGATGGATGGATGGCTGGATAGAGGGGTGTGTATGGGGCTGGCTGGCTGGCTGGATAGAGGGGTGTGTGGGGATGGATGGATGGATAGAAGGGTGTGTATGGGGCTGAATGGGTGGATGGATAGAGGGGTGTGTATGGGGCTCGCTGAATGGATGGATAGAGGGGTGTGTGGGGATGAATGGATGGATGGATAGAAGGGTGTGTATGGGGCTGGATGGGTGGATGGATAGAGGGGTGTGTATGGGGCTGGCTGGCTGGCTGGATAGAGGGGTGTGTGGGAATGAATGGATGGATGGATAGAGGTGTGTGTATGGGGATGGATGGATGGATAGAGGCTGGTGTGTGGGGATGGATGGATGGATGGATAGAAGGGTGTGTATGGGGGTGGATGGATAGAGGGGTGTGTGGGGATGGATGGATGGATGGATAGAAGGGTGTGTATGGGGGTGGATGGATAGAGGGGTGTGTATGGGGCTGGCTGGCTGGATAGAGGGGTGTGTGGGAATGAATGGATGGATGGATAGAGGCTGGTGTGTGGGGATGGATGGATGGATAGAAGGGTGTGTATGGGGGTGGATGGATAGAGGGGTGTGTATGGGGATGGATGGATGGCTGGATAGAGGGGTGTGTATGGGGCTGGCTGGCTGGCTGGATAGAGGGGTGTGTGGGGATGAATGGATGGATGGATAGAAGGGTGTGTATGGGGGTGGATGGATAGAGGGGTGTGTATGGGGATGGATGGATAGAGGGGTGTGTATGGGGATGGATGAATAGAGAGAGGCGTGTGAGGGGCGTGTGGTGGGTGGACACGCACACTCAGTGTTCGCACGCTGTGGGTGTTGCACTTGCTGTTGGCGGCTGACCCTGCCTGAGCTGCCCTGCCACTTTGTGGCCACGCTGGCTGACAGGAGCAGGGATGGGCAGAGGGCCTGTGGGTGGCTGGCCCAGCTGGGATCCCAATGCCATCGGTGATCCTGCTGGCACAATGCCAGCGTGTTGGCAGAGACAAGAGCCCACGGTGCCATCCCGGCCTCCCACTGCCCCAGAGCAATCAGCCAGACATGGGGGATTCCCCCTGGAGACAAAAACAGCAGGGGCCAGACATGTCTCCGCCCCAGGAGCTGCGATTGACACCCCTCAGTTCGGCACAACTCAGTGCACTGTCTGCTCCACCGCCAGCTCTCGACACCCTACCCCCAACAGGCCCCAATTCCCCTCCCCCACACAGATCTGCCAAGGGCCAGCATCGCAATATGCAGCCAACCCCCAGCTTGACCCATCCTGCACCACATCCGATCTTGCCAGAGTCCCCAGGACAGCCCAGGCACGGGCAAGATCAGCTCATGTGTGAAGAGCGGCTGGCTGAGGCTGAAGCCGAGCGAGCTGGGGGCGGTGCTGGTGAGCAGAGGAATCACGCTAGAGACTCTGGGCAAGGGGGCAGTCTCCCCCAGTGAAAAGTTGATGCCCCAGTCAGTAGATTCAATCCGGGGCTCGGGAGGCACCTGGGCTCCAGAGGGAGGGAGATGGAGTGAGGCCGAACTGGAGAGGAATCAGCGAGAGACACGGAGGAGCTGGAACGGGCGTGCCGGTGCGACCCCAGCTGATGCCCGGGCAAGGACCCCCAGGAAAAGGGGAAAAACCAGCCGAGCCCAGAAGCCGGAGGGTTGCTGTGGGAGGGGTAGGACTGCCAGGAGCTCTCAGGGCGAAGAGGTGTGGGAAGATGGGTCACTGCCAGGCAGGGAGCCCTGGGGAATAGGGCTGTGGCCAGGGAACACAGGACTGCTCCAGACCTGGAGGCCAGGCTCCTGTAGCAGGGAATGGGTTGGACCTTTCAATATTTGCTGTGGGAACTGTGGGAGTTCTGTGTGGAGCGATGGCCTGGGAGTTGATTGATACGTTGTGTTCGGAGGCCAGCTTTGAGTGACTCTTCCTTGCATGGCGGGACCAGGAAGAGAAACTGAGGCTGGAGATGCCTGTCATGCTGCACCCTGCTGCTGGAGGGCACTCTAGGCGAGGTTGCCCTGTCATGATGACCTGGCCAGAGTTATTCGCACCTCCGTCATCTCTCAGCTAGAATACAGCTGCACACCAGAGCTGGGCGCAACGCTTGCAGCACTCAGAGAACCTCAGCTGGTATCGAACACAGCCACGCACCAGTGAGATGGGCTTCCGCTGGCACATGGAGCCCCTACCTCTGCCCGAAGGTGCGGGGGAGATCTGGGCTCAGCACCGCTGCTTCTGTGGCCCAAGGACCCCTTCTGCCCAAAGCAGTGTGGACAAATCAAACCAAATGCTGCCCAACCCAGCCCCTCCACAGGAGGGCAGGATACCACCCATCTGGAACAAAATAGAATTACAAGTCCCGGTTCCTTCCTGGCCTGGCCCCTTTGATTTTGCCCATCGGTAACACATGCTGTCTCTCCCCATCTGTGACAGTGCTGCCTGTGGGAGCCAGCTGAGGTCACTCAATTAGGGTGAACTGCAAACTAAACGGGGCAGACAAGCCCCAAACGCTGGTGGATATTCCAATACTTAGTTTACCAAGCCAGCACAGAACAGCTTCTATAGTACCTCACTGGTTACTCAGAAGTCCAAACAACGCAGTTCCCTTAAAGTACCCAGCCTCAGGCCTCCGTCCAGACACACACGTCAGATATGATGATGATTACTGAAAATCTTATCTCATCATATAAACGAAAAGGTTCTTCCAATCCCAAAAGATCAGCCACATACCCAGGTCCAATTATAACTTAGGTCTTACCCAAAATACACGCTTATAGTCAATTTTTATTAACTAAACTAAATTTTATTTAAAAAGAAAAGAGAGAGAGTGTTGGTTAAAAGTTCAATATACAGACAGACTTGAATTCAATTCCTGAGGTTCAGATACATAGCAGAGGTGAGCTTGTAGTTGCCAAAAGTCCTTTTAGAAATAGTCCATAGGTTATAGTCCAATGTCCATATTCAGGGTGACTCCAGTCAGTGACTGGGGATCTCAATGCTTAAGGTTTCCTCCTCTTGAAACCCAAAGCAGATCTAAGATGAAGTAGGATTGTGTCCCAGGGTTCTTATACATTCCCAGGGGAATTTATCCATTAAACAGTTCAGATACAGGTTACCACAACCTTCAAAGAGACATATAGACAATAATACTATTTCACTCAAGTATCATCATAAATGTTAATATTCCTTTTTTGATCTTTGAATTAAAGCTATAGCAATAGACAAGACTTGTTCGCTTACATCACAAGACCTGAGCAAACCCCTACCCTTCTACCTCTAACAATGCAGACTTGCATTTCAAAGCTCTATTCATTTACATATCTTCCTAACCAATCTTTAAAGTTTGACCATGGGTCAGGTCAGGCTGTGAGTTAATTAACTCTTTCTGGCCCTGTCACCTTTCCATGAGATATTATATTACACTCATAATGTCACACCATCTCCCTGGCAGTACCCGGAGAGGTTTGTGTGCTTTGCCCACCTCCACTTTGGCGCTGTGTCCCCCGCCTGTGCTGACAGTTCCCCTTCCATGCGCCTGGACCAGAGGGGGGCGTAGATACAGGTTAGCTGATCTCTGCAGTTCCCAGGCCTCCTGATTCAGCGCATTGTTAGACCCACCAGGACCCCGTGCCGCTCCCTTTGGCATGGGCCATGCTGCCGAGGCTACAGTTTTGGCCACAGGCTTTCTCAGTCCGGGCCGGGAGTGGCTGACAATTGGCCGTCACGGCTTTCTGGTGGGCCCAGGAGGGCATCACAGTGCAAACACACATGCCGGCTTACAGGGGAATTCACAGCCGTGTCTAATAGACACCCCCCCATTCACACTCGCGCACATGGACCCAGATGCAGATTCAGACCTACCTGACAGACACACACTCCAGACCAGTCCTGCAGAACCGCCTGGTGATGAAACCAACCAGGCTCCACAGCACTGAAGTCAAGGTCTACGAGACACCTCTGATTCGCACCTGCTGAGCACCTGCTGCTCCTGCTGGGGTGGTGGATGCTGAGCCCTTCTGAGCAGGCCCGCCGGCTTGCACAACCCAGAATCAGCCGCTACTTTGGAAACAGCTCCCCATAATTTGCATGGCCATTCCCAAGTAACCTATAGTACTGAATAGAGACTCGTCTCCCTGTTATCAAATTCTGTAGGGGGCGTATAAACCGGCTGCCTGTGTCTATGCAATTCGCTGAGCCTTCACCATCTTCCCCTGCTGCCAGCTCTGGGAATGTGATCACACGCCTCACCGTATGGCTACGATTCTGTGATAAGGGGGTTTCCTAAAGCCCCAGCTCCTGGAGTCAGGTGATTAGGGGGCAAATCTCTGCTTGCGTTGGGAGAAGAAGGATGTTTCTGGCCCTCCTGTTTGCAGGGAAACACTTGAAAACTGCCCCCAATGGCTCAGGAAACGGAAGGCAAACAGAGCCCAGCATGTATTGCTGAGACACCCAGGGGTTTTTAAGCCAGTCTTGTGTCTCCAGCAGGTGGGTTTGGCATTACTGCACATGGCATCAGAGTCAGCGATCGCCCTCTACACCCCACACACACACTCTGTGGGGTGTGAGGATCCCCCAGCACTGAGAGAGGAGCAATCAAAGGGCTGGCCCAGCACCCTGGGGTGCCCACATAGCCGCTATGTGCTGCGTAGCTCTGCTGGCTGCTCTGCCTAGCTGCCCCAGCCGCCCAGTTCGCCCAGTCAGCAGCCGCCTGGTTCTCTGCGGGGCTGAGGAACTGCTTGGCAGCTGGCGGTGGTGGGTGAAGGGGGCGGCTGCCTGGCATCCTCTGCTTCCCACTTCCTTGTTAGGCTGTGGCCTTAATGAGGAGCTGGTGGATTCGCCCTCCTGTTCCCCGCTGGCGGGAGCAGCAGGGCCTCCGGCAGCTGTGGACTTTCCCCAGGGTCGTTGCTGGTTGTGGCACCGCTCACAACTGTTCAAACAAAGCAGAGAGGGCAGCCAAGGCCTGGCTGGCTCCAGGGCTGCCCGCAGCTTCTGAGAAGCCGATTTTCCATTGACTGAGAGAGGCGGGAGGTCCCTGCAGCCAGGGAGGGGAAATGACCCAGGAGGGCAGCTTTCCAGGGCGCCTCCTGCCATCCTGCGGGGCTGCAGGGCTCTCCCCGAGACCCAGCCCCCTTGTGCCAGGCGCTGTACGCACCCCCAGCCAGAGCCGGCATTAGCCCCAAGGGGCAGGCCGGCTAAATGGACAAGGATGGGATGGGGAACTGAGACGCCCTAGCCACAAAGTTTGTGCCACAGCTGCCCACTGACCCCAGATCGGCCACAGCCCAGGCCGGGGATTAACCACTGAGCCATCCTTCCACTGCTGGGTGCCTCCAAGCACCGCCGACCCTCAGTGTCCCATCCCCCCACAGCCCACTAGGCAGTGGTCGGTGGGCCCCAGAAGCCTTTCAGCGGCTGGTGTTGCTCTGTGCAGCCCCTCAGAAGGATCCCCCAATGCCGGCCCCGGGGCAGCTGTCGCCCACAGGGCACGTGCCAGGCAGAGGAGGAATCCCTGCCTAGCTCAGCCCCGGCGTGGTAATAAACTCCGGACTGTGCGACCGGAGAGATTAGCACTGCTGCTCGCCTCTGGGGCCGGGTTGGATGGCACTGGGAACACGTAGCCACGAGGCCACCCAACCAGCCAGGCACTGCGGGGTGACCTGGGCTCATTGCCCTCCCGCTTCCGGCGGGGGGGTGTCTGCGGGTCACGAGGAGCTGGTGCTCATCTCAGTCACATGTCCCTACAAGCAGTGCCCTGCCCATCCCGTGCCCTCCGCACGGGCGCAGCATCATCTGCCTTGTTGTGGGCAGTGCCAGGCTCCAGTACAGGGGGAGGAGAAGAGTGGGAGTGAGTGCCAGCTGGGCAGGATATGAACAAGTGGCTGGGGGGGATGGGGATGGAGAGCTGGGGGGCACCGATTGGGCAGGATGGGGATGGGGGGGCACTGGCTGGGCAGGATGGATATGGGCAGTGGGGGGAGGGTACCATCTAGCTATCTATCATGTGCCCATCACTGTGGTATCTGGTCTGCAGCAAGCTCTCCTGTCCTGTCTGTGGGGTTGGCTCTGTGGAGGGAGTTCCTTTGCAGGCAGGATGAGACCCCAGGCCAGCTGCTTTCATGGACCCCGGTGCTGAGGCGGGTTAGCGCAGGCACGCCAAACCGCAGTCCTGAGCGCCCTGGCTGGAGCCTTGAACCAACTCAGCCCTGAGGGCAGCCCCCTCCAGAGCCCAGCGGGTACCTACTCCTGGGACAGTTCTGCTGCTTACTCACACGCTCGGCTAGGACTCAGCGAGGCCTGGCTCCACGGTGTCTGGCCCTTCCCAGAGCCCCCAGCCTGAGCCCCTGGCCACAGCCTCCTGGGTTTGCACTTAAAACAACCACAGATGCGCCACTGCTCACGAGACCTTCACAGGCGCCTGGGAGACAAGTCCTGCTTTGCCCTCCTCTTCCGCGTGTGTCTCAGTGCACGTAGCATGGCAGCCTCCTGAGCAGAGTCGGTCGGCCCCCGGATTCCTCCACCCATGAAACAAGCGAGATTTCAAGGGAGATTCCAAAACCACTGGAAATTTTCCAAAAAATGAAATTCTGGAAACCCTGGTTTGGGGACATCGAAACATTCCAATCTCCATTGCAACCTTTGAGAAATGGGGTTCGTTCTGGTTTTGCTAGAAAATGAAGCAGTGTTTCACAATGAAAAATCAGCAGTCCCATTTGGAGCTTTTCAACCTTTTTTTTTTAAACTATTTTTTTTCTAAGTGAAATTTCGTCCAAACCATTATGATTTCACAGGAAATGTCAGTTTATCAAAACGGTATTTTCCCCATGGAAAAATGTTTCGATGGAAGTTTTCCAGCAGGCTTGTCCCACAAGCCCTGGGGAGTGGTGCAGTGCCATAATCTCCCCTTGAGAGATGGGGAAACTGAGGCACAGAGCAAGCCAGAGAGAGACTCAACTATGGTGGCCCAGCCAGTTGATGAGAGAGCTGGAATTAGACCCAAAGTCTCTGCTACGCCCACTGTTCCATGCCAGTTCCCGGTTACTTTTATCCAGTAACAGTGCAGCCTAGTGGGTTGAGACTTAAGCTGGGAGTCCGGACACCTGGGTTCTGATCCCAGCTGCACCAATGACCTTAGGTGAGTCACTTTCCCTCCATGTGCCTCACTTTACATGAGGTTCATGCTCACAGCTGCTCTTCGGGGCGAGGACCACACCTGCATGTGCTTGTACAGTACCTGGTGCAGCGGGGTCTCGGCCCTGATTGCGCCACTCCAGAAAGGAGCAGCATCAAACTGCAGGGGCTTGGAGTGGATCCATGACTGTTTGCATCCCCCTCAGCCAAGAGAATAAAGTTTGCTCGCTCGGTTTCACTTCCTGGTTCCCATTCAAAAGGTCCAGGCTGCTGCTGTGGGGAAAATCCATCTCCTAAAACACATGGGGGCAACTGGCCTGACCCCGCAGCCCATTCCTGCTGGCTGCAGAGGGGTCATGCCTGATTTATCCTGGAGTATGTATGCAAGGCACAAACCTGTTTCTAGCCCCATGGGTTTTCTAGCCCCCACGCTTTAACAAAACCAGCATTCAGGACTCCCTGGTGGGGATCTGTGCCATGAAATGACTGAGGCCGTGTCCGGGTTGCTGATTAGCTATGCAACATGGCAAGACACGTGCGCTCAGCTCTCCGCATCACAGCAGAACTCAGGTAGATGTTGGGGCGGGGGGGTTCCCTTTACTGATAGGAAACTGTTTTTACACTGGAGTAAAACCAGGACAAACAGATTCAGAGACGAACCTCCAGCTGATGGCAACCCCCCCTAGCTGCGAACTCGCCCAGAGATTCTGGGGATGGCAGGAGAGAAAAGAAAATCTCCTTACCTAGGAGACTGCTGGGGAAAAGCCCATTCAAATGCAAGCAACGCTGGCAGACGCCTTGTTACCTAGCGGGACTAATGACAACGGATCTGAGCAGAAAGTAAAAGGGCATTAATTAGCCAAGACCTTATCCTGTTCTTAAAGCCATGCACCAGGCTGGACGAGAAGCTGTGAAAAGGTGGTTGGGGGATCGGCTTATGACATTATATGTGAGTCACTCAGGCACCGTGCCTTGGTTTCCCCATTTGTACGGGGGGTAATGGAACTGCCCTACCCCAGGCAGGAAGGCTGCGAGGCTGAATACCCTACAGAGCATGAGGGTCTCGGATGCTGTGGCTGTGGAGGGTCAATCAGAACCAAAAACCCAGATCTATATTTCAGGCCCCAGTCCTATGACATCTGGCTGCAGTCCAAATGCCCCATCCCACTGCCAGGCTGCCCTGGTTCCTGTTACACGTGTCAGCGTGTCCATGCTGCAGATGGGGAAACTGAGGCAGGCAGGGGTGGTGACTTGCCTGCCATCACACAGTAGGCCAGAGCCAGGAATAGGACCCTGGTGTCCTGCCCCCTGCCCTCTGTTTTAAACTCAACCTGTCCTGTGCTTTGGGACCAGACCAGCTGAGAGCTGCCCGGTGTTCCCAGGACGAGCGCTCCACTCTGGCTCTTCCTTACACGCTGGGAGCAGCTCTCTCAGGCATCGGTGCATCAGACAGTGCCTTGTTTTCAGTGCGCCCTGGCCGGAGGCTGGTTTGCTGGCTCCATTCTCCCCAACACAGCTGCCAGCAGCCCC
Organism: Platysternon megacephalum; assembly: GCA_003942145.1. Lineage (NCBI taxonomy): Eukaryota > Metazoa > Chordata > Testudines > Platysternidae > Platysternon > Platysternon megacephalum. Next base: position 562,157 of record QXTE01000361.1, on the reverse strand, counting down.
CAGGCAGAGACGGAGCCGACCTTCTGCATTGCCTCTGCTGCGTCCTCCACTCGGCAGGTCCCAGCCCATTATAGCCTAGAGGCTTTGCCTGGTCCCTGCGGCCAGTAGCGGTGCCAGCTTTGCCGGCGCCCTAGGCAGCGGAAGGTCCCGCCCCGAAATCCCGCCCCCAACAGCAGTGGCGGAAGGTCCCGCCCCCAAATTTCTACGGGCGGCCGCAGCGCTGGCGCCCCCAAAATAGCAGCGCCCTAGGCGACCGCCTAGGTCGCCTAATGGGTTGCACCGGCCCTGCCTGCGGCCTGAGCGATCTCACTTTGGAAGCCAGAGCCAGCCCTGGTCCTCGCCGCTCTCCCACCAAGCATGCAGGGCCCCAGGGGGAGGCTGGCACCATGTGGCATGACCTGGCGAAGTGGCATTTTGCCCAGGGTGATCTCAGGCATTCCAGGGATATCGCGATGCCCTCATCCTGGTGCAGGTGTGGGCGGTTTGGGGCCCTTTTGTCCAGTGCACCCAGGCGACACAGCTGTCCCAAGAGCTGGGCAAGTCCTCATGTGGATAGGACAGCGGGATTCTTTGGGCATGGATCCATCCGGCTCAGGGCGTCCTAACCTCCCCATGGCTCCGATCTCATCCCAGAACAGCTGCGTCCAGCGATGGCTCTGTGGCAGCGGAGGATCCGCGGCCCACTCCGGCTCCTCAGGAAAAGCTCCAGGTCCCCAGCTGGCCAGAGGGAACCACAGGCCCTTCCAAAGCAAACACGGCAGGCTGCGATTTGAAATGACCATAAACAGGAGGAGAGGGGCTGGGCAGGCCACATGCCTGGGAACATGTAAATAGCTCTGGGGGTAATGACATCTCTGAGAACAGTGCCGAGGAACAGAGCCCCCAGGCCGTCCCAAACCCCGGAGCGCCTCCCAGACAATCATGTCTATCTCCTGCCGCGCAGCAACAGAGTGTCTGGGTGCCTTCCCTGTACCACTGAGGGGGTCAGAGCTCTGCTCAGGGGAGGGCTGTGGGCTTGATTAGTGGGAGGTTAGATTGTTATGAATTCACCACATTGGGGTTGTCTCAGTTGATTTGTTTCAGGGTGATTTTAATTGTTGTTTTTCTAGGTGGGTGGCTGATTGGTTGTTTGAGGAACTGGGTGGGTGGGTGAGCGGTTGGTTGAGTAAGTGGGTGGGTGTTTGTTTGGGTAGGTGGGTGCTTGATTGGCTGGGTGGCTGAATGGTTGTTTCTTTGAGTGGGTGAATGGTTGATTGGTTGGCTGGATGGGTGGTCAGTTGTTTGGGTGACTGGGTGAGTGTTTGGCTGGGCGGTTGGCTGGGGTTTGTTGTGTAGCAGAGTTGTGAGTGTCGTTCCTATGGCGGAAGGGCTTTTTCAAAGAGGTTGGAGGTGTTTCCTAAATCCGGTTGGGCTCTGGGCTCACCCCCCCCCGATCCAGAGTGCTTTGCCCCATCCCTCCCATGCTTCACCCTCTCTCCCCCCGCCCCCTCCCGGGCTCTGCATCGCCCGGAGCCCAGCTGGCCCCAGGGCTCACAGATGGAGATTTGGCCTTTAATTAATTTTTTTAATAATTGGAGATATACCAATCTCCTAGAACTGGAAGGGACCTCGAAAGGTCATCGAGTCCAGCCCCCTGCCTTCACTAGCAGGACCAATTTTTGCCCCAGATCCCTAAGTGGCCCCCTCAAGGATTGAACTCACAACCCTGGATTTAGCAGGCCAATGCTCAAACCACTGAGCTATCCCTCCCAAAGCACAGGACAGGTTGAGTTTAAAACAGGTAGATGTTGGGGCGGGGGGGTTCCCTTTACTGATAGGAAACTGTTTTTACACTGGAGTAAAACCAGGACAAACAGATTCAGAGACGAACCTCCAGCTGATGGCAACCCCCCCTAGCTGCGAACTCGCCCAGAGATTCTGGGGATGGCAGGAGAGAAAAGAAAATCTCCTTCCCTAGGAGACTGCTGGGGAAAAGCCCATTCAAATGCAAGCAACTGGCCCTCAGAGACACCCCCAGGCCACACGGTATGCCAGCGCCTGTGACCCCCGGGGCTCTGGCCTGCCAGCCCTCAGCTCTGTCCCAGCAGCTCCCACCCCGATGCAGCCTCCTAGGGCTCTGCTCTCGGCGCACTCATCTCCCGTCTCATTCCAGCTTCCTCCTGACCACAGTGGCCTTGCTGTCCAGCTACTCCATCCACCTGCTGCTGAAGTCCTCCGGGATTGTGGGTAAGACCCCTGCAAGTGGGGATGGGAGGGTCATCTCCAGGCCCAGCTTTCCCATTTGTGCCAGGTTCCCACTCCCCCCACTTGTTACTTTGCACCCCCAGCCCTGGGTGGACTGAGGCTGACTGACCACCTGCGGCCGGTGGGGAATGGCCTTTGCATGGTCAGGTAACCGCACTGCTGTGTGCTCCCCGCATGCTAGGTGCCAGGCGGGGACAGCGGGGGCACCGAGCTCATAGCGTTTGCCCCACTTGTGGGGTTTTGCGTTAAGTCTGGAGGTTGCAGACAGATTGTCCCTGCAGCACGTCGGCTCTGGCATGGCCCAGCGCCGTCACTGCAGCCCACGTCAATGGGGCTGTGCCTCGGGCGAGATCGGGCCCTGGGGGCCAAGGGCCAATACACCGGGGGGCAGGGGTGCTCAGCTCTCAGCCTGGGGGCCCAGGGACTACAGCATCGCGTGGGTGATGCAGTTGTCTCCCAGTCCCCTAGTGCAACAGGTATGGGGGCTCCATCCAGGGGAGGAGTCGTGTTGCGGGACCGGGTTGCCTGGGGTGCTATGAGGGGGAGGGGTCGTGTCTTGAGCCTGCGGGTCCCTGGATGCTGTGGGGGGAGAGGTCGCGTCATGAGGCTGGGGGTCCCGGGGTGCTGCAGGGGGAGGGGTTGTGTCTCGGGGCCAGGAAACCTGGGGTGCTCTGGGGAGGAGGGGTTGTGTCTCAGGGCTGGCAGAGCTCCCTGCCCGCCCCCCGCTAGCCCAGGGCTGAGGGCTGGAATTCCTGGGCACTGCTCCCTGCTGGCATCGCCCCAGTGCCTGGCCCCTGCGGCTCCTCTCACCCTCCGACCCCTCCCCCCCCGCAGGGATCCGTGCCTATGAGCAGCTGGGCTACCGGGCCTTCGGCACACCGGGGAAGCTGGCCGCGGCCATCGCCATCACGCTGCAGAACATTGGAGGTAGGTGGGGGATGGGCAGAACCCCTGCCCCATACAGCACGGAGCCACAGCTGGCACCCTGGGGCACCCACAGGGGGCTCACCCAGCCAGGGCACCCATGGAGGCCTCACCCAGCCAGGGCACCATCTGGCACACCCAGGGCACAGCCGGGGGTCGCCTAGGCTTCCCCCTGGTGTAGCTGTGGGGAGCGCCTGGCAGCGCTGCGACTGGGAGAGCAGCGTCTGCTGGGCACCAGTAATGTGGCTGTGCCGGGGCTGCCCTGCGGCCCCTCTGTTCCCCGCAGCCATGTCCAGCTACCTGTACATCGTGAAGTCTGAGGTGCCGCTGGTGATCCAGACCTTCCTCAACCTGGAGGAGAAGAGCACGTGAGTCCCTGTGTGCCCGTCCCCCCCCTCCCCCCGGCTGGCCACAGATCCCTGGCCCCATGCTGGTGCCCAAAGCGGCCAGGCCCTGTGCTTGGCCACACACCGGCCATGCTCCAGCCAGCGCCGGGGGTCTGTGTCATGTCCGGGGGCCCCTCGGAGAGCTCGGGAGGGGAGCAGGGGCCCGGTGAGTGACCCTGAGCCCCCCAGCTCCAATGGGATGGTTGGGGGATGGGCCCGGTGGGGGAGGGGGAAGGGGCAGCCAAATCTGCAGCATCCAAGTCGTCCCCTCCCCCCCAGCCAGGGATCCCCTCCCAGGGCGTCTCCCCAGTGCAGAGAGCCCAGGCACCACATGGCCCAGGGGGAGCACCAAGTGCCTCTGACAGCCCCTGCTCCCTGGCTCCAAATAGAAGGGGATCCCTAGCTGGGCTGGGCCCAGTGCCCACCCCTTGTTCCCGGTGGCAGGTCCGGTGCCCCAGCCAGCAGTAGAAGGGACTTCCTGAGGGCCCCTGGGAGAGCTCAGGGGGTGAGAAGGGGCCCGGCAGGGGTGGGAGCTACCCGAGGCCAGCAGCTTGAGCCAGCTGGGGGGGCAGGGAAGGGACACTGCTTAGGGGAAGACCGCAGCGTGGGGGAGTTGATATCCAGGTGCTAGTCACCACTTGCGGCCAACCCCAGCTGGGCCGGACCCAGCCCCACTCCACGAGGGGCCAGAGAGGGGCTTTTGCATGGGGAAATGGCCAGCCCAGGACACTCCTGCTACCCAAGCCCTGGGCTCCCCCGCACAGCTCTGGGTGCTCCTCAATCCCGACCCGCAGCCTCTGCTAGCCCAGCCTGGGCTCCTCTTCCCCCTCCTGCCATGGCTCTGGGTGCCCCTCACTCTCGACCCGCAGCCCCTGCTAGCCCAGCTCTCCGGTGGTGCTTGGCTGGGGACTGGCGTGCTTTAGGGGTCAGATGGAGCGAAAGCTGATCTGCCCCATGACCTGTGCTGAATCTGACCCACAGCCTCTGGGGGATAATGTTCCATGTGACTCCAGCCGCCTCCTCTTATCCATTGGTCCGTCTCCTGCCCTCCCCGGCACCTCGCCGCTTTCACTCCACCTATCTGCTTCCCTGCCCCCGGCCCTGCCCTCCCGCCTCCCCGGGATGATCTCCCCCCTGCCATGAGGCAGGCCGGCACTGTTAGCCCCCTTTCCCAGTTGGGGAAACTGAGGCACAGCATGACACCAATCTGCAAAGCCAGCTTGCCCAGGGAATCCCAGCCTGGGACTTTCACCCAGAGGCCCCCTGTGCCTCCTGGTGATCGGTTTGTAACAGGCTGTGTCTGCACCCTCCTGCCACGCTCGCAGCTCCCTCCTCTCTGCCACGCTAGCCTGGCTCTGTCTCTCACACTCCTTCCTCGGTGCATTTCCTCTCTCCCTACTTTCTGCCTGTACCTCTCTCCTCTAGGCTTCTTCCCCCCTGCCTTGTCTCTGGCTTCCCCCAGGCTCAGCTGTGTCCCACGTCCTGTGGCAGCCGGGCAGATCTGGCCTCCAGCCCGGCACAGGGGTTTAGCCATATTTAGTCACTTCTATTTTAGCTTGATGCCAGAGCTGAATAAGCCTTCGGTGTCGGATTAAACCAGCGGGAACGTCCAATCCCTGCTTCCCCTTCCCATGGGCAGAGCCAGCTCCCCGCTGGGCACATGCCTTCCCTGGGGTGTGACACTCCGTGTGGCACCGGGCTGGGGCGGCTGGCACCTCTGGGCACTGAGGGGTTAACACAGTAGCTGGTGAGGTCGCTGCGGGTGTCACTACCACTCCAACGTCCGTGCCGGGTGCCAGAGCCTGTCTCCTGGTGCCTCTATCGGCCCATCCGGCTTCCCACAGGCCCGCAGAGGCAGCTCCATGCCTGGCACCCACGAGGCCAAAGGACAGGTCACTCCAGGCACCCTGAGCCTGTCTCTCCCCTGGACGTTATGCGGAGACTGGCTGGACCGGAGCCACCCAGGCCCTGAACTCTGGGGTGTTTGGATCAATACTTTTGCACAGGCACAGCCTAGCGAGGGCACTGTTGGGCCTGGCAGCCACTCACAGGCCTGATCCTGGCACCAGTCAATGCTCAGACTGTTCCAAACAGCTCCACGTGCGCCCAAGGGCCGTGCCCCACCCTCCCCGCAGACCCACACAGCACTAGCACAAATCCCACCATTCACGGTGCTGCTTGCTCAGGGAAGGAATGGACCGGGGGTTCTAGCCAGGAATCACGGGCTGGGGAACTCCCCACTACTTGATGCAAATGGTTTCAGTGCCTGGCACTGTGAGCTGGGCTCGCTGCAGCGACAAAATGCTGGATTCTGCTCTGAGCCCGGGGTGGGGCGTTAGTGGCACGTCTCCTGGCGCACCGAGGGATAGGAGAGATGAGATCCAGGCCCATTGAGTCAAACTGCCCATGATGTGCACCGCAAACCATTCCCATGGCAACGCTGTCCCCACAACCATCGCTAGCCCTGCGATGGGCAAGTGGACCCAGCACTGTGCTACAGTCCCACTCAGCATGGGTGCCCATCACCACAGGCCTCAAGCCTGGTTTTCAGCCCGTGGGAGCAGCCATGGGCGAGGACAACAGGAGGTTGCTCGTTCCCCACACATTCCTAGGGATCTTCTCCTGGCTTCCCCAGTGGGGCCCTGACCCCATCGCCAGGGACCCACCCGAGCTGGGGGACCCTGAGCCAGAGAAAGTCGGGTCCCACAGAGGAGCCTGGAGCCCCATCGGGGGGAAAGAGGGGGAATTAGCTTCCCATGGGGGTGAGCAAGAGGGAGCTGCAGGACAGGTCATCTGGTCCAGGCCAGGTGGATGCCCGGAGCTGGAACGGTCCCTGGCACAGTCTCCGCAGAGCCGGCTCGGTGCGGCCAGGCTGAGCGCCAGGGCACGTTAAAGGTCCCAGTGTTCCCTGCACAGAGTGACCTCTGTCTCCGGCCCAGCCGGGCTCTGGCCACATCCGAGCAGGGTGGGGGAGGCAGACGTGGCTCGAGGCAGAGCCCTCCCAGGGGACAGTGCAGGGTGCGGCCATGTGTCTGGGCAGGGGCAGGCAGCCAGGGGCATTGCTGTTCTGGTGGGCAGCCCAGCACTCCTTCCAGAGGGCAGAGAGATGGGATAGCAGGGGGCTGCGGGTCGGGATTGAGGGGCACCGGCAGAGCTGGGGTGGGAGGGGAGGATAGTAGGGAGCTGCCCACCCTGTGTGCCCATTGGGGGGGATGCTCAGGACCAGGCGGGGTTGACCCGTAACTGGCCCCTATGCAGGCTCTGCTGATGCCAGGGCATCTTGGGGAGACTCAGGACTCATGAGTTGCACTCTTGGAGTGAGCGGGGGTGGTGGGCAGAGGGAGACTCTCCAGGCAGCAGGGCTGCAGCAGGACCCCCCAGCTGGTGCAGGGGAGGGGGCAGCTGATGGGCACAGAGAAGGAGCCAGCTGGGGTGGGTGTTGGCAGGGCCGGTGGTGTCGGGCACCCAGAATCAGTCCCGGCTGGTCCTTCCCACTGAGGCAGGGGGGTCGCTGGCCCAGGCTGGGGGACGGGTATTGACCGAGGCACCGTTGTCAGTCCCAGGGCCCTGCTAATTCCCCAGCCCCCAGTGCTGCAGGGCCTGACCGGGCCTCTTGTCTCGCAGGGACTGGTACCTGAATGGGAACTACCTGGTGATCCTCATCTCCCTCACCATCATCCTGCCCCTGGCCCTGATGAAGCAGCTCGGTGAGTCGCCCGCTCAGGGCCAGGTCAGGGCTGGCAGCTGGGGAGCGAAGCGCGGGGGGTCCAGGGTACCCAAGAGAGGGGCCCATGGTGCATTGTGGGTGCCCGCCCCCCCTAGCTCTCCTGCATGGACGGATGGGCAGCACATCCCCCACCCACCCCTGGCACAGAAGGCCAGGCGAACGCTGTGTGGGGCGAGCGTGTGGGGAGTTGGGGGAAGCTGGGATCAGAGCTGGGGTGCAGCGGGGGCTGGGAGCCAGGCTGCTTCAGGCCGGGGCGGGGGGGAGGACAGGGGGTGGGGAAGTGAATCTCAGGGGGGAAGGAAGGGAGATAGCAGGGAGGGGAGGGGTTTGGAGGGCAGGGTAGGACCAGCCTGTGACTGGAGGAGGGGAGGGACAAGGAGGCCAGTGGGGTCTGCCTCTCGTCAGGGTCGGGTGGGCGCAAGGTATCTGTGCCAGCGCCCTCTCTGCCACCCCTCGCCCCGCCAGGGCTCACGCCCCCCCCCCCACACACACCATGCGCCTCATCCCTGGGAGCCCCATCCCCATATGGGTCTGGGCCAAGGGCAGAGTCCAGCTGGGGGACCGAAAGCAGCAGCCCGGGACGTGTCTGGTGCCCATGGCTGATAAGGGGGGCAGCTGGTGCCCATGGCTGGATCTCTACCCATCCCTCCCCAAGCAGACTGAGCCCTGAGCCTCCACGCCCCAGACCCCCTGGTGCTAACCCCACGAGGGCCAAAGACGACGGGCCGGGACACACACAGCTCTGCTCGTGCCCACCCCCTGCTCTCCTCTCTCCCCAGGCTACCTGGGCTACACCAGCGGGTTCTCCCTCAGCTGCATGGTCTTCTTCCTCATCTCGGTGAGTCTGCCATGGCCCTGGGGGGCACCAGGACCCTCGAGAAGGGCCAGAAGGCCGGACATGCCTAGCCACCACTGTGCTGCAGCAGCAACGGCGCCTGCTCTCCCGAGGGGCACACACCCTGACCTGGGCATGGCTGGAGCTTCCCCCTGCACGTCTCATGTGCCCACTGAGCTGCTCTGGATTCCAGCTCCCAGGACTCCCCGGAGGTTCAGGGGGGAAGCCCCAACGTTGCCTTCCTCCCCCCCAAAGGGGTCACCCCTCTGCAGAAGAACCCGGGATGTGGGGCCTGGCACTGACTGACAAGAGGCCCCGTTTCCTGAGGGGTGGCGCTGGGGAGGGATCGGGAGTGCGGGGGCCACACAAAGGGCCTGACTCCGGGTGATGGGCTCTGTGGAGGGGGATACGTTGCCAATACGTTGCCGAGGGCTCAGAGATAAGCAGTGAGGAAGAGGAAAGGACTTGAAAACCTGCCTGAGAGCGAGAGATGCCGGAAGCTCCATCTGTTTAGCTTAGCGAAGAGACGGTCAGGGGGTGACTGGAGCCCAGTCTGTGGGTACCTGCATGGGGCACAGATATTTAATTGAGCGGAGGAAGGTCTAACAGGATCCTGTGGCTGGAAGCTGAAGCTAGACACCTTCACACTGGAAATGAGGCGTATGTTTTAGCAGGGAGGGTAACTAACCACTAGGACCATTTACACAGGGGCGGGGTGGAGTCTCCATCTGTGATAACTTTTAAACCAAGATGGGATGCTTTGCTCGCAGCTCTGCTCTGGGGATTACTGCGGGGCAGGTCTCTGGCCTGGGCTATCCAGGAGGTCAGACTGGTCCCTCCTGGCCGTAGATCTAGGAATCGCTTTCTCTCTCCCCAGCTGGCGGAGGGGCAGGAGGTAACAGCATCCCTGGGGGAGAGGTGCAGTTAGACATGGGCGGGGTTAGGGTCAGAGTGTAGTAGGCCGGAGCAAAGCCCACAGACAGAGAGCGGGGGTGCGAATAGGTGTCTCTACAGTGTCCCTTGAAATTTGCCAGGCCTGAAAGTTACGAGCACCCCGGGAGCCCAGTCTGTGCCCAGGGGCTGCAAGGGGGCCTCAGGCGCTGTGGTGTGTGATGAATCACACCCTTCAGCGTGGCTGGGGCCCAGGGTGATCTCCCCGCTCCGGCAGCCCATGGGGAGCAGGGGTTTCCGGCAGAGCAGAGAAAGACCCTGAGGGTTGGACTGGGAAGGCCTGGCTGGGTTGGTCAGAGATGCAGGGGGATGGGCCGCTCTCCCCTGCCCCATGATCTCCCCCTCATGCTTGGGCAGCACCCGTCTCCTTCGCCGCCTTCCCTCCCAGTCTCAGAGCTGGGGCTGAGCTGCTGGGGGGCCGTGGGCGATGCTGGCAGGGCCAGGCGCTGACTGGGTTTTCCGCCCCCTCCCTGCCCAGGTCATCTACAAGAAGTTCCAGATCCCCTGCCCCCTCCCTGAGCAGGACGGCAACGGCACAAGCAACCTCAGCGACGCCCAGGGGAGCACCAGCGACTACCAGAACGGCTACCCGGTCCTCCAGCCGGCTGCTGCTGGGGCCGCCTGCTCCGCCAGCCTCTTCACACTCAACTCCCAGGTACCGCACGTGCCAGGCAACACGGCAGGCCGGCCAGGATCCCAGAGGAGCCCTGCTCTGGGTGCGGGTGTGTCCTGGGAATGCTTTGGCCATGCCCCTGCCCTGCTGCTGACCCTGCTGCCATCTGGCCAAGCCCAAGGGTCACTAACCATGTCTCAGGCCCCCAAAATGGCAGGACTGGCTCCCAAGCCGTGAGACTTCACGCAATCCCCTGGGTTTTCCCTTCGCCTCGGGGCGCCTGCGCCATCAGGTTGTGCTTGGGCCACGTTTCCTCTGGACCCAGAGATGCTCTTTATTTAAAATGCGCACTGAGCTTCTCCCCGGCTCACGTGCCTCCAGGAGCTGGGGCTTGGTGGGACCCAGACCCAACTGGTGGGAGCTGGCAGTTCTGCGCTGGAGGTTGTGAGCCCAGCACCCTCCCCTGAGCCCTCCTGCCCGCTCCACTCCCATCCTCCCCATTCATTCCCACTGCTGGGTCATGCCCAGCCGCAGGGACCCAGACCAGGTGCGCTGGGCAGCTGGGGTGCCCTGGGTAGCTCTCTGTAGCCGGTGCCCTGCACTGTTAGCCAGCAGCCCTGCTCCGCTGACCCTCGGTGTCTCCTGCAGACAGCCTACACCATCCCCATCATGGCGTTTGCCTTCGTGTGCCACCCCGAGGTGCTGCCCATCTACACGGAGCTGAAGGAGTGAGTCCTGGGGGGCCGGGATGTGGTGGTGCAGAGGCGGAGAAGGAGGTGCCCCTGGGACCCTACCCCATTGCTCCCTAGAGGGGCCTGAGCCAGTGTCGCTCAGTCCCTGAACCCAGGGTAGCTCCGTCGTAGGCAATGGGGCGACTCCAGGGGCCAGCACCAGCGTGGCCAGGATCCATGCCCAGATGGGCCCCTGCCTTTTGTGGCTGGACCATGTGCCCCAGCCAGGGGCCCCATTGCTGCAAGTGGCCTCTGCTGCCCTGGGACTCCCAGATCTGGGTTCTGCTCCAGCGGGTTCTGGTGCCACCCCTGCCCAGAGTGACCTGCCCTCTGCCTTCTGGCACCTGGAGCCCAGGCACGGGGCCGCTGGGGGCATCCCCGGCCATTCTGGGGACCCCCGATCCGGGCCAGCTCTGCAGCTCATGCCCTCACCTTGCCGGCCTCCTGGCTGACAGACCCACGTGGGGCAGGGACCACCCACCATTCGCCTGCCCCTTTCTACAGCAGGGCCAGTGGTAGGAGCAGCTCCTGCCTCCCGTTCTGTCTGTGTCAGACCGGCGCCCTCTCCTGGCACCAGAGAGCCCTGCACACAGCGAGGGTGGCTACTTGGGCAGCTGAGATGCCCACAGGACACAGCCTGTGAGGAGCCCTCCGATGCTTGGTGCTCCAGGAGCAGGGAGGGTGATGGGGCGCTGCTCCCCAGCCAAGCCTGTCAGGGACCCATCCGTTCTGTGCTGCCAGGCACCAGCTGGCACCATGGGGTTTGCCCCAGGAACGTGCCTCTCCCTCGCCAGTGCCAGGCAAGAGGGACCCAGCTTAGCAGCCTGGCAAGGCCTTGGTATCGAGAGCCTGGCTCCGCAGCCGGGAGGTCATGGGTGCCATGCCCAGGACCAACAGGGAGGGGCCCAGGCTGGGAAGGTTGAGAGCCGTGGCCTAGAGGCCCCCCGGAGCGGGATGAGCCCAGCTCATGCGGGTGGTGGCTGCTGGCAGCCGGCAAATCTAACCCTGCTCTGGGCATCCTGCAGCCCCTCCAAGAAGAAGATGCAGGGCATCTCCAACATCTCCATTGCTGTCATGTATGTCATGTACTTCCTGGCCGCCCTCTTCGGCTACCTCACGTTCTACGGTGAGTGCCCCCCCAGGCGAGACGATCCCCACTCCCCTCCCCGAAGGCCAGGAGCGGGCCCCTGCCCATCGCTAGCCCAAGAGGGACCCAGCCAGTGCCTGCCAGAGCTGGGTTACTGGCTCCATTGGCTGCACGGCTCAGAGGGCAGGAGCCATGGGGCTCACGGCTATGGGGCTGCTCTCTCCTGCCCAGGTACCACCAGACCCAGCCCATGGCAGGAGCCATGGGGCTCACGGTTATGGGGCTGCCGTCTCCTGCCCAGGTACCCCCAGATCCAGCCGTGGCAGGGCCCCTCAATTGCGATCCACCCAGCGAGGTCTTGTTGCTGGGCTCCCAGTCTCTAGGGCTGACCGGTTCTGCTGTCACGCACCAACCCAATGCCGCACCAGGCTGTTGCAGAGACATGTTGGCTGGTTTCCCCGTGGGACAGGTCTCTCCTTGGGCCAGCGGGATGGGCAGGGCTTGCCCTGGGCACGACTGACACAGGTTGCGCCCCGCAGGCCGGGTGGAGTCAGAGCTGCTGCACACCTACAGCTACGTGGACCCCTTCGACGTGCTGATCCTGTGTGTGCGCGTGGCAGTGCTGATCGCCGTGACGCTGACCGTGCCCATCGTCCTCTTCCCGGTAGGTGACGCCACCCGCCAGTCACAGGGGTGGGTGGGGGGACAGGGCCTTTTCCCTGACATCAGGGGTTGTGGCTCCCTGTGCAGTGCCCCACCCTGGGAGACACTGGCGCTGTGGTCTCAGGCCCCTGCATGGCCTCAGTTGACACAGGCTGGCCGCTTGTGGGCAGTGCCAGCAGAGGCTGGATGGGCCTTGGTGACTGAGGGCAGCCCAGTGTGGACCCCTGGCACCGCGTGGTCCTCGTCAGGTGCCTGGGGTTTCTCTGGCTGGGCCTGGTCCTGCACGGGCTGCGGTGAGCACGGGAGGGACACAACAGCAGCAGGAAATGGACATTTATAAAAACTGCAGGAAGGGAGCTAGGGGGGCCAGCCAGGGACTGGGGTGAGCGGGCTCCAGGGACCACGGTGATGGGCACCATACTACAGGTTGGCCCTGGCGGGTGTGGGGTGGGTGAGGCCCAGAGGCCATGGTGATTGGCACCATACTACAGGGAGGCCATGGCAGGTGTGGGGCAAGTGGGGCCCAGAGGCCATGGTGATGGGCACCATACTACAGGGAGGCCATGGCGGGTGTGGTGGGCCCAGAGCAAGCTGGGCTCCGGAAAGGGAACTGGCTGTGGGCCCCATTCTGGGCACGCAATCTGACCCTCTCCCCTCTAGGTGCGCCGCGCCATCCAGCAGATGCTCTTTCAAGGCAAGGACTTCAGCTGGGTCCGTCACACAGCGATCGCTGTGGTCCTGCTGATCACCATCAACCTGCTGGTCATCTTCGCCCCCTCCATCCTCGGCATCTTCGGCCTGATTGGTGAGTCCTGGCACGTGCTGCCTGAGCCGCCCCCACGGCACTGCAGGGAGCCCAGCGCTCCCCACACCAGCACCCTGTAGGCTGGGAAATAGTGTCTGGTCTGTCGTGCCAGATTCCCAGTCCCCGGGGCGTGAAATCCACTGCTCTTCCCCACGCATGCTGCCCCCTGCTGGCCTGCCTCAGCCCTGGGCTGGAGGGACCTGTACAAACACAGCTCGGCCACACAAGGGAAGGAGTGCCGGTGGGGAAACTGAGTTACTGAGCATGCTTTGCCCAAGGCCACAGAGTGAGTCAGTAGCAGCGCTGGGATTGTACCCCAGCGGTGAGGGAGTTCAGTTTCCACAGCTTGGGAATCCCTGCCCTTGCTGTTACAGGGGAGGCAGCATTGCCTACTGGGTAGGGCCTGGTCTAGTAATCTGGGCGACCTCAGCTGGGTCACGTTCCCTCTCTGTGCTTCAGGGTCCCCTCCCAGCCTGGGGCTGTCTGCTCCATCCCCCGCCCAGCCCATGATCTCTGCCCCACAGCGCTATCAGTATGGCAGGCCCATTGGTCCCTGCTTCAGCTGAGCCCCCCACAACTCCTCTCAGGAGTGGCCCAGACAGGCAAAAGGCCCCGCCTCCCTTTGCTGCTTCCCTCTGATCATTGTAACCGCAGGGTTTAAATTCGGCGCCGGCTGCTCTCCGTTGTCCCCGGACTCTGGAGTCCTGGCCTGACCGCTGTGTTAGCTCAAAGCCCAGGGCTCCAGGCTGCAGCCTGAGGGCTTCTCTTTGTTTGCAGTTTGGGTGTTTTTTTTAATTCCTGTTCTGCCTTTGCTCTCGTCATGCCAGATCTGTTCCTAGTATCAGGAGGTAGCCATGTTAGTCTGTATCCACAAAACCAACAAGGAGTCCGATGGCACCTTGAAGACTAACAGATTTATTTGGGCACAAGCTTTCATGGGTAAAAAACCCACTTCTTCAGACTCCATGCATCTGAAGAAGTGGGTTTTTTACCCACGAAAGCTTATGCCCAAATAAATCTGTTAGTCTTAAAGGTGCCACCGGACTCCTCATTAAATCTGTTCCTTGGATCCCTGGCTGGCCCCACTCCGCGAGGGGCCCCGGGGCAAGGCTGGCACCTAGGGATTGTGCCAGGATGGCTAACCCCACTGTTTCCAAGGAAGCTAATAGAGGGGGGAAGTTTGGCTCTAGCCAGGTGTGGGACTTGGCTCAGGGGGTTAGGTGGCTGTGGGGGGCTGGTGTGACAGGTTTATGTTACCAATTTGCTCAGGGCATTAGATGATTAGGCTGAGGCCTCAAGATTTTTAGGGGAGGAGATGGAGGAGCATACCAAGTGACTAAATTTTAAAGCTTTATTAATAAAATAATAAAATAACAGCGGAGAGTGCTGGTTTTTTTTTATGTTATTTAGAGGAAGAAAGAAAGCGTTAGTGCCCCAAGCCTTAGCCCATTTTTATACTTACATTTGTACTACCCGAGGCTGGCCAAGCCTGGGTGTAATGTAAGAAGAAGAGGGGGAAGGGTGGACAGGAGTTTTGTTTTGTGCACAGGTTGTTTGGGGTTTGCTGTTGATTTTTAATTTGCTTTGGCTTTTAGGAGGGTTTTTAAGTTTTGGGTTTTTTTAGCTGCATGTTTTTTGGCTGCATAGAGTTTGTTTGAGCGCTGTGACCTTGGACTGGAGCCCGCATCTTATTCTTGGACTCAGCTGAGAGCTGAGGCATTGAGTTAACCCGTATTTTTTTTTTTTAGCCTTTTGCAACCTGCAAAAAAATAAAAAAAATTTACACTTATACCTTTAACCCTTTAACCCTTTCCAAAATGCCTTGCAATGCTTGCAACAGCATTAGCAACATACAGTGCTAATTTGCCTCCCCCCCAAAAAAACCTAAAAAAAAAAGCCACTAAATTATAACATTGGGAGCTGCTGGCTGCTCCCCTGCACCCCTGTTCCCATTCTCTCCTGATGTTCTCCAGGTGCCACATCAGCCCCCTGCCTCATCTTCATCTTCCCGGCCATCTTCTACATCCGCATCGTGCCCAAAGACAAGGAGCCCCCGAAGTCCACCCCCAAGATTCTGGTACGTCCTCTCCAGCCAAGCTGACTGTCGGGGGGAATTGTGCTGCTAATGGGCGCTGAAGAGGGTGGCCCTGGGCCAGCGTTGACTCTACTTTTGGGGCCCCCTTCAGAGGCCTCCCGCCTGACTCTCACGGGTGCTGGGCGCTGACCGCCTCCCCCCCCCCGAGAGGCCATAGGAGCAGCAGGGCAATCGGCTGAGGTCATGCCTCCCTGCCAGTGTTTTTCAAGTCAGTCACCCGACATTAATGGCCAACAATATTCTGAAAACATGGGCCTTAATTTCCAGAGTCCTCCCCAATGTGTGTATGGGGGGGCACAATTTGAGGGGGAACTTTTAGGGGTGGCTCTCACTTTAGAAGCAAGGAGGTCGCATTTATAGCATGGGAAGCTCCTCAGATGTCACGTGGATACAGCCCAGGAGTCCTGAATCTGAGACCATCACCACTAACCACTAGACCCCACTCCCCTCCCAGAGCCGGAGATAGAGCCTAAGTTCCCTCTAAGCTGCACAGCAGGCTATTAAGGGCCATGCAGGCACGCAGCGGGGAGAGGCGTCTCTCCTTCGGCCCTGGGCTGCTGAGGCGAGAGAAGGCTGGGGGGAGTCGAGTCCTCTCTCCCCAGGGCAGCCTGCACCCCAAACCCCTCATCCCCGGCCCCAGCCCAGAACCTGCACCCCCAGCCAGAGCCCTCACCCCCCCGTGCCCCAGCCCGGAGCCCCCTCCTGCACCCCAAAGCACTCATCCCCAGCCCCACCCCAGAGCCCGCACCCCTAGACGGAGCCCTCACCCCCCCACCCCAACCCTCTGCCCTAGCCCTGAGCCCCCTCATGCACCCCAACCCCCTCACCCCGGCCCTACCCCAGAGCCCTCAACCCCAGCCAGAACCCTCAACCCCCCGCACCCCAATCCCCTGCCCAAGCCCTGAGCACCCTCCCACACCCCAAACCCCTCATCCCTGGCCCCACCCCAGAGCCCTCACCCCCCACACACACACCAACCCTCTGCCCCAACCCCCTGCCCCAGCCCTGAGCCTCCTCCCACAGGTGGGCTGAGTCGAGGGCAGAGCTGTGTGTCTGAGGGGCATAGGTGGGCGGGGCTGGTGGTGGAGCTGTGTGTCTCAGGTACAGTTGGGCAGAGTTGGGGGGAACTGTGTGTCAGAGGTGGTGCTGTATTTTTGGGGACTCAGGTGGGTGGGGTCGAGGACGGAGCTGTGTGTCTGAGGAGCACAGGTGGCCGGGGTCAGCGGCGGAGCTGTGTGTCTGAGGAGCACAAGTGGTCTGGGTCGATGATGGAGCTGTGTGTCTCGGGGCACAGGTGAGTGGTGTAGGGGGCGGATCTGTGTGTTTCAGGGGTACAGGTGGGCAGGGTCGGGGGGAACTGGGTGTCTGAGGGGCACGGGAGGGCGGGGTCAAAGGCAGAGATGTGTGTCTGAGGGGCACGGGTGGGCTGGGTCGAGGGCAGGGCTGTGTGTCTGAGGATCACTGGTGGGCAGAGTCAGGGGCAAGCTGTGTGTCTGAGGGGCACCAGTGGGTGGGGGCGGGGGCAGTCCTGTGTGTCTGAGGGTCATGGGTGGGCAGGGTCGAAGGCAGAGATGTGTCTGAGGGCAACAGGTGGGCAGGGTCGGGGGCAGAGCTCTGTGTCTGAGGGTCACTGGTGGGCAGAGTCAGGGGCAAGCTGTGTGTCTGAGGGGCACCAGTGGGTGGGGGCGGGAGCAGTCCTGTGTGTCTGAGGGTCATGGGTGGGCAGGGTCGAAGGCAGAGATGTGTCTGAGGGCAACAGGTGGGCAGGGTCGGGGGCAGAGCTCTGTGTCTGAGGGTCAGAGGTGGGCTGTGTCAAGGGCAGAGGGCACAGGTGTGGGGCACAGGTGGGTGGAGCGGAGCTTTGTGTCTCAGGGGCACGAGTGGGCTGGGTCCAGTGTGGAGCTGTGTGTCTGAGGGGCACAGGTGGGTGGGGTTGCGGGTGGAGCTGTGTGTCTTAGGAGCACAGTTAGTTGGGATCGAGGGCAGAGCTGTGTGTCTGAGGGGCACAGGTGGGCGGTATCTGGGGCAGAGCTTTGTGTCTAAGGAGCAGAGATGGGCTGGGTCAATGGCGGAGCTGTGTTTCTGAGGGTCACTGGTGGGCGGGGTCGGGGGTGAAGCTGTGTGTCTGAGGGTCACTGGTGGGCGGGGTCGGGGGTGAAGCTGTGTGTCTGAGGGGCACAGGTGGGTGGGGTCGGGAGTGGATCAGTGTGTCTGAGCAGCACAGGTGAGTGGGGTCCGGTGCAGAGCTGTGTATCTGAGGGGCACAGTTGGGTGGGGTTGGGGGTGGAGCTGTGTGTCTGAAGGGCACAGGTGGGCTCGGTCGAGGGGGGACGTGTGTTTGAGTGGTGCAGGTGGGTGGGGTTGGGGGAGAAGCTCTGTGTCTGTTGGGCACAGGAGGGTGGACTCGTAGGAGCTGTGTGTCTGAGGGGCATAGGTGGGCGGGGCTGGCGGTGGAGCTGTGTGTCTCAGGGGTACAGGTGGGCGGGGTAGAAGGAAGAGATGTGTGTCTGAGGGTCACTGGTGGGTGGGGTTGGGGGCAGAGCTGTGTGTCTGAGGGCCAGAGGTGGGCATGGTCTGGGGCAGAGGTGTGTGTCTGAGGGGCAGAGGTGGGCTGGGTCGAGGTCGGAGCTGTATGTCTGGGGAGCACGGGTGGGCAGGGTTGGGGGCGGAGCTGTATGTCTGGGGAGCACGGGTGGGTGAGGTTGAGGGTTGAGCTGTGTGTCTGTGGGGTTGCGGTGGGCAAGGTTGGGGGCGGAGTTCTGTGTCTGTGGGGCGAAGGTGGGTGGGATCAGATGTCTAGAGTTGTGCCCAGTGGGCTGAGCCTGCCCCAGGGCTCATGTCTCCTGCTCCCTGTCTCCTCCCTTGCAGGCTGCCGGCTTCGCGGGCCTCGGCGTGCTCTTCATGGTCATGAGTCTCAGCTTCATCATCAGCGACTGGGCGATGGGCGGCGCCAAGAGTGGGGGCAGCCACTAGAGGGCAGCAGGAAGCGCCCTCCCGCCCCCACCCCACACCCTGGGAGATGGGGCTGTCTGAGCCGTGCTCCCCTGCCCCTGTCCTGCTGCTAGTACTGTCCAGTGACCTGGTCCTCACCGCTGCCGAGCCAGGGACATGCCCGGGGCCCTGCAGCACTACTGGGATTTCCCCAGTGCAGGCGAGCCAGCCCTTCGCAGCCAATGAATGTAGCATGGGGGGGACGAGCAATCCCCCAGCTGGGGGGTGGGCACGGCTGTGCTGGGCCAGTCCGGCTGGGGAGCTTCGAGTACCAGAAGGAGGAGAAGCAGGTCTAATGGCTGTAGCATGGGAGTGGGCTCGATTCCCTGCTCTGCCCTTGTCCGACTAGGTGAGCTTGCCTCACTTTCCCATCTGTAAAATGGGGCTGCTACTTCCCTACCTCACTGAGGGGCTGGCCGTGAGACGGAGCAGCTCCATGCACATGTGGAGCAGCCAGAAGCCCACGGACGATGGCGCCAGCGAGGCGGGCAGAGAATTGTTCCAGGAAGCAAGTGCTGCCAAGTGGGAAGTGACGCAGACAGAGGGCACGTCCTGTCAGGGAGCGGCTCGGCAACGAAAAAGAAATGAAATGGGATGGGGTGTAGTGCTGTCCTGCCCTGTGCCTCGGTTTCTTTTTCCCTGCTGGGGCACAGGGCCGGATGCCCTTCAGAACCCCCTTTTCTTGTTGGGGGTGGGAGGGTCCCATGCTCTGTGCGGTGGCTGCAGAGTTGAGCTAAGCCTGCGGCCATGATCTCACTCCTGCTGAGGAGGGTGGCATTTGGGGTGAACTGAGGGGCAGGGACACCCTGCACTGGGTGGAGCAGGGCCTCAGCGTGTCTCACCTTGGCCCATGTGGGTGGAGGGTTCAATACCAGCCCTAATATGCCCCCCCAGCTGCTATTGCAACGGGGGCCTTGCCCACTTCCTGGAGCAGCTCCCTACCCCACAGCACTGAGAGACATGGCTCAACCATCCCCGCCTTCTTAGGAGGGCCCTCCCTGCTGGCTGGCAGACGGTGCCCCCCTGAGCGTTGGCAGTGTGTGCTGGGAATTGTGGCCCTGCCATTGAGCCTGTATAGAAACTAAACAATCCCTAAAACTTGATTTGCTGCTAATCGAAATAGTTTAGGAGAATCTACATTAATTTATATTGTATATGTGTATACACACACACACTGTTGTTATTGCGTTACTGACCTTGCAGTTAGTGGTTTCCATAGGATGCCCATCCTGTGCAGACCATGTCAGAGCTGGGAGGGTCCAGTGAAATCATGTTTGGTTGGCTGCTGTCTTTAATTTGGGATGCTCCCTCGTTACTGCTTGTGGTGGGCATGAGGAGCATCAGTCCACCATGGGCCTCTCCTCTTGTCCTCCCACCTGGCCAGTTGGCTGGGGTGAAGCCAGACCTGGGGGGGCCGGCAGCATGCACCAGTTTAATATCTTCTGCACCCCTTTGGACAGGTCTTCTCCACCTCTCTGACCTGCAGCCCCATCAGACTTCAGCCCAAACCAAAGATGGCTCCCAGCCCTCTCCACATGCTATGGTCATGGGCCCCTCTCCCTCACGGTCTGGCTGGCTGAGGGGCAGGACATGGGCAGAAGAAGCCACTGTGGATGTGGCCTCCTCCCAGACCCACGGCAGGAGCCGTTCTTGGGGCCTCGGAGTGGGGAGACCTGCAGAGCTCCCTAGCTAGCTGTAGGGGGGGGTGGTCTCCAGGCAGTGAGGGGGCCTCCTGTCCTAACCGATAGTGAGGGTTTGACTGCGCTAGCCCTAGCGCCGTGGGAACCACTGATGGCTTTGATTTCCCTAAAGGGAGAGCCTGTGTCACTCTGAGCTTTTCCTGTGTGAACCTGAGTAGTCCCAGTACCAGGGCCCTGGTTGTACTGACTGTTGCTGGGCTGGGCTGGAAAGCGAGCTGGTAGGGGCGCCTAGATTGTAGTTAGAGGAAAAACCCCTGCAGAGTCACAGCTTGCCACCTGGCTAGTGAGGGACTGGGCCTGTGTTCGCACTGGGTCTTTCTCTCAATCCTGGCCTAAGGGGGCAGGCTGCCTGGGCATGTGAAGGTCACTCATGGAGGGGTGAAGGCAGCAGCCCCAGCAGCGTTGTATCTCTGTTGGCTGGCAGGGAACCCCAGTGGGGCTCCAGAATGGGCACCCCACTGAGGGGAGTTTCTGGAGGCTGAAGTTCAGCTAGGAGAACTGCAGCAGGTTTTTCTGGACTTCCCAAGGTGCCTGGGCTTCTCTGGCAATGCACTTCGGACCTCTCCAGGGGTGGGGTGCTTCCCTAAGAGCCTCTCCTGCTGTCCTGCCCCACCAAATTGGCTCCCCCAGTCCTGAAGCCAGAGCTGGGGGGGCAGCAGGGTGAACTAGCTGCCTTCTTGGGTATACAGCCACGTGCAGGCTTGTGCTGCTGATGCCGTGGGGCACATAGGTTTCCTACATAAGGCCTCCCAGGGCCCGGCTGCAGTGTCACTCCCTGGCTCAGCAGCCAGGGCACCCATGGGTACTGGGGGCTGTTTGTGGCTGTTGTGACTCAGGGATGTCCCAAACCAAGGCACATCCACTCCCCGGGACCCGACAAGGGCTCTCTCCCAGGTCTGGCCAAGCAGAGGAGGGTCGCTGGGCTGGAGTGAGACCTGTTCACGTCCTTGGGGTGGGGGGCAGCCCTGCTGGCTGGGGGCAGACGAGGGCGATCTGTGCGGAGGAGGGGTCAGGGTGGGTGTGTATGTAACCCACACGCCTCCTGGGTGTTGTGGTACCGAGACCACTTAGAGATTAGTGAATCTGCTACAGCCATAGCTCAGAGGCATGTGGCTTTTAGCTCACACAGTAGAGGCTCATACGCTAAGCTCCAGAGGTCCCAGATTCAATCCCACCCACCGATGCCCGAGGTCTTTCGGTGTTACATGTACACGAGGTGGGGCAGGGCCCATGGCGGGAGCTGGCAATGTGCTGGTGGGTTCCATTCTGGAGGACAGGTAACACCCTGGGCAGCAGAGGAATGTGGGGCTTGATCTCCCTAACTGAGAGCACCGGAGGCTCAGCCCACCGCTAGGTAGGGCGCAGACACCAAGGTGATGGGCACCAAATACCTATGCAGTGTAATGAGTCATGGTCTATGGCAGGGGTAGGCAACCTATGGCACGTGTGCCAAAGGCGGCACATGAACTGATTTTCAGTGGCACTCATGCTGCCCGGGTGCTGGCCACTGGTCCGGGGAGCTCTGCATTTTAATTTATTTTTAAATGAAGCTTCTTAAACATTTTAAAAACCTTATTTACTTTACATACAACAATAGTTTAGTTATATATTATAGACTTATAGAAAGAGACCTTCTAACAACGTTAAAATGTATTACTGGCACGCGAAACCTTAAATTAGAGTGAATAAATGAAGACTCGGGCACCCCACTTCAGAAAGGTTGCCGACCCCTGGTCTATGGGATGCTGCTGCCCCCTGCTGCCCAGGGTCATCATTGCCTTTAGGCAGGCTCTAGCTCCCAGCATGACTGGGTGGTACCGGTGTGTCAGATGCCCCTCGGTGAGCAGAGGGGGGTCTTGGGGGTGACCTCCCGCACCCGTGCCCTGGGAGATACCTGCCCTGCAAGCTAAGGAGCGATTGGAGAACAGCCCAGGAGTCGGGAGTGCCCCACACGAGCTGGGGGATATGGGGCAAACAGGCCTATGTTGATGTGCAATGGGGCGATGCTGTGGGGTGCACTAAAGTATTGGGATGACAGAGGACATGGGGGGTGATGGTTGAGGGCATGGGAAGGAACAGCGCCCCTCCCTCTCATGCCTCAGATGTTGGAGGGCGGGCACGTGTAGGGCACCTGGCCCACGGCTGCCAGCAGGACGGCCCTTCTGCCCCATGAGTGCAGCCCCTGCCCTCCCACTAATGCAGGGCCAGTGGCAGACTTGTAGAGGGCGCTCTGCCCATGCACTGTGGCCCCTACCCAGCGCCCACTGGGCACAATGGAAAGATGCCCAAAGATGACAAGGGTGCAGGATCAGGCCTGAAGCCGGTGCATTATGTGCCATCACGCCCCCTCCCCAAGGGGCGAGCAGAGCGTGTCGTCCCCCCCCCCACCACCACCCCTGGGGAAGCAGGCCAGGGTGCAGATCCACCCCCTGTGCTAAACCCACCCTGCAGCCCTGTGCTAACAGTGTCTGACTTCCTGCCAGCCCGCAGCCCCCCCCCCCAGCTGTCCGCCTGCCCACATCACTCCTCATGTCTCTGGGTGCCACATGCCCAGGAACCTCTGGGTCACACTGAAAAACGAGCGGTCGCCTCCCAGTCTCCGTTTGCTGTGTGACGGGCACCATATGAATTGGGCGGGGGGTCAGGGGTGGGCCAGGGTATTTTCGGCAGCACTGTGATTGCAAGCGAAATTAAGCAACCCACCGTTTCTTGGGGTTGACTAAGTGCAAATGAAGTAACTCAGAGACGTATTTTTGTATTGGGGGTGGAGGAAGCTGGACAGCTTTGTGTCAATACTGTATATAAGACTAGGTGTTTCTAAGGCGCGCTGTGTTGCTCTCAGTAGCTCTGTATAGTGTATATATGCTACGTAGTCAATGGAGAGGGACCACTGTACCAGATGACCTGCCTACGCCGCAGAGAACTGACCACGAGATCTGTCCATTCAATAGGCTGGTGGCCACTGCGACATTGGCTACTAGGGGACGTCTCCAGATGTCATTGTGCTGGTGTTAAACCATCTCCCCCAGGCTGTGAGCAGTAGCCCATGAAGGCTCTCCATGGGCTGTGGATTAGGGCCCTCCTGAAGAGTGGGGAGGGCTAGACAGTCGCAAAGCTAAAGGATGTTTTTAGTCAGCTTTATAAGGGCCCAATCCTGCGAGGCGCTGAGCGCCAGCCCGGCAGGGGCAGGCGCTGCAATCAGTGGGTGCTACTTGCCTCCCAGGAAGGGCTCAGCACCAGCACCACTCCCATGATTGTGCCACAGTCTTGGTTACCTGGGGGCTCTGTGGTATTGGAGAGCTCAAGTTGCTGTGCCCGGCTGGCACGGCAAGGGAGGTGTGGGGCGGCTTATAACCACAACCGAGGCTCCCTGCTTCTCCCAGCTTGGCCGTGCTCAGTGGGTCATTGCGCAAGGGCACGTGTGCCCCTGCCTGCCCATTAAGCGGTGGCAGGGCACGGGTCAGGTTAGCTGGGTGGCGGCAGGTTGGTACGGCCGTCCCTCTCCATCGCTCTGTCTATGAGGCGGCTCAGCAGGCTGCAGCGTAAGGGATAAAGCTGGTTTCAGTCTCACTTTGCATTCAGGACCCTCCTGTGGGGGTCGGGCTGAGCCTCCCGTGCCAGCGCTGGCCTCCCATGCCCTGTCCCTTTGCTAGCGCATTCCCAGCCTGTGAAGGGGGAGCGAGGCGCTGGCCAAGGAGCCGAGTAGCTGTACCATGTGATAGGGCTTGAGGTTGGTTTTAAATTATATGGTTAAATTAGATTTTTATTTGGAAAGGAAACAACCCCCCGCCCCTTTTTAAATAACAATAAAGGAAAAGCAAAACCTCTCTGGGTTACGTGTGTTCTTGACACTGGGAGCTAATGGGATGGACTCAGCGTAGAGTGAGCTAAGGTCCTGCAGAACTACATGTGTGCGTGACTGCAGCGCGCATGCCAGGCCATGCTAAAGACTCATGCCCACTGTGGCTCAGGCACAGAACGGGACATAGAGCACACACGGATCAGTGGGGAGCCACACCCTGGAAGGAAGGAAGTCACTCGCTTGTGAATTACTGTATGACATGGTGACTGCCTCCATAGAAACCAATAAGCTCAGCCACTTCCCGTGTGGCCAAAGGCAGATCTAAGGAGTTTATGTTTATCCCCTTCAGGGGTTGAGATGAGCATAAGGTAGGCCTTTCATTTGAGCAGACTGAAAATGGACACAAGGAAATCATTATTTGTGCAGCATGCAAAATTAACCGGCGGAACTCACTGCTACAAGGTATCACTATGGCCACCAGCAAAGTCGGGGTTTTTTTTTTTAAGGCTGAGGTATTTATATAGAGAATGAAAACACCCAGAGTTATCATGAAGAGACTCAAACATCTAGAAAGGTTTTAAAGCCGCATGTTTCAGGGCATAAACCAACTAGGACCTAATGCAGGTCAGGAAGGAACTGCCCCATGGACAGGTTATTCCGTCATTGTCCACTAGGGGCTTTCTTTCACTTTCCTCTGAAATGGCTGCTGCTGGGTTGCCCTGCTCCGCCAGTTCCTGTGTCCCATGCATGTATGTGAGCAGGTTGGTAGCTCAGCGGGCACATGCTCTCTGTGGTACAGTGGGCGCACAGCAGCAAAAGCCCAGTCTGTGATCGCTGCAGAGTGACTGCACAGTGCAGTGAGTAAGTGCGATGAAGACATTGGTCCCTAGGTCACAGGGGAGACGCATTGATGTCAACCCAGCCTGCAAGTGTCTGTTCGAAGGGCCCCGATGCACAGGAAGGTGGGTTAGGCCTCCTCTGCTTGGGGATCCCAGGGCAATCACTGTCTGGGCCCGGCCCCATCAGCGCTCATTTCCTGTAACCGTGTGGGTGGAGCTGAGGCAATGGAGAGCGCAGTCAGGCGAACTCCAGCGATGCTGCCGTTCAGTGAGCTGCACACACAGCCCCAATTCAAGGTAACTCTGCTGCAGCCGTTGGGGCTGCCGTTTTGTCCAGCGTCGTCAATGAAACACCCCAGGGCTAGGTCAGGCCTTGGACCGGAGACCACCCCACAGCGCTCCAGGAGCCAGTGTGCAGATGAGTTGGGGCTCTTGCATAGTGATAGGGGCAGCTGGGCAGCAGGGAATGGGGGGGTGTCACCTCTTCTCTTAGGGTCACTGCCCCAGCCGCGTGCTAGGGGTGCTGGGCAGCAGGGAATGGGGGGGTGTCACCTCTTCTCTTAGGGTCACTGCCCCAGCCCCGTGCTAGGAACGTGCCCCCCCCCCTTCCCAGCAGCACGCCGACATGCCTGGCAATGCTGGCATGCCTGGCAACTGCTAGGCCTACGCAGTGTGCCATGAGGTTAGCTGCATGGCAAGTCGTCCCCTGGCCTTCGTCTGGTGCTTTGCTCCCAGGCAGGCAGCTGGGTGGCACTGCTGTGGGGTGTGAGGGCAGCGAAGCGGGAGAGATGGGGGCTGGCGAAGGGGGTGAACCCAGTGGCTGGATGGGGGCCCAATCCTGCCGCCCATCTGAATTGTCCCCTCACACCAGGGCTTGTCACAGGGTAACTGGCCCTTTAAGGGCGCTGGGCTCAACCCCTGCCCCATTACCAGGCTGGCAGGTGATGGGTGTGAGGCTGGGGCTTGCCCTGCAGATAACCTGATTTAGAGACCAAGCAATGCCACGAGGGGCAGAGACAGGCAGGGGCAGGAGCCCCAGAGCCGAGTGGGTCTCCCCATGGGAGGAGTGGAAAGGCCTGGCTGGGCCCGGACAAGTGGCCAGGAGGGCAGGGCAAGGCCTGGGCCAGGGACTCGCCAGCCAGCTGAACGGGGCAGGCTAGTGCAGAGGGCTCAGAGAGCCTAGGGGACCATTCCTTCCTCCAGTCTGAGCACCCGGCTGCCACCGGCCATTGGCTCCCACCCCACTACCCTGTCCTGAGCCCAGTGACTCTAGCCAGCCCAAAGCATGCCAGGCCTCAGGAGCCAGCTGGGACCAGGCGGGACCAAGGGGCCCTCAGTGCCCGGGGGAATGGCTTAGGTGAGCCGTGCCCAGGTGAACCCCAGCAAGTGCCCATGCACCGTGCTGCAGAGGAAGGAAAAAAACCCTAAGACACCAGCCATTACCCGGCCGGAGGAAGTTTGGGTCTAGGGGAGGGGTTTTCAAACTGGGGGTCAGGACCCCTCAGGGGGTCGTGAGGTTATTACATGGGGGGGTCGCGAGCTGTCAGCCTCCACCCCAAACCCCGCTTTGCATCCAGCATTTATAATGGTGTTAAATATATAAAAATGTGTTTTTAATGTATAAGGGGGGGCGCACTCAGAGGCTTGCTATGTGAAAAGGGGTCACCAGTACAAAAGTTTGAGAACCACTGGTCTAGGGGGTGTTTGCCGCCACCTTGTGGCCAGGACTGTAGTGCACGCAGATCACTGCTGGAAGCCACAGTACACTGCTGCTGAGCTGGGGGCCTGGGTTGCCACCTGGTCTCAGCCAGGGCCCAGCTCCCTCCCTCACAGCCAAATGCCTGGCTGCAGGCAGAGAGAGAGAGGTAGACGCTGGGGAGGGGGACTGGCTTCCGTCTGGTGGCCGTGCCCTTCCCCTCTCGCCCCCGTTGCAGAATCCCAGCACAACTGGGCACCGTGGGCAGCTGGGGCTGGGCAATGCACAGCACCACGGCTGAGACTGCCCAGGTGTGCCCAGGGGTGGGAGAACGTGGCAGTGCCCCCTCCGCCTCTTCTTGTGCCCCTCTAGAAGAGGGAAAGGAACCATGGCCCCAGGCTAGCTGAGTGCAGGTGAGACCCCGTGCTGCAGTCTTTGAGGGGTGGGGGACTGCTGCAGGGGCTCAGCTGTCTACACACACGTACACCCTGTCGGGGTGCAAGCCCTCTGCTGAGTCTCCGCCCCCCCCCTTCCTTTCAGCTCTTCCTGGTACCAGTCTGGGGTCAGTAGCAACTCAGAGTCAATCACAGCACTCCCTACAGCACAGTGCCCCCTAGCACCACAGTGTGTGTATGTGTGTGTGTGCATTCTCTCCACCAGTCCCTGCAGCACAGCACCTCCAAACATGCACTGTCATGAAGTGAAACCCCCTCCCCACCCTCTTCGCTGATTCTGAGCAGAGCTGGGAGCATGCAGCAGAATTCAGCGCCCGCTCTGGATTCGACCCCCTGGGACCAGGAGCAAGTCTCCTGCCCCCTCTGCCAAGGGATCGGACTTCCATGGCATGCAGAGGAGTGAGGGCATTCCTACGGTGTCTATCAGCAACTCCTTAGTGGCGCCGAGAGGCCAGCATGGCCTGCACCTCCCTGGCATGCAGCCTGCCTGGGCGCCGGTCCACTGCCACAGCGACCAGCTCGGGTCCCACCCCCCCCCCCACCGCAGCTCGCCCAAGGTGTGGGAGGGGCCCGGCAGCCCCCAAGCAGCATGTAGCAGTGGCTGGTCTGTGCGGGGAGGGCAACGGCCCGAGGAACCCTGGGCAGGGCTGATGGCTGCGGGTCCCCATGGCACCATGGAAGCAGTGGCGGGGAGGTCTGCCTCCCCGCCCCAGGATGTGTGGGCTGCCCAGCAATCACTGTGCTGTAACAGGCTTTGGGATTCCCCCAGCTGGCCACTGGGTGGCCCCATTGCTCTGCTCGCCCTGAGGGCCGCGCCCAGGGTTATTGCCCAGAGATGCCCTGCAGGGCCAGGCTGCAGGTGGGGATGGGACAGCCATGAGGTGCCTTGGAGGAAGGCGGCCGGGTTGGTAGGGGGCAGCTGGGCAGGATCGGGCCCCCTGTGACTCCCTGTCTGAAATGTTTGACTAGATGCCATTTAATGCCCTGAGCAGGACTGCAACTGTGCCAGGGCCCACTGCTCAGTGCTCCTGAGCCTCTCCCTCCACTCAGGACGCCCCAGGAAAGGGCAACCCCTGCAGTTCGGATCCAGTGGGCACTGGGATGCAAAGCACATGGGAGCTGCAGGTAGCACCCCAAGCTCCGAGGCCCCCGCCCTCCCCTGGGCTGGAGCAACACGGCAGTATGTGCTCCCCGAGGGCACGGGGCTCTGACGTTTTCACATTGCTTGAACTTACCCCCCAGCCCCTTCCCCCCGCCACAAACAGACAGAGGGTTGTAGCTGCAGCTTGCCCCCTCCCCCACTCCCTCACCCCCATCACCCTGCTCCCGCTGGCAGGGTTGCTGTGGTACAGGGCAGACGATTTAGTGTGAGCCTCTAGGAGTCAGTCCCCCTTCCCTCCCCCGGGCTTTGCACTGTCCCATGTACCAAAGAATCCTGAACCTTCAAAGAGCAGAATCTGGATCTGCCCTGTATCATATTTGTTTGCAGGAGTCACTGCAGAGAGAGGGGTCACACTGCATCCATAGTTGGGGAGGGTTATGAGGGGGGGTGACACTGCATCCATAGCAGGGAGTCACTGCAGGGCATAGGGGTCACACTGCACCGATAGGGGTCACGAGAGAGGGGGGTCACACTGCACTGATAGCAGGGGTCACTGAGGGGGTTGGGGTCTCACTTAGGGTGACCAGACAGCAAATGTGAAAAATCGGGACGGGGGTGGGGGGTAATAGGAACCTATATAAGAAAAAGACCCAAAAATCAGGGCTGTCCCTATAAAATCGGGACATCTGGTCATCCTAGTCTCACTGCAGGAGGAGGGGTCACACTGCACCAATAGCGGGGAGTGACAGGGTGAACTGTCTCAGAGGTGGACAAAATAACACCCAGGTAGCTATAGGTGGTGGAACCACTGAGCGTTAAACCCCGGGGGGTGGGGGGGATGGCTCTAATCCACGCCCAGGCCCTGCAGAGGTTGCTGTGAGTGGGAGGAGCCTGGGGCCTATATAAGTCTGACCAGCTCAGTCTTAGGCCCAGGCAGCGAAGTAGCAGTAAAGGCGGTGAGCTGTTATGGGGTGCTGCAGGAAACAGCCCCAGACCAGGGGGAGCCGTGCTGCGCTGGAGAGGAAGGTACTGTACGCTTGGGCATAAACCGGGGCCTCTGCGTAAAGACTGCGTGTGCAGAGTATGGAGAGCTTAAGGGGAAAGAGACTAAAGGGGGTACTTGAAATACTGATGGGGCATTGATAAGAACTGCCTTGTTCTCTGGCTTCCTACCCCCGCTTTCTGGGGTGGCCAGGTCATCCCAGCCCCCCAGGCAATCCCCTGGGGACATTGGAGGCCAGCAGTGGGGCATTCCTCCTGTTCTCTGCCTGTGGTACATAATTGTCTAGAGCAGGGGTCTCAAACTCAAATGACCACGAGGGCCACATGAGGACCAGTGCATTGACCCGAGGGCCGCATCACTGACACGCCCCTCGCTGCCTCTGGCCCCGCCCCCACCCCTTCCATTAGGCCCCACCCCTTCCCCACCTCTTCCCCCCCCTTCCCCGCCCCATTCAAACCCCTTCCCGAAGTCCCCACCCAACGCTGCCCCCCGGGGGTGCAGGAGGTGTGCAGGGTGCAACGGGGGCTCAGGACAGGGAGTTGGTGTGTGGGGTGCCAGAGGGTGAGGGGTGCGGCAGGGGGTCGGGGTGCAGGGTGCAGCAGGGGGCTCGGGGCGGGGGGTTGGGGTGCGGGATGTGGCAGGGGGCTCGGGGCAGGGGGCTCGGGTGCGGGAGGGGTGTGGGGTGCAGCAGGGGGCGCAGGGAAGGGGTTGGGGTGCAGGAGGGGGTCAGGGAGCGAGCTCCAGCGCGGCACCGCTTACCTAGAGCGGCTCCGGGGTGGCAGCAGCGCGCACCGGGGCCAGGGCAGGCTCCTTGCCTGCCCTGTCCCCCGGCGCTGCTCCCTTCCAGGAAGCAGCTGGAACCCTGTTCCTGCAGCCCCTGGGGGCGGGGGAGGGGCTCCGGGTTGCAGCCATGTGCTGCTCTTGCCACTCCTCCAGGTACCTCCCACAAAGCCCCCATTGGCCGCGGTTCCCTGTTCCCGGCCAATGGGAGCTGCGGGGGGCGGTGCCTGGAAGGAGGAGTCCTCTGCCTTCTTCCCCCGCCCCCCGCCCGAAGGGGCTGTGCTGCCGGCTGCTCGCTGAAAGCAGCGTCGCAGCACCACAGAGGGGAATCCCGCGGGTAGGCAGAGGGGAGGGATGCGGCCCGCGGGCCGCGTGTTTGAGACCCCTGGTCTAGAGTTTGGGCTCGTTCTGGTTGCTTGGTTTAGCATGCGGGTGCTGGGTCGGATGCTGGCCTGTGATAGATCAGACTGGGTGACCTGGTGAGCCGGTTGGGTAGTCAGAGATCAAGGCTGCTTTAGGTCGCAGACTCCCAGCCATTACCTGTCTGGATTGCAGTTGCCCTGAGACTCGCTGACTATCCCATCAGGTCGGACCATAGAAGAGCTGGCTAGCCATTTTCAGTCTATTACTCAATTCCCTACAAAATGCAGCTCTGCGGAGAACAAATTGTGACGAAATTGGGGATTTTTGTAGTGTTTTACATGAATAGCGTGTGCGCACCTCAGTTTCCCTGTGTGCTGCATGTTTAACAAGGTGGTGGGAGAGGGTTTGTTGTTGCAGAGGACCAGGTGTGACCTTGCCTTGCAGCTGGGACCCCCCAGACAATGGCCTGGAGATGGGGAACCCTAACAACTGGTGACTAAGAGGCCCACCCCAGCTTGGCAGTCAGCTGGTTCTGGCCAGTGGGAGGACAAAGGGCTGAGGAGAGAGGACCCCAGTGACCTGACCAACCAGTTCCAGCCAGAGGGGAACAAAGGATGGAAGAGAAAGGGCCCCAGGGACCTGTTTACCTGGGATGAAGGCAAAGGACAGGGGAGGAGCTGTTGGGGCCCTTGATATCGGATGCCCAGCTGGAAAACTCAGGGTCTCAGGACTGGAGAGAAAGCGCAGCCAGAGCCCACCTGGATGCAGAGGAGACTTAGATGTACTGTGCTGAGGGAGGCTAGGCCTGAGGTCTGGAGAGTTTCCTATGCTGTCTTCAGACACTCAATAAACCCTTCTGTGTTACGCTGGCTGAGAGTCACTCCGGTCTAGAGAACAGGGTTGCATTATTCCCTCTGGGAGTAGAGGCCCCGGGGGTCCAGAGCAAGTGGACTGCCTGAGGGGGCCCATGGCAAGATACAGGCGTGCTAAGGCTCAGAGAGGTGCGGTTCCAGGAGGCAGAGGGGCTTAACCCCTGAGAGAGAGTGGACCCCCGAATAGGGCTGTCACACTGAAGGGGGTCCCCCCAGGCACCGTATGGGCCAAGAGTGGGCACGACTTGTGAGTCCGTGACACAAACTATTTGTGAATTCAGGTCGAGTTCAGTGAATCCTTTTGGTCAAAAAAAAAAAAAACCCAGGAAACATTTTTTTTTTTTCCTCCAAAAATGTCAAAGCTTCATTCAAGCGTCCAAAAAAAAAGAAAAGCCTCGACCCTTTGTTTTGGAACCAGCCCCGGCAAGTGGAAATGCTGCGTAGATTTGACCCAAATGGCTTTTTATTTTTTCGTTTTTTGCTGAGGGGAAAAAAAAACCCGGAATTTTTTTTTTTTATTTCCAATGAATCAGTGTTCAGTTTGACCCCGAGCCCCAAAAAAAAAAATCATTAAGTCTCTCGGTTCTTGACATGAGTCCACACCTGCGGTTATGAAGAGTTTATCAGTGCTTGATTTGTAATGAGAGAGGGGCCAGGGCTCAAGCTGTTTTTTTTTTTTTACTTTCATAACTGATGGGCTGGGCCCAAGGGCACGGGGGTTCCTAACCACCAGGCCTGGAGGTGCTGGCTCAGCCCTTGCACAAATTAAGCACTGGGTTGACTAGCTTTCACTGAGCACAGGACAGTTTATTTAGGACACAGGCATCACAGAGAAAACATATAATCAAACAGCGAACAATCAACTGGTCTCCATGCTTGCTAAGCTTACCGTGTGTCTCCATCTTTTCCTGCCTGGCTGGGTTGTGTCCTTCCAGTCCTCCCAGCAGGGTTTCCCCCAGTTACAAGCAGGTATGAAGTTTTGCTCACATGGGGGCATGGCTCGGCTCAGGCTGGCCATTTGTACCATATGCTCTTTCTTTGTCTCCTGGCCCCTTGAACCTGGGCTGCCTCAGGCTGTGATTTTTGTCTTGCCCCTTCCCTCCCCCACACCCCCGCCTCCCGGGATGGTACTTCTCTGCCTGTCCTGGTGTCTGCACTAGTAACGCCCCACTGACTCTGGGCCAGCTGGTCGGGTCGGAGCAGGAGGCGCAGTGGCTGTGGTGATCCTGTGTCCCCACAATTCTGCAGCACCACCATGGCCCTGAAGAGATGGGACACAGGCCGCGGGGCGCAGGGATCCGGCAGGTCTCCAGGCAGTGTCTCTGGGCCATGTGTGAAGCGGGGATGCTCAGGGTGTAAGGCCCGGTGCACTGGGCCTTCCTGCATGTCTCCTCACCAGCGCCGCAGGGGTGGGGATAGGGGGCTGTGTAGCCATCACTGAGCGGCCGGGCTGAGCCTGCTGCAAGGACAGGAGCAAATGAGCTGCGGAAGGAGCGATTCCAGGAAAAGAGGGAGTGATTCCCAGGGAATGATGCCAGCAGGGAGGTGAAACAGGGTCACCTACCGCCTGCAGCCCTGCCCTAGAAGTGACTGGGGGCATCCCTCCCCTGGGCATTGCTTCAGAGCACCTCCATGGCCCAAGGGCTGTGCCAGGGAGTGCCCTGCCCTGCGTGCCATTCTGGAGAACCCCCAGTGCTGTACCCCACCCCTGCACTAAACCACCTTCAGGACACATACACCAAGGCATGGCACCTCTCCCCCACATGCTTCCTACTGTGTGTGTTTCCCTGGAGCCTTCCCTTCTGCCACCCCCTCCTAGCTCTGCACATGCACTCTGTCGGCATCAGCGCTACTGCTCTCCGTCCTCATTAAATCCCTGGCACCGGGGCATGGGGACAAGTCTCTCTGCCTCGTTAGGATGGCAGCAGAGAGCCTCAACTCACCAATAAGGAGGAAGCCCTTAGTCCTAGTTTGAGCTGCACCCAGCTCCTGAACCCATTGCAGATCTGGAGCCCCTGACCAGTGCTGGGCCAACATTTGGACTGTCCGTGAGGAAGAGGGGACATGCAGGAGCTAGAGGGATCAGAGGTGGGGGAGCTTTCTTCAACACCACCACCCCCGATGCTTGACTCCCCTTGGCCACCATCAGAACTAGCCATATGGGACGAAAGCCCTGGGTCCCTTGGCCTCTGAGATCTCCGTGAAGAGACCCATAAGGGCAGCTGATGCCCAGCTAGAGGGCTTGCTAACTAGTCCTACCTGTGCCTTGGGGATGGACCAGAAGGAAAAGGATCCTCCTTATAACACCCGCCATCACACATCCCCTTCCCAGGACCCCATCTGACCAGCACACACATCCCCAGCAGTCCTAGGGTAAGGCACCAGCTGCCCAAAGGGATGTAGGATGAGAAGCAACTGATACCAGCCCCTCCCTTTTCCAGGGCTTGCCGGGAGAAAGGACCCTCACCCAGGTGCCAAGGGAAGGGGCGTCTTGCTCTTGGTGCACAGGTCACCCCCAGAGATGGGCGAGGCTCCACATCACACTTTGCCGGACCGAGCGAGGAGAGGAACTCGCTAACAAACTTTGCTGCAAAGCCCGATGGATCTTGGTAGAGGAGGAGCCGATTTCCGTTGTCTCCGTCCCAGCGGGAGGTGCGGCCGGGCGGAAGTAAACAGGTCACCCGCCACTTGGCAAGCTCAGCTCCCTGGCTGCACATGCTGTGCCAGGGCCTGGATGGACCGTGCCCGGGGGCTAGCCAGCAATTAACTACCTGCTCTGGGGCCCCAGGATAACCCCCACAGCTGATGCATGGCCCTGATTGCCATTCACCAAGCACCATCAAACGTGGCTAGCGCTGGTCTGGAGTCGCTCTCAGGCTGTGGAAGTCAGGATCTCTCCCTTTGGCTGAGGGCATCATCCAGAAAGAGACTTCGCCACTATTGAGAGTCTCAAAACCGCTGCTCAGCTCTCATCCAATCCTGGAGGTGCCTAAATTCCTGCTGGTCAAATCCCCAAAGCTCCCACCGCTGGTGAATATGAGCCAAACCGCTTATGTCCGGATGCCACCACTCAGCACCCCACGCCGGAGACTCTGGGGGAGTCATGAGCGGGGGCGTTCCCTTCGGGTCTCACCTGGGCACTTCACTCCTGGCTGGCTTCTGGGAAGCCCTTCCTTCGGCGCTTGACTCTTTGTACAATGCCTGGCAACCCTGGTGCCCAGCGCAGGATGGAGGAGTGCACTGGGCAGCAGTTGAGCATTGCAGCGCTACGCGTGGCCGGGCCTAGGTCCCTATGTGGCTCTAGCTCTGGGAGACTTTCCATTGAGTGCAGCGGCCTGTGGATCAGATCCTGAGCAAGCAGCCCCAGCCCCCCAGCTCTGGTGGAGATGCCAATGTTCTCATAAAGTGATAACTTCTCAGGGGATGTAATAGGGACTGGACACCCAGGGAAGGAGCTCCCCGTCTGCTTCCTCCCCAGCCAGGAGGTCCCACATGCCCTCCAAATCCTTGATTCTCCATCACACAGAACAGGCCAGATCCAGTGTAATGAGATCATTGGAGTTGCATCGGGACAAACAGCAGTATGGCCCAGTGGGCAGCTCTTTCATTGCCTCAGGGGCCTAGGTTAAGGGCATAGACTCCTAGCAATGTTGGACTGGAAGGGACCTCAAGTGGCTGTCAAGTCCAGCCCCTTGCGCTGAGGCAAGGCTGAGTAACCCTAGACTGTCCCTGCCAGCAGGTATATGGGATCTTGGGGAGCAATTACCACACAGGTGGGGTGCAAAATAAACTTTATTAAGAAAATGCAAAAACAGGGAAAATTCAATAGTGAGGGGTATGGGGTTTGTTAAGGTAGTCAATTGGGGAGGGGTTTCTTTTAGTAAATAGGATAGGGGGTTTCAATAGTGGGGTACAAAACAGTGGGGCACAATACAGTTGGTAACCAATTAACACTGAAGTATAAATGTAACAGGTAGCTAACAATTTCTATGTAAAGGGTGTGTCACAGCAGCATATAACCAACTAACAAATGTGTTAAATAACCAACAACTTTAGGTAAAAATGTGTCACAGTGGTGTAAATGTAAAATGTGAGGTGTGTTAGAGAGAAAAAGGGTAACCAATGGGGTTTTATACTAGACTTCAGTAATACAATAGAGGTTTGGGAAGTTACACAGGGAGAA